>OZ010693.1:16171527-16556109 GCA_963932265.1 Thymelicus lineola | reverse complement strand
ACTCTACAGTATGATCTTTGTGCAAGGTTTGTATCACATTTAATATGAACATTTTCATTCATTTACATTCATTTTCATACAAATTATAGTTTCCAAGTTATGGTGCGTCAAAGTTAGTAAAAATCTGCGCATTGCAAAAATTCAACATTTAAAAGGCAGAAAACCATAATAATTTGTATCTAATTAATACAAGAAATATGTTATAATCATTACCAAAGTGTAATAAAATTGTAACAGGTCGATGCTTGTAAAGACAGATATTAAACGAAATAATATGAGGGATATTTGTAGGAACAACAGAAGCAAAAACAATCATCTTTGAAATGAACATTTTATCGCACCTCAATCATAAAACGCATTATCTCGCCGTACGGGGCGCGTAATGCATTGAAATCTATCCACCGCTTTCTGAAAGGTTGATTAACAAAAAGTAAAGTAATTAATTGTCAAATGTCAATGGGGTTGCTGAGAACATGATAATGATACCTCAAAATAGTATGTCCAAAACAAACTCCTTGTATAGCATGGAGGATAAAGATAAACTGTTTCTGTTGTGAAAAAGTGTGCGTCAAACTGTGTTAAATTATCTTACCACAGCAGCAGCAGGGTAAATTGGGACTGCGTACATTGTGGATGTTTGGTATACTGGACTGTCATTGTAACTCAGCATACTTTAGTCCGTCAAAGACTACTGATATCACACCGTTTGCCTCATTTCAAAATTGGTAGATTTTCAACTCGTTTGCCTGCTCTAATGCCATTGCGGAGGGTTTTTGAACTATTATTTACTGCTTATATATGGACACTTTATCAACTTTCCCCCCATATGAGACAGTGATCCTTTACCTCTATCCTCCTTGATGTAAAGTTAATTTTTCTTTGACGTAACGACGCTTTAGAAACTTGATTTAATTTGACAGAGCTGTTAATAAACATGTTAGCAGATTTAGATCACCGTTTCAGAAACCGGCAGTGTTTAGGTTAAAAATATTTATTTATTTAAACTCTTTATTGTACATTAAAAACATTTACAAATGGGTACACTGTTAACTGGTAAGTACAACACAGTGTGCGGTCTTATCGCTTACAAGCGATTTCTTCCAGACCACCCATAGAATAGAAATCAGTGTGCTTAGTGCGAGTTTTATTTGACAACGGGCTCGCAACGTAAATGCGAGTTTGCTTAAATTTGTATGCCACCGAAGCAGCGCTAGTGGCAGTGAAAGAAAAGCTTCTGTCCCATACAAATAGCCAACTCGCATTTACGTTGCGAGCCCGTTATAACACATAAAACTCGTACTAAGGCCTCTGGATTATAATTATAAGGTGGGCGTGTCTCACCGAGCGGCGGCGAGTTGTCCCGCGCGCGCGAGGAGGGGCGCGGCCGGTCGTCGCGCGCGTCGCCCGCGCCGCCGCTCGCCTCCATCGACGACGAGTCGATCGCCTCCTGCACCAACACAACACACACCGACCTTTATTTATTTATTTAATCTTTATTATACCTAAAAATGATGGTATAAAAGGCGAGCTTAATGCTAAGAGCATTCTCTACCAGCCAACCTTTGGGCGAATCGGAAAACAGCGATGGCGGTATTAAATGGTAAGTACCTTACCAGTAGTAGGACCTTTACATTACGGCCGACGTATGCATCTTGGCGTGTCTGAACTTCGCGCAGAAGGCTAGTGCGCAGTAACATAATTCGGCAACGCTCGCTACGCGGCGTATTATGTTTCAGTCACACGTAAGCATGTTCGTGTCGCTGTCTCTGTCTTACATGCGCTAAAGTTCGCAAAGCCTATGTTCAGACGCGCCAAGATACGTCGGCCGTAGTGTACATTACTATTTTTTAATGAAATAGCCGACAAAGACGTTTATAATCTATGGTATCCATTACGTTGTTCACACATTGCACGGGAGCGGAGGCGGTTTGACTCTTGACTTGGGCTGGCTTGATGATTGTGACGTGAGAATGGTCGTGATACATATTGTATCCCAGCAACGCTTTGGTGATGTTGTGCATATGTATTACTACGTGTATATGATGCATGAACAAGATTCTTTCAACTTGTAAACCACTATCAATTGCTACTTTAATCGCCCATGCTTATGATTTTATTATTTTTATGTCATAATTAAGTAAACAGACGTTTGTTTATAATTTTATGCTCTTCATTATGCTACTCGCTAGATAGAGAATTTCTATACGAGATTTATAGGGTTAGTGATGAATTAATTAATAAAATTACTTTGATTTCAGGCAACGCCTGAGTATCTAAACTCATAAGATAACACTCGATATCGACAGGATTATATAATGTGATAATTATCTAACATAAGGATATCGTAATGTGTAAACGAAACTTTATCAATGGAAAGCGACTTATTACCAGTTCCATGGATAAATTGCATGAAAAAAGGTGGTTAATTGAAACCAAACGAAACCCTTACTCACTATCACAGAATTTGTTTCACAGAGCCCCGTCGATTTATTTAATTTACTGTTCATTTTCAATAATTTCACACAAGGAGACGTCGCAATGTCCAAGCGATGATGCGTAAATGTGACAATGTTATTTCAACTGTCAATATAATTATTGCGTACTCGCGTGATATTTGGCAGCGGTTCGAATGATGAGAGCGGCCACGCCAATAATTAAAACAACATAATATCAGGAGATACTTTGAAGTAATCGTGTATCGAATGACATAAAAAAGTAGAGTAAAAGAAAAAGTATAATATGTATATTATGTGATTTAAATAAGACGGACCATAGGTTAATGAAGAAATTTATCATATAAATATCAACGATAAATGGCGAGCTAACTTTTCCTTAACTCAAAATTGTAATAAATACTTAACTGAGTATCGATTGCAATTGAGTTAATTAAACGCATCTCCATAACACAAAACATGTCAACAAACACACGCAAACACAAGGATACATGAAAATCAGAGAGCCATTAATAAAACAGACTCACAGCCATCTTTTCACAATTAATTAATAGTAAACAAATAATTAGCTAACAACTGACACTCCCATTAAAAAAAGGGTTTGTGGTTTTTTTTTGATTAACGCATAATTAGGGTGGTGCTTCCTTACTTTTCTCTTAAAGTGGAGTGGTATTTTGACCATCGCGATGGTGGGCGATACGCGAGCGACTATCGACTGTCGATAGCCGCAGCCGGCGCCGATAGCACCGATACCATATCTAGCAGATTGCCGCCGTTCGATAATCTCTACTTTAAAATAATTTAATATTATACCTAAATCCTGATTCTAATGTAACGCTCAACGAACTAATACAATATTCGTTCACTGGGAACGCTATTTTAATAAAAAGTAAATATAAATTAATAAAAAACATATCGAGGTTACGTTATGACGTATGCACATCTTTGAATTTTTTTGCACATTCTTAATTATACATTCTATTATTAATGCTGACAGAATGCCATAGCCGCAATCGTAGTAACACAAATCTTCAATATTTTTTGATGCCTATAAAATTAAATCTTAATGTTAGATAATACATATTATTATTACTATTATCTAGACATAAATTTCAGTTACTATGTTAAAGCCTAAAAGTAAAGTTGAAATAATTTTTCTGTCATCACAAAAATGTGCAGGTTGGGAAAAGTGCAAGGCTCAATAATAAATATTAAAGGAGTTAAATTAGAAAATTTTTAAAGTGGAAAGTTCATAATATTCAAAACATCCACTTGTTTTGTTCACTTAACGTGCCCAAAATATTTTATACAATACTACGCAGTATTCAGATGTGACATTCAACTATGTATTAATAAATTCAAAACAACCGCATACATTTCTCATTGTTTTAATGTATCACTTTGTTGCTGACACAAAAATCTGCACAAGAATACCTTATTTAACTTATTTAAATATTACATAATTAGAAAAATATTAGTTATCGTGTTTAATATAAATTATGTTTTTATATACTCGTATTGTAGAAAAATACCAATGAGAACAACACTATTATTTTTATGACTTTTAAGACCATGAAATGGGAAGGATGGGGCAATTTAACCACATAAATGGGCCTATACGACCTATACGCTGCAAGTAAGGCAGAGACCATTTCTCATCACCATAAAATCACCAGAAGACAGCGGGCATTTGCTGGACCCAGAAGGCTCAAGACCAGGTAGAGTGGCGTAAGCTAGGGCAGGGCTTTCAGTTCAGCAATATCGCTACACACTTATAGCCCCACACTAAGATTCCCTGTATCGTAGGTGTCATGCACCACACACAAAGACAAGAACACACTCACACTCAGACCGAGAACAGAAATTAAAACTCATCATTCAAATGTTCGCTTAGCTGGGAACCCAAGACCCTTGGCACGCAATCCAGCATGGTAACCATTTCGCCATACGGGTCGTCAATGGACCTTCAAAGGCTGATGGATGGATGGATGGATGGATGGATGAATGGATGCTTGGATGGATGGATGAGCATACAACTGAGCAGTAGTTACCTCGGAGGTGTCCGGCAGCGGCAGACTGGGCTCGTCTCCGAAGTCCCGCGAGTACCCCTCGTCGTCCGAGTTGAACCCCAGCTCGTCGCCGTAGCACGTGTGCACCTGCCGACACCACACACATATATACTACACTGTTATAATGATCATTATCATCATAATCATATAATATTATATAAAGTCCAATTTTTAGACTAGTCTTACTTGACACCAAATGAAAAGAATTGAGGAAAATAATTATCATTAAACTTATTTCAGTTTATTATATTTTTATTTAATACTAGTAAATCACCCTCGCTTCGCTTCGGGATAAATAGTAAAAAAATATATAATATAGCCTATGTCCGCCGGGGATAGTGTGTAGCTTCCCAACAGTGAAAGAATTTTTCAAATCGGTTCGGTTTTCGGAGCCTATTCAATGCAAACAAACAATCAAATCTTTCCTCTTTATAATATTAGTATAGACTAGCTGACCCGGCGAACTTGGTATCACGTGTTTTTTCTAGAACTATTTTTTTTCTAAAATGAAAGTAGCCTAAGTTACTCCTTGTTACATCAGCTATCTGCCAGTGAAATTCCCGTCAAAATCGGTCCAGCCATTTCAGAGATTAGCCGAAACAAATAGACAGAAAGACAGACAAAAATTGTAAAAAAAATTGTTTTGGTTTATGTACCGTGTATACATCCAAATGCACTTAGTAAAAAGCGGTTATTTTAATATTACAAACAGACACTCCAATTTTACTTATATGTATAAATAAATTGATATTATATTAAAAAGAAGTGCCATGATTTACCAAATAAGAGTCGTCTATAAAAACGGACTATACTTAGTTCCACGACTAATTAAGTTAACACAAGTGGATACTTTTCAAACGAAAACACTTGCGAAAGAAACTACCAAGCGGTATAGTTTAAATATGGTGTGGACCGCGTCACATTATGGTGCGACGATGGATACGCTACGGGCGCGACTGTGTCATAGTCTCATTCAGATATTGAAATTTAAATTTGTGCGTTTTTCAGTCAGTGTCTAGTTTTATAGCAGCTAGTTGAGCTAGCATCTCGAAATAGAACGGAAATGGAATCATTAGGATCATTAGAGGAACGGTAAATGGAACTATTTCAATATTAACGCACACATTATTTGCATACTATGAACAGTTGTATCTTTTTATTCATCGTACACCAACAGTTCATATTATGTTTAAAGTTTGTTTTTCAAACCCCGTATAAAGTTATTCAAATCTAAAAAATAACATATTAATTACGTATACAACATACCTATTTTAATAAGAATTTTACTTCCGTATGTTTCTATGGACCACAGGTTAGTAATCACTGTAGTATAAAGTATACTAGCTTTTGCCCGCGATAGGAATCGATTTTTTATGATACAAATCCCGCAGGAACCTTGAATTTTTCCGGGCTAAAAAGTAGCCCGTGTTAATCCAGGGTATAGGCTATCTCCATTCCAAATTTCAGCCAAATCGGTTAAGTAGTTGTGGCGTGATTGAGGAACAAACATCCAAACATCTTCACAAACTTTCACATTTATAATATTAATGGAATAGAATTATTCTTGCGTATTGCTGCGGTGTTATCACATCGAATGAAAATTTTAATCTGAAAACGTATTGGTTTACGAGGCAGAAAACATTTTTATTATCCTGTTGCAAGAATCTATATGTACATATTGTAAGCCTATTTTATAAATTAATGTGTAGCGACCCTACATTTGTACATTGTAGATGAGCAACCCTGGTTTGGTTACCATAGTATTGGAGAATAACATGATTGTCATTCATTGTCAAGCTAGAAAAATAGCAAAATATTGTAATAATGAAAATATTGAAAATATAAGCATGCAAAGAGAAGGAATATAATTGTATTTTTATTGTAATTATCTGAGATCCCTGAGGCTATCCATAGCTTCAGAAGCGGGATCGACGAAAATAACGATATCTCTTTTCGAACTACGCCTACAAGAGACTAACGTAAGTAACGCTAACTTTGTAAAATATAAATAAACCTGAAAAAGAGTTTTACGTTATCAATGGTATAATTTTTTTTCTATCCACGTGCCCTAGTAACTGTTGGTATAATTCCTTTTAGGGAAAAGTGACAACAGCTGATTAGTAAAGACTAGCGTATTTGGCTTTGTGATGTTTTCTGTGTGTTATGTTGCCTTATGGTTTACTAAGCTGTGATTTGTCAGTTTCAGTTACTGATATGGTTCAAAAAAAGCCAAGACTGTGAAGCTTAAAGATTAAATCCGATGTATCCAGATTTAAGGGCCAAGATCGGCAAACTCAGGTGTGCCCAGGTTTGAGGACCAGGGTCAACAAACATTATACCCAGGCCTGGTGTGCCAAGATTTGAGGGCCAGGATCGACAAACATTAAGCCCAGGTGTGTCCAGGTTTGAGGATCAGGGTCAACAAACATTACACCCAGGTGTGCTCAGGTTTGAGGGCCAGGGTCGAGAAAACACTAGATTCTGCGAGGCCTGAATATAGTTTTACACCCAGGTGTCAGGTAAAAACTTGGATACATTCAGAGCCACGAGTGGTTACGTGGGTACGACGCGATACGGAGGTTCATAGTGGCGATTACGAATCAAAACGTAGATTTGTATGTTATAATTGCAACAAGAGACGGCCTTTCGCAAGAGAGTATCAAACAGCAAGGATGTCTGAGAGGAAATCTTAAGCGCAAAAGATGCTTGCATTTAGTGCTGAAAAAAGTTTATAATCTAAAGCTGATACAGATGTATGAATCGGTAATAGTGAGTGGTGCACTTACTCACATGTCTTACAGGCACGATTATTTTTTATGAGTTACAAGAGTATGGCTAGAATAGTGGTGATAGAACTATGAGATCGGGAAATAAGAAAAAAAACTCTTGTTATAAGGACATGGAAAAGTATAGATTAATAGATCGATGCGTAAATGGAAAGTCGGTGAAAAGTATTAAAGAAGATGTATTTTATGTACCTAAGTTGTGCAGAAATTTGTTTCCAGAGGGTATGACAACAAGAAAGGTTTATATCATTAATAAGAAATACATAGAAGCCCTAATGTTGAAAGACAGTATTCTTGTTATAACAGTAATATTGAAAGAAAGCAACATTTATGAAATAAAGGTTTGAACTGCAGTGCAAAATAATTACAATTTAGTGCAATCCAGTTTGAGAATTTGGTATGAAAGTTTGGGCGATTTGAGCTTGATAGAGGTTCGGAACATGAGTAACTCTGTCAGTGACTCTGACGGATGATAAAAACTTTATTTGTGAGGCATGTCAATGGTGAATGGAGCCGTTTACCATTTTATAAATCATATAGAGGTCGATGAGAAGCTAGTGATTTAACCTACGGCGATGTATGTGGACCTATGGAACACACATATCTGGAGCAAGATATTAACCTTATTTAAAGATGGTGCTACCAGTTATAGTCATGTATTTATAAATAACAATAAACATAAAGGTGATGCCCTGGATTGATTCAGGAAATATAATGTGATAATAAATGATAAGTTTGGTCATGGGATTTTTATATTGTATACAGACAATGGACGGAAGGGATAGTTCACGAATATACAGCACCTTACACGCCTGAAGAAAATGACGAGAGAAGAGAGAAATGCATACAATGATGGAAAGCGCAAGGTATATGTTATATTCTCATGATATCCTATTGCGTCTATGTTTTGTTTATTTATATATCGAAGTTCTTCTAGTCAAACAAAAACGTATCTCTATATGAGCTATGGAATGGAGAGAAGTCAGTTTTTGAACACACATAAATTTTGATTCGGAAGGATATGTTCATATAACTGACGAAAATAGAAGGAAACTAGATAAAAAAAGCATAAAACTGATATTGGTGGAATATAAAGATGAAAATTATAGAATGTTTGATGTTGAAAGTGGGAAGATAACGGTGAGTAGATACGTGGCATGCGTTCAATGAGAACAACCAATACTGAAGGAAAATATCACTTCGATTATTATTATGAATGAGAAAGAACAATGTGAAGAAATACAAGATTATGTACCAATCTCATCAGGAGAAAAACAAAATACTTTAGAATCTAGTTTTGAAAGTGTAGAAACACAAAAGGATCGTTATGATGTGACTTATGAACCCTTACAAATGATTTCTGTTAGTGACAAAAGTAATATTGCATTGCGACCTGGAAGAGACAAGAATGAAAACACATGTTATTGAGTACTAGTGGATATTCGGCGTGTTCAACTACGCTAAAAAATTGTAATGACAAGACAGATCAGTGTTTTTGTGTTGATAGTCTGCATTAAGCGCCATTTTCACATAATATCTTTAAATTGTTGTATGGGAAAAGTGGAAAATCGACTTTATCAGTGTGCTGATTATGCCTAATACATTTTTTTTACGGACTCAAACCACCTTCGGATTATTGCCCTTCAAATGAAACCATTTTGAGGCATATCGGTTAGATGGTTTCAAAGTCTATAAAGGATATCTGTACAAACATTTTTTGTGTTTTTGTATGTAGACGACATACCTACTACATATGAAGAAGCTATGAATTTTAAGAATAACGATAAATGGAAGGAAGCTTTATGAAAATTACGGTCACTAAAAGATGAGAAGACAGAGACGTAAAAATGGATATTTTGTGTAAAGAGAAAACTCAGTTGGTAATTTAGAAAGATACAAAGCTCGTCTTTATGCATGTGGTTGTATAAAGAAAAAGATGTTGACTATAAGGAAGCATTCTCACCGACAATAAGGTATTCCTCCATAAGAATACTACTATCTTTTGCAGCTCGAGAAAATTATGAAATTTAACAATTTGATGTTAAAGCAGATTTTTTTATATGGTGAGTTGTCAGAGGATATCTATATTATAGAGATACCCGAGGGAGTTCATTCTGAGCCGGGAAAAATATGTGCGTTAACAAAATGCTTGTATGGTCTAAAGCAGCCATCACACTATTGTAAGAGAACATTTTGTTCTTTCTTAAATACATTATGATTTTGAGATATTATGTCTTTGAGACAATTGTGTTTTTGTTAGCCAATTTAATAATCATATAGTTGTTTTTGTCATGTACACATATATACGCCTTATTATTATTGAAAAGTATCTAAAGATGTGTTATTGCGTATTGTTAATGATTTAAAAGAAATATTTGACATACTAATATTTAGTTGCAATATATTTATTTATTGATATGGAGATTGTTGGGAATAATTGATCAATTGTTTTAAGTCAAAAATAGTTTAAAGAATGAATGATAAGTAGATTTAATATATCAAAAGCCAATACTTGTAATGCTCCTGCTGACAATAATATAATTTTTAAGAAAATGTTGATGAGAGTACTATTGATTTTCTGTAGAGGGAAGCAGTGGAAGCTCTGATAGTTTTGTGAACCGTATCTGGGCCTGACATTTCTTATACATTAAATTTAGTTAGTGGATATTTAAACAATCCCAATATAGATCATGTAAATGCTGTTGAGGGAATTGTTTGGTACTTGTTAAAGACGAATAAACTTTGAATAACTTATAAGTAATTGTAATGAAGAATTGATCAGCTGTTCTGATGCTGATTTTGCCTCAGATGTAAATCAAACACTTGATATATCTTTATGATGAATGATGGACCTATTTCTTAGCCTAGCAGAAAGCACAGTATTGTGGTATTATCAACTTCAGAATCCGAATACAATGGCAGCAAGTGGAGTTGCCAAAGAAATTCTATGGACCAGGTAGTTATTAATTGATATTGATGGACCACAATTATTGGTGACTCTTTGTATTGATAAAATCAGAGTGCTATTGAACTCTTTCATAATCCTATTTATCATAGAAGGACAAAGCACGCAGATATAAGGTATAATTTCATTAGAGAAAATGTAGTACAGAATATCATTAGAAAAAAATATGTAGAAAGCTCGAATCAACTTGCAGACTTTTTAAAAAGGGCCGTACTTTTTGGTAAATTTACTCATAATAGAGATCAAGTATTTGATAAATTGAGTTTGTTGTTTAAATATATATGTTGAGGCGAAGGAATAATATTTTAGTTTAGTTTTTTTTGTTGGAATATTGTAAGTTGAATTAAATCTTTTGTTCAAGAGGCAATGTCAATATTGATTTTAATAATGGACAATAGATGGCGATGAATATATTTGTAAATGACAGTAACGTTTATTTCGTACAGTTTGTATAAATAGGTCGGTATTTGTACTAAGGAGGATTTTTCATAGGATTTTGATTGATGCAATTTACATGTAAATATAAAGAGCTTTCAGGTTATAATGTGACAAACGTTTTCAAGGATTCGGGAGCAAATGTAAATGTAAAGGAAGAAGAACCAATAAAAGTTTTGTGTAATTTCTGAATTTATGTCTAGAATCCAGATCCTGTTCATGGTCAATTGAGTCGAATAAGTGGCTTATAGATATAATAATATGGATACTGTCGATATTTGTGATGGTACTCAAGGAAGCTACTCGTTTTGGAGCCTCTTGCAATGAGAAACAGGGAGAAGACCGATGGCCAACGCTCTGATGATGTCACAGGGATAGTGATCTCTGGAGGCATAATAATATTACGGTACAGAGGTTGAAGCGGTCACTGGACAATTAAGGTGGTAAGAATGGCCGATGCCTGATGCTATGATGAGATCACAAGGTTATGTTGATCTCTGGAGGCATAATACAATGACGTTATAGAGGCTGAAGCGATCTCTAGACAATTAAGGTGGGGAGAATGGCTGATGGCCCATGCTATGATGAGATCACAAGATTATGGTGATTTCTGGAGGCATTATATTATGACGTTATAAAGGCTGGTGGGGTCTCTGAAAAACTAAGGTGTCGCAAGGCAAGGTGAAGTGATAAGGTGTTAGGCGGGATCAAGCCTGGCGCACTTCGCAATTTTGGTATGATGTTACAACTTACAAGTACGTGTCGCGGTCGGGTCAGTTTTAAAAGGACTGCCACGCGCTGCCGTTCCACGCCGGCCGTGTCATGTATTCGTAATGTATCACATAATTCATCACAAAAAAGATAACCCTGACGTTGTCAGAGAGGATAAGAGTTATGATTGGAAAGAGAGACGACGTCTAGATGTCTGTTGACGATTAGCGCTGTGCGACCTGAATAACTCTTTACTGTGTTGTCTCTTTAATTCAGGAGCAAGAGTAGCTATTTATTTAAACGATTTTGCTGAATGAGTCTTCTGTTCCCATGGTTACTATTGTGTATTCTGTGGCGATGGAAAAGGAAGTAATGTCGTGCTCTGTCGCGATATTCTGGTGACCCATGAGTGTATAAAGACGTGACAGATGCAGAATGCTTAAAGGAATGGGCCAATTTATTAAAGCCTTGCCGTCGGGGGCTACAGTTAGGAGAGAATATGCCTGCTGATGTGTAGTGCACTGCTGGGAGCATGTCTTCAGTGACATCCTTCGGGGTCGAAGGATTACAGGATGGCCGAACTGTTAGGCGCAGTAACGGTTCGACGGACACGCGACAACATACAGCAATACGGACGCAGCGATTCGTATTGATTTATTAATGAAAGCGAAAGTAAGAAAGCTGCGTTATGTTATGAAATAACATTAATATTAAGGCTATTAATGAAACAAATATTTTTTGGGGTCAAATATGATTTGTTTTTGGTATAAATAGTGTGGGGTATTAATGAGACAAATATTTTTTGGGGTTAAAATTGATTTGTTTTGGGTACAACTAGTGTGTGTGTGTAAAACAAAAAAAAGCGAAGGGACTCGCTTGTTGCAGGAAGGCCGAGCTGTAAGCCTATTTTAAACGCTTTTATTTAGCTTCACTTCGGAGCATCAAAGCATCAAAGGATCAAATCTTGTAACGTTAATTTGAATGACTTCCCTTTAATGAAAATTGATGAAATTTGGCAGACATGTGTATTTCCGA
Organism: Thymelicus lineola; assembly: GCA_963932265.1. Taxonomy (NCBI): domain Eukaryota; kingdom Metazoa; phylum Arthropoda; class Insecta; order Lepidoptera; family Hesperiidae; genus Thymelicus; species Thymelicus lineola. Next base: position 16,543,655 of record OZ010693.1, on the reverse strand, counting down.
TGACAATACACGAAAATTAAAAAAAAAAAAAAAAAAATTAAATTAAAAAAAAACGATTTTCAGACTTTAGACGCATAATTCTCTATGTTCTATTTTACGTAGAGACTTGAAATTTTCACAACTTGTAGCTAATTTTATAAACTAAACATTATTGAAATAAAAGCGTTTAAAAAAAAAATTTTTTTAGGATTCAACTTATTTATAAATTAATGTGTAGCGACCCTACATTTGTACATTGTAGATGAGCAACCCTGGTTTGGTTACCATAGTATTGGAGAATAACATGATTGTCATTCATTGTCAAGCTAGAAAAATAGCAAAATATTGTAATAATGAAAATATTGAAAATATAAGCATGCAAAGAGAAGGAATATAATTGTATTTTTATTGTAATTATCTGAGATCCCTGAGGCTATCCATAATATGTACTAATAATAGTATGGCAACAACACGTTAGTATGTGAGTAGTGTTTTCGTATAGTTCGCGCGATTAAGATTAACAACATAAATGACGTCGACTATGTTCACATTGTTCACCTCTCGCTTGCACGCTTGCTGTCTATAATCGCACCCCCAGGTAACGTCCACATAAAACGTTATTCACGCGGTGCAGTAAGTTTTGTATACTGTTGTCATAGACACTTTTTATGCTGACGGTCCTGGCTCAATGTGGCATCTGACCAACTAAAAATTAACTAATCAAACTGTCTATTACATTATTACATTGACGACCCGTGTGGCGCAATGGTTACCATGCCGGATCGCCGCGCCAAGGGTCCTGGGTTCGATTCCCAGCGAGGCGGAAATTTGAATGATGAGTTTGAATTTCTGTTCTCGGTCTGGGTGTGAATGTCCTTGTCTTGTGTGTTGTCCATGGTACCCACGACACAGGGAATCCTAGTGTGGGGCTATGAGTGTGAAGCGTTATTTATTTTATTATTTATTTATTATTTATTATCTTCAACACATCATCATCACATCGTCAGCAGTCGTAAAATAAAATGATATAATTTGAAAGGTAACATCTGTGGTAAGAATGTAGGTTCTCTGTAGTTATAGTACTGCAATACGTTGGTAAGAGTTATGTGGTAAGAAAGAAAGAATGAAAGAAATGATTTATTTTGTTAAGCATTGTGCAGCAAGTTATAAATTGTCACTTGAAACAGCAATTACGAAAGTTAAGTTATATAAACATAAGTAATTTATATTTAGCGATTGATTTTGATTTTTTATTCTTGATTTTTATTTTTATTTGACATGTGTTATTATTATTGTATTTTATTTTGTGTTTACTGCTTAGTCATATTATTATTTATTATTTTTTGCTTTTCTGTAATTTAATCATTTTTTTGTAATTGCTATTCTTTGTTATTTCTTGTATAATTTAATTTGATTTTATAATTTAATTGTGACTATATATTCATTAGTGTTGGATTGGCTCTGGCGTTCTATTGAATTAAATAAATTAAATAAATAAATAAATAACCTGCTGCAGCACTGCTCAACAAAGAAGGTACGCACTCAACATAAAGCCGCGGCGAACCTCTGCTATTCGTTTTCAGTACGATCTTTTTGTTCCAGGGGCAGTCACGTTATACTAAACGCAAAGACTCGTGGCAGGCGGAGTAATAAAACGTGCAAAAGAGACGGCGCACATCATTTTCTCTCTCGCACTTGCACTGGTTATGGAAATTAGATGTTTCGCATCTCTGTGCCTGTGTGACGTCATCCATAACCAGTGCAAGTGCGAGAGAGAAAATGATGTGCGCCGTCTCTTTTGCACGTTTTATTACTCCGCCTGCCACGAGTCCTTGCGTTTAGTATAGTACCCGCGCGAACAAAGCATCAGTATTCGGTTGGTCGGGTCGATCAACATGCGCATACGTTAGACACAAGGCCGCTACACTTGTTTACCAGCGCGGCGTGGCCACGCCACGTGAGGTAGACACGTGGTGGACTCATTCTTAACTCATTATCAATAATACATAGACCCTTGTAGTTTGAATATAATGTGCATGGAACGAAAATATCGTTACATTATCGTTAATAAAGTTAAATCACAAAGAATTTTATTGGAAGTAGATGTGCAAAATTTGTTTACGTTAAAGGAAATTTCTGAAAATTATCAGTTATTTTCACAACTTAAAAAGTCAAGTTTTCCAAATCGGTGGCCAAATTTGTTTTACAAAATAATGACAAATATAAAGAAATAAATCCGAATTGAGAACCTCGTCCTTATTTTGAAGTCTGTTAAAAAACAACTACATACAGTATAAACTATAGTTAGTACTTCAGTAGTGTGTAGTCCCAGTAGTGTGTAGTGTATAGGTACAGTAGTGTGTTGTGAGTAGTGTAGGTACTCACCCACTGCCATATCTCCTGGCTGGTCATAGGCTGGTCCATGAGCGCGTTCTGCCAGACGCGGAACAGCATGAGGTAGGCCTTGTCGCGGCCCGAGAACGACGTCAGGAAGTGCTTCTCGCCGTCCGTGCACACCAGGATCGCGTTGGGGATCACCTGACACCACACCACACCCAAGGTCAAAGTCATATACGTATCACTAATACACTTACACCGCAACTCAGAGTCACTAACGGTTACTTTAATTGCTCCTTAGTAAAGAATCACCATACAAATTCTGTACTAAAGAGCGATTTAAGTAACCGTTAGTGATTCGTGAGTTGGGTCGTTATGCACTTCATTCTTTAACTAGGTCTCTGCTCTCGGCTGTGCCCGAGTTTCAAGGAATAATATTATAAGTACCCAATATCCTATTCCAGATAATATCTTACCTGTCGTTCATGAAAATCCATTCAGTAGTTTTTCCGTCAGAGTAACACACATCCTCATCACAAACTTTTACATTTATAATATTAGTAGGATCTACCACCATTTCGGAGAGGTGCTTTGTCAAGAAGGATAAGAATTATTAGTTCACAGGACCTGAACTTTTGTGAACACTGTTTAAATCCCGGCCCCCCCATCTCACTAGTTTTAAATAGCAATCGTTAATCCATGTCAGAGGCCTTCGGACGGCATGAAAACTCCAACACTTGGGTTGCACCAATCCGCCCTGGAACTTTCTTCCTTTCTATTCTCTATTTCTTGGCCGGCAACGTCTTTGGTGTCACTGATATTCATGGGCGACGATAGCCGCTTATCATCAGGTGGATCGTCAGCTCGTTAGCCGGCTATTTCCATTAAAACAAATCGCGTAGTGTCGAATTAATTCAATAATAGTCGATTTTCTAAAGACCGGGTTCTTTTTCTTGTATTTGTTATTGTATGTACCTACTCGAAGATTTACTGTTTTGTTACCCACACTTCATACTTTATCAATTCTTGGTGAAAGCTGTGTATACTTGTTATTGGTTTCGCATGTAGCATAAGACATTTTGTTTTGTAGCTACACATTGTTATTCATGTAGAAACTGTTGGTGAACCTTATTAAATAAATAAATAAATCCTGACACTAAGAAACCCATGCCCTATAATAAGTGTGTAAGTGTACCGACAGAGGCAGCAGAGGCAGCAGAGTGCACTCACCAGGGCCGTCTTCTCCTTGGTGATGGCGGTGACGTCCTTCCACCGCAGCGTGAGGCAGGTCTCCCAGCCGAAGATGCTGGCGTAGAAGCACAGGTACCGCTGCGAGGCGTACAGCCGCCCGTGCGCCAGGATGTCCTTCTGGAGCGCGCACGAGTAGTCTGCGCACAGACAGACACCGTGGTGCATGTCAGTATTGCCAAGTTAGCCACTTTTTGGCTAGATCTGGCTACATATTTAGCCACAATTTTCACAACTCATGACTTTACAACCTAATAACAAGTAATTATTAGCTTGTCAAGTCATGAATTGCTAAAATTATGGCTAAATATGTAGCCACATCTAGCCAAAAAGTGGCTAACTTGGCAACACTAGTGCATATCATTATATTATGTTTAGTATGTTGATTATATTTGTCGATTAAATAAAAAAAAAATTCTCGAGCAGTATAGTTGCGATATATCGTTACATTGACATCTTGAATAATCCTGTTGATGGTTTTTATAGACTATGTAACTATGACTATATGTATAGTTACATAGTCATAGTTTACATATTACATTACATACATTACATAGTTATATGTAAACTATGATTATATAAACTATGTTGTCCGTTGTGATATCTTCTTTTCCTATAATATGAAGGTGACGTGGGCATTATTGACAATGCACCGCTAAATAGGTTACTTAATACATTTGGCATTAGCTTGCGAGCCAGTACTTTTAGCGCGCTAACTATTAGCCACATATAATGTCATTATTATCGCGTTAATCCACTGCGTTATAGCAGTTATGTCAGGGACACATACCTACAATAAGCCGCTCGTCGTCCGGCAGATCCTTGAAGAGGCGCTTGAAGTCATCGGACTTGCTCTTGTATGTGGGGTAGAGCGCGTTGTACCAGCTCTTCTTCTTGCTGCGGCCCACACCCGGGTCCACCCCACGCACGCCCGCCGCAGGGGACGCCCCCAACTGATGATACACCTAGCGTTACTGCTGGTATCTACCAAGTCTTTATACCTGTACCGCTGAAGCCTTTTGTTCAAAGATTATTAATTCATAAGAGCCCGCCCGCACTAGTGGTTAACCGCGCGAATAAATATTTTTCGATTTTAGTATAATACAATGTACTTTTAGTAATGTGCGCGGTTTAACCACTTTCTACTCCCGCAAATTCAAACCGGGGCGATTGAACAGATGATCCAGCTCGCTCCACGGTTCAATAAGTTCATCGTCATCATTATCATCATCGTCATCATACTTCATAATAAAACTGACTGAGACTAAGCATAGTTTGAACCAATTAACATGAAGCATGAAATTATGTACAGAGGTTCCTTTTGAAGTATGAATGACTTCACTAAACACTATGATATTTGAAAATTCATCCCCTAAAGGAGTAAAATGTGGGGTGAAAACTCGTGTATACATAAACAACAAACCTTGTCATTCCTGAGGATAGGCACGGCCAGGCTTCCATCGAGCAGGACCGGCAAGTCCCCGGCCTGCCCCGGCACCTGCAGCGAGTTCTCACTGATCTGGAACAACCAGGATATAATGACATCCTTGACTCCGAGATAACACCTCAGCACAGAATACTTAATATTACCTATTGGTACAGAACAGTCACTTCGCAAAATCATTTAAATAAATAGCAACTCTTGCACCCACACAATAAAGTGTAATTCAGGTCGCATAGCGCTAATCGTCAACAGACGTTGACAGCTAGACGTTGCCTCTCTTTCTAATTATAAACCGTATCCTTTCTGACAACGTCAGGGTTGTCTTCTTTTTTGTGATGACATGTGTGATATACTACGAATGTATGAAACCACTACGCTCCTCCAGTTAGGATTGGTAGAGGTGTCGGGCCGCCCGAAGGCCTCCGACTTAGCTTACCGACTGTTTTACCGACGGGATCGACGTCTTTACGTGCCCTTGAAGAACGGAAGCGCGGAATTCACCCATGCAACTACCAGCCTAACCTAATGTAACTTACAAGCTGCCAGACTATGTTCACCTTAAACAGCAACAAAAATGGGGGAAAACTGACAAAGAGACGGCTCATCTAATGACCAATGGTTACCGCTGCAAAATATTGTAGTAACACAAAAAGGCACCATTAACGGGCCAAGAAGATCATAATTCTTAATACAAAAACATCAACGAGTTAATTACGGAACTGCCAAGTAACGGTGGACCTATCCTAATCGAACGAAACAAAGAGTCTACACAACTAACATACCTAATCTATAAACCCATCCCTGTATTTTGTGCCCTGAATCTTGAGTTCATCAATAAACGTAAATTTTTGGAATATGAAAATTTATGAGGAGTAAAATCAAACCTTCTTCGTCACATTAGGTTTTGCGTTTGTTTTGTAATTCATAACAAAGAATTTAAATGGCGACTGATTTGACGATCGCAAACTAGATGGCGTTGTCACTGATTTGAGGATAACGTCATGTTAAATAAAATAATTATTATAATATAAATAAAAATGTCGAGCATGCTTTCAGTAATACAAAATACGTTCATTTACCCTCATTTACTAATCTATCTGTATTTTATAATATAATATAATCCTTCGTAAGGAGTAAACTTCAGTCGTGCGTCGGAGCTGACGCACATTTTTTATTTTGACTTATCATTAATTTTACTCTTCTCTTTCTTTGTTGTCACCGCTTTCTTTGTTCTCCCACTGCCCTAAGGTTGACTGGCAGAGAATGCTTTTAGCATTAAGTCCGCCTTTTGTTCCGTTACTTGTGTAAGGTTCAATAAAGAATAAAATAAATAAATAAATATAAGTAGTGAGAGCCTAGTATTTTGAACGTCAACCTCCTGCATTTGGAGGGTGGGTTCCAATCTTTCTATCTATCTTTTTCTTAGCTACTTGCCGTCAGCTCGTCTGTCGACTATTTGCGTAAAAAATTGCGAAACAGTGGTCAATGTTTATCCCGGTAGACTGGCAACACAAATATCATATTATATCATATTATATACCTTGTCATTATTATCTAATATATCGGAGACGCTGTCTGTGTGTCGCAGCGAGGGGGACGGCGATCGGGAGACGCTCCTGAAAAGTGAACAACAACATCTTTTAATATTTCAATAACTTTACATTTTAAACTACACCATACGCTAATATTATGGAATGGGAGTAGAATTAAAACATAACCTTGAACACTGTTTGGGTTTTCAAAAAGCTATGACGTTATAATATTATGATAAAATTATAACGTTTTCGTATAGCGTGATAACTTGAAACGTGAAATTATAACTAATAATTTCCATTTAACCGTAGCAATTTTTTGGACTTTTCAGTGGAACTTGATTAAAACCGCCATAGACCAGTGCCGATAATTTTTGAAAACAAAAAAATAATAGTAGGATGAAACCCATTGCAAAAGGAAGAGAATATAATAAAAATAAAAGGAATGTGGCGACAGCGCACATACGTCACACGGTGACGTCGCACCGCCCTGAATCACGCTATCGAAGTTTTCTAACATCAATGGCATATATACAAATGCTCCGACAACGTCAGTCGGGGCTCGGCCGCCTCCCAGGCAACACAACTCGCCTGGCGGGAGATCTCCCTTTGCCAAACTGATGACCCTCGACAAGAACACGTCCCTTCTGAGCACCGATAGCGGCAGCAGGCATCACTCCCCCCTCACCTCTCCGCTCACACCCGACGGACAGCAGCGACCTCTCGACAGACCGCACACCAGCCACGCTGACTCACCGGGCGCAACGCAGCGTACAGTGGAGGCGCTTCCTGTACCCGGCCAGCGACTGCCCAAACGGCCACACGGACGGCTTGAGCGCGCACCGCTCGCCCTCCGCATCGGTCGTACCACCCTCCCATCCCGACTCACCGCGGATAGAGGGCATCCCAGGGCTCATCGACCTCACATCTCGACTCACCGAAGATAGAGGATCACGGAAGGCTGAACCAACGAGAAGGTACATCGACCTCCGGTCTGAGCAGGGGGGTGATGTGGCGACAGCGCACACACGTCACACGGTGACGTCACTTCGCCCTGAATCACGCTATCGAAGTTTTTAAAGATCGCTAGATATATACAAATGCTCCGACAACATCAGTCGGGGCTCGGCCGCCCCCCAGGCAATACTGGGGGAATAATTTACGGGCGATGTGAGGTCGGGAAGTGGAGGGGAGGGGAGGGGGGTTTAAGGGTAAAAAACGGTTTATCTCAATTTCCAGCAAAAATACAAGTCCAATGGAAAAAAGTTGAAAGGCTAAGTTGCAGGTAATAAAAAGATCTACAACTTTTGTATTTACACATTTTTACATAACCTCAAAATTTATGTGAAAAATTCAAATAACCAAGTTTTTGTTTTTTTATTTTTATCTTTTACAAAAATATTTCTTTTTTTACGAAATTTTGTGAAAACTTACCTTTCTATGTCCCAAACATACTGTAATTTTTTTGATTTAAAATATTTATTTTTCCACCTTATTTTGACTTAATATCGATAAAGCACCCTAATTTTCAATCGAAAATTCATCCGTCAAAATATCAGACTTTTTTAAAAAGTCGGTGGGCTTTTTATTTGTTGAAATCTCTACTTTCTGATGGTATATAAAAAATATACACTACCATGTTAAATGTTTTCAGAAAATGCAATGAAACGACAACTATTTTTACAAAAATTATTCGGATTTGAGTTTTTAAATATATTTTTTTAATATTTATCTATAATTTTGACCTATTTAATAAAATTTACACTTTAATTAATCGAAAAACGTCAAAATCCATGTTAAATTAATAAGTAACAAAATTACAAATCCATAAAGATTGCAAAAAACATGCAAAAATAGTTGTCGTTTCATTGCATTTTCTGAGAAAATTTACCATAGTAGTATATCTTTTTTTATACCATCAGGAAGTGGAGATTTTAGCAAATAAAAAATCCACCGATTTTTTAAAAGAAAGCGGATATTTTGAGGGGTAAATTTTCGATTGAAAATTAGGGTGCTTTTTCGATATTAAGTCAAAATAAGATGGAAAAATAAATATTTTAAATCAAAAAAATAACAGTATGTTTGGGTCATAGAAAGGTAAGTTTTCACAAAATTTCGTGAAACAAGAAAGATTTTTGTAAAAGATAAAAATAAAAAACCAAAAACTTGTACATCACCTCTCCATTCCTAGGTCTGCTGGAAGAGATTTCTGATAGAAATAAGCAGTACTTTTGTACAAATTTTCTATTATTAAGTCTCACATACTGTATTTGTGTACAAAAATTGTTAAATAAAATAAATAAATAAACTTGTTTATTTGAATTTTTCACATAAAGGAGAATGCCCATAGCCAGTACTCTTAAAAAAATAATTGTGTCACAATGATTTTTGGACAAAAAATTTAATTAAAATATTTCAAGTATTTTACCCTATTTCCTAAAAAATCTTTATTGGGAATAATTTTTTGAAATTAATAAGTAATTTTACTTCCGTTTTACAAAAGAAAACCATTGGGCCATTTAAGTTTGGATAAGGGCCAATCAGGAATCTTTTAAGATCCTTCGGGCCAATAGGTTGCATTGATTCGATTATTTATTATGATACAACAAAGTCAACAAACTAATGACATAAGGGGACTGTCAAATGAATTAGAAAATGATTATAATCAGCCAGTGCCCTGTTTAATAAACTTTACAAATTGTAAATTGTAATTGTAAATTACAAGTTACAAATCTACAAGTTTCTGTTTAATAAAGAATACAACTTACAAGTTTACCATGGTAGAAAATTGACAAAATTGTAAAATTGTACCTACAATTTTACATATTTCTGTTTAATAAACATTTTCTCTCTACAGGTGACAATTGACATATTTGTAGGGAAAACTGTTTTATTGAACAATACTTGTAATTTACAAGTTTACACATTTTGTAAATTGTAGAATTTTTCCGACAGGTGGACTCGTCTTGTGTCAGAAATTTACAATTTAGTGTCTCAAGTAACGAAATTTATTTGTTATACCTACACAAAAAAAATGATTCTAACAACTAGTAGTGGAAGTAGTGATAGTACCTAGTGACGATGAATATATGTATAAGGGCGGCGGCGGTGAGTTTTTTTGATGTGACAGATTTTACATTCAACAAAAAAATTCGGGTCAGCAAAACTACCGTCGAATATTTGGTAACAAAAATAGGAAATGATCTTAAATACGATTCTAACACGTCACTGTCAAATTAAAGGTATATTATAAATGATATTATAAGTAAAAAAGAGGTAGATATGTCACTAGCGCGCCGAAGATGAAGATTGTAAGAGAGGTCAATTGACCTCTATTTGTTCGTAGTCGTTCTGTCAATACAAGACGATATGGACGCTTTTGTTGTCAGAAGTGCTTAAGATTTGACATACAACGTTAAAATGCCTTCGTGTATTATTGTAGTGTGATTGGTGTAGTGAAACAAAAGATGTTGTAGCTCTTTTCGGAACAGATTTTTTGGTTGATTTGTAAGGGCATGACGTATCTACATTTTTTTAAAACATTATTGTATATTATAGACAAAAACGTAATTTTGTTATTGTGTTTCACGAGTTTCGTTAAAAATCAAACAAATAGGAAAGCACGCTGTAAGCTAATTGGTAAAACCAAATTCTAAATATTTAAAAAATTTTGAAATCTATCCTCGTAAATTTCTTTAACAAAAATTTACATTTTTATGTAATTTGTAACCTACAACTCAGACTTACAATTACAAATTTGTAGATACAATATTTCATCGAAATCTACAGGCGTTTTCTACATATGTAAACGTTTATTAAACAGCATTTACAATTCTAATATTTGTAGGATTTTTATATGTAAAATTCTTACATAATTGTAAGGTTTATTAAACAGCACTTGTCATAAAATTTTACAAATATGTCACTTATTTACAAAATTGTAGAATTGTAATGTTTATTAAACAGGGCACAGGAGTAATAGTGTTCTGTCATTATAATACATTACAAACTACATGGTGATTGGGGACGGTCAAATGAATTTGAAACTTAAAAGATCGACATTACATACGCAATCGACTTTAGTACGTCTGCATAGAGTCCATATTACTGTGAGTTTACTATAACCTAAATAAAAACTAATTTTGTTGAAAATCTCGTATTTCCTATATTAACATTGACTAAAGTTAGTATGTGTAATTTATTAAGTTATCAGAACCAAATAAAGGTATTTTTATCAAGACACAAAAATGTTAAAGTCAGTACATTTCTCCATACTAAATGGGCATTCTCCTTTTGAGGTTATGTAAAAAAGTGAAAATACAAAAGTTGTACATCTTTTTATTATCTACAACTTAGCCTTTTAACTTTTTTCCATTGGACTTGTAGTTTTGCTGGAAATTGAGATAAACCGTTTTTTACCCATAAACCCCCCTCCCCCCACTTCCCGACCTCAGATCGCCTGTAAATTATTTTTCCTTTAATTTTTGTTATATTCTCTTCCTTTTGCAATGGGTTTCATCCTACTATTATTTTTTCATTTTTTTACCGTTTTCAGAGGTATCGGCACTGGCCTATAGTGGATTATAGCGTCTAGTAAGATATAATGATTTATGTGCTGCACGTCAAATGACGGGGGCGTAAGGTGATCTACCAGTGTTCAATGATTGAAATTGCACTTTGTTAGATGACCCTGGCCCTCTGTAATTCAATCTATAGTGTTCTTGACATTGCCTGAGTGCCAACCATTCCCGCGTTCGATCCCATCTGAGTCTGAGACTGAAGTTTTTGTGACAGCTAAATATTTTTTCTAGGGTTTTCTATGCACATGGTGTCAAACTTTTATAATAGCACTTACTTCAAAACTGATCTTAAAAGGGTTCTGTTTTGCGTCATACAGATCCAGCGATAAACATGTCCGTAGGTTTTAATATCTAATTGTTTACTGTTTTGTTAGTCGGTTTAAGCCTTGTGACATTTAATAATTCATTCATTTATATGATTCAGTTACACATAATATCATATTGATACATTAGAATTTAGTCTGTTGCGTAGTCTAATGCTAAAAACAAATTAGGTATGTTTATTAAGCCGAAAATTCACATTAAGAATAAAATATGTATGTCGGCGAGGCCATGAATTGTTAGTAAAATTCCAGGGACGGACCTCTTTACCTATTCTTAACGCTCGGAAGATGCAGATGCTGTCATACAAGAAATGTCATGAAGAAAGACTAATTATTTAGATTAAGGAATTGTCAATAATGTAGAAGATATGATTATTGATAATGTAGTGTTGAAGTACTTTGGAATACTGATGTGAACATTAGAAGAACTGGAAATATATCATGGTGCAAAGTAAAAGGAACATTATTGAATAACTAATACCGTATAATACCCTTTGTTCACGTTTGTCGATGGTTAAAAAATATAAATTACTCTATGACAGTTTGTTGTCTATGGAGGAGTCGTTCTCTCGTCGTCGGGAAGTTAGCATGGCGGGCGCGCGAACTTGCTAATTCCAAATTATCGTTTTCGTTCTTTTTATCGTTTGTATCGTTTTATCGTGGCGAGCACTTTGTGCAGGAGCCTAATCATGTCATTTGTCGAGTCCAAACGGGCTAATTTGTCGTTAAACAATCTATTATCGTCTGGGACTGATAGTGGCGAAGAAGGGTAGTCCACGTGGGAGATACAGGGGTCCATCAGCAAGAAGTTTGGAGAGCAAAACACTGGTGTAAGTCTGCGCAGCGTCAGTTAGCTCATAATATAGTAAGAAGAAGCATCGGTGAGTACCTTTTTAATCATACCCATGCCTGTACCTAATTCTGCATGCTATCAGTCTCTCGCTCAAATACTGTAGTATTTACTTGTTAGGTCCGTATTTAAATATCTTCTTCTATTCATTGTTATTCTCTTCTTTGCTTTCTTCCTTCTATCTCCTTTTCTTTATTTCTTTTAGTTCTATTTACTTTATATATTACTTTACCATTTTATAGTACTTTTCTTGGCTGTAAGTAAATTTTAATGTTTATTAATATCCTTTAGATTACATGTTATATTTTGGTCTTTATTCTAAATTGTATGTTGAAATTATATATTATTGTAATTGTAAGTTTGCAATACCTTCTGTTATGTTATCCAAATTCCTTTTATAGCTTTCTCTTTGGTTTATTCTTTAAAATTTAATATTATGCGTATTGTATTTTATAGTTTGATTTGTTATGACATCTATTGTCATTGTAACTTAATGTCTTAATGTTTTCTTCATAAATCTAATTCTATGTAATATGTCCTTATTCTCCTTTGTCAACGTATTATCAAGCCATCTACGCTTTTCTATTTGAAATTGGAAAAATTTGAAAAATCGTTCGCCGAGGACAGACTAGCTCTGGTGGAGAGGCAACAGTTCCCCGGTATCGCTCGATGAGAGAGGTTCTCGAGAATCGCCTAGAGTCGTGACAATCTTTGGAAAACAATTCTAATCTATACTGTCCTTACAGCCGAGTGACCTCTGCAGTACGTGTGTCGGCTTGAGTGCACTACAGCACGCCCACACGACTGTCCTACTGCATTCACGACACTGAGGCTGTGCTACTACTGCTCTTGCTTCGTGCGCTGGCTTGTGCGCTATAACCGCACGCCCGCACGCTTCCCGCAGTCTCCCAAGACACCGCACGCCAGAAGAGCTGCAGGCCTTTGGTTGAGGGCCTTACTGAAGGCCTTCCTATTGTGGAAGAACCAAGTGACTCTGTTTTGTGCTAATATATTAACTACTTCATATTGTGTATATTGTGTAACCGACTCTGTAACCACCAGGGAAGTATATCATTAAATTTTACTCTCCCTTAGCCTTTTATCTTACTTTCCTTCCTTAACACTACAATACAGTCCACTAATATTATCGAAGGGTGTTTCGGCTAATAACTGAAGCACGTGATCTGGATAACTCTATCCGAATCACAAACACCCTTTCTGCTATATCAGAAGTGATGGAAGAATCTGGCTCACATGTCGGAAAATAAATGAGGAATGACACTAATTCGGATGACATTTTATGAACATTTTACAATGAGAAAAAATCCAAAACGCGATCAAATGAGAATCGTGGAAGTTCATAATATAAAAGATGTGGAAAATGCAAAACGTTTTGGTGCGAGAGTTCATATAAACCAAACCATCCAATATGTAGACCATTCGGAGTACGATTAGATACACGAATGTCGATTTCCAAGTATGGGGTGACGACTAAAATTTCTTCGAAGAACATGTCGGTGGAATTGTACGGTGGAATAGCGTAGATCATCGTTTGAACACAACACGAGGACGTGTTGATTGTCATGATGGCCGGAGGAGTACGGATCGAAGATAAGTAGCCCTAGTCTAGCGTCAAATGTGATACCTGATATCATACGAGTGAAATTAACCTTACCTATTTTCTCGAAAAATCGATGAGAAATGAAATAATGAAACCAATGGTTTGCCTGGAAACATGTCTGCTGCGTGAGCGGTGCTAGTTCAGGTGACGGCAGAATGAGTGCACATCCATCTTCATGGATAGTTTGATCATACAGACGATTTTGTGAAGTTTTCTATGATTATGGGGCTGAGTAGCGTGTATATTATGTTGTTATATTGTTGCTGGTATTGGATTTAAACGAATCATTCTTAAATTATTTGCATGATGCATTAAAGAGTGAAATTACATTGTCTTTAAATGAGGGTTTTTCTGTGAATGACAGTGACATTCCCTATTTCTGAATTCAGTAAATGGTTGAAAGTTATGAAACCTAGTTTCACCACTAAGAGTAGGCTGTTGCAATTGTTGATTTGAAGTTTTTGTTATCGGGTTCCTTACGATGCGAGTACCTTATGGTGAATAGCGACTTCCTGTCAATAGACTCGTTAGACTTGTGTAGGTACGTCAGGTGTAAGTCACGTAGAGAAACTGTAGTATAGTAAAAGAAGGATGATGATATCGATCTAATAAGTGTCGCAATAATGGCTATCGTAAAATCAGTGAAGAAAAAAAAAGATTAAAAAAATGTTGTGAAGAGACATTAAGAGATCAGTAAAAAAGGAAAGTAAAAACAAAGATAAAAAACAGTACTTATTAAAAAAGATGTAAAGGAGAGGTAAAAAAGTACTTACTAAAAAGCTTTTAGACTGCATTTTAGCGCTGTTAATAGTCTGTATAGTGCGAGCGGCGACCGTCAGATTCACTACGTCATCTGATACTAAGATAAGCCCCTTGGCACATGTTCATAAAAGTGATGCTTAGTTCCGAAAAATTAGTGAAAAAAATTAGAATTGGCCGAAAGTACAAAATAAAGTACCACTTCCGGTGAAAAAAAATTAATGGCACTTACGTCATTTGATACCGAGAGGATACTTGTGGCATCAAATAGCACTATATTGGTAGTTACAGAAAAATCTTGTCTGCCAGTTCCTGTATGGCCGAAAGTAATCGGCAGACTGATTCAAAGGTAACAATTCAGACCCCCCAATCTACGTTATTTGATACAAAGATGAAATAAGTTGCAAATGTTAGGTATTAGTCTTATATTGAATTATGTACCAGTCTGCCGAAGGTATTCCGGCCGAAACCCCTCCTTGTACTTGAATAAAAATAGGTACAGTTATGAGGAAATCAGTCACTTATGTCATTTGATATCGAGAGGATACTTATGGCATCAAATAGCACTATATTGTTAGTTACACAAAAATCTTGTCTACCAATCCTTGTATGGCCGAAAGTGCTCGGCAGACTGTTTCAAATGTAACAATTTGGATCCCCCAGTCCACGTTATTGGATACAAATATGAAATAAGTTGCAAATGTTAGGTATTAATCCTATATTGAATTATGTACCAGTCTGCCGAAGGTATTTTGGCCGAAATCCCTCTCCCCGTGCTTGAATAAAAATAGGTACAGTTGTGAGGAAATCAGTCCCTTATGTCATTTGATATCGAGAGGATACTTGTAGCATCAAATAGCACTATATTGGTAGTTACAGAAAAATCTTGACTGCCAGTTCTTGTATGGCCGAAAGTGCTCGGCAGACTGTACAGAGTTTCAAAGGTAGCAATTCGGGTCCCCTAGTCTACGTTATTGGATACAAATATGAAATAAGGGAACATACCAAAACCAGGTGCCCCATTTAGGGGGGAGGGGGGTCTTCAAAACACCACGCTTGGTCACAAGGGGGAGGGAGTGGGTTTAGGAATTTGTCACTCTAGGAAAATTTCGTGTCTTTTCGAGTTCACAGGTGAGAACACTGACGCATACTATATACCGGGACGTCAACTGATTGAAAACTGATAGTTTGTAGTGCAGTGCAAGGGTTGTTCACCATAGTGCATTTCAAATAATCTGCAGTTGAACGTTATACATATATTATATAATACGGTATATTATATAATACTGTATATAAAGTGTTATTACCTTTGATGAACTTGATAACAATTAAAGCTTTTTTAGGGAAATAGCCGGCCAACGAGCTGACTATCCACCTGATGGTAAGTGGCTATTGTCGCCCATGGACATCAGCAACATCAAAGGCATCACTGATGCGATGCCAGCCAAGAATGAGAGAAGAAAAAGAAAGAAAGAAAGCCCCCAGCCGGAACACGACGAGTCGTTTGGCGGCTGACTTATGCTCAAGGGTAGTAGCTATCCAGGCAAACCCCATGGAGAAATAATAATAGTAATAATGGTATTAATTAACAATTAAAATCAATATTACCAATATAATCCCTCAAGAGGCCCTACCACCAGCGGGCCGAATTTAGTCGCCTCTTACGACACCCATCCGGCGTGGGATTGGGGTTAGTATTCTAAGCCACCCCAATACGGCTAAACGCTATTAGTATGTCCATAAAATGGTTTTTGAAATATAAAAGACACTAGCAACTGTAATGCCCAACTGCAGATTTAGTTGAAATGCAATAAAATTCATTTTCATACATAGCTTTCGTGGCACAAAAATAAAGAAATTAGTACTTTTGACCTATACTTTCTTAAGTAATAAAACGCCAGATTTCTACCTTTTTTGGTTCAACCAGCTCAGTCGACCAATATTACAGAACGTACGGGGGGTAACAGTCTGCCGAGCACTTTCGGCCATACAAGGATTGGTAGACAAGATTTTTCTGTAACTAACAATATAGTGCTATTTGATGCCACAAGTATCCTCTCGATATCAAATGACATAAGTGACTGATTTCCTCATAACTGTACCTATTTTTATTCAAGTACAAGGAGGGGTTTCGGCCAGAATACCTTCGGCAGACTGGTACATAATTCAATATAGGACTAATACCTAACATTTGCAACTTATTTCATCTTTGTATCAAATAACGTAGATTGGGAAGTCTGAATTGTTACCTTTGAAACAGTCTGCCGATTACTTTCGGCCATACAGGAACTGGCAGACAAGATTTTTCTGTAACTACCAATATAGTGCTATTTGATGCCACAAGTATCCTCTCGGTATCAAATGACGTAAGTGCCATTAATTTTTTTTCACCGGAAGTGGTACTTTATTTTGTACTTTCGGCCAATTCTAATTTTTTTCACTAATTTTTCGGAACTAAGCATCACTTTTATGAACATGTGCCAAGGGGCTTATCTTAGTATCAGATGACGTAGTGGATCTGACGGTCGCCGCTCGCACTAGTAGTTTAAAGCCCAAATAAAAGAGATAATTCCAAAAAAATATTATCCTATTATTGATACTATTGAGTATTAATTTGCAGCGCGTACTTAATCCTTTTGTCCCCAAGCATGGCCCAAGCACACCATAAGGAATATATGGGCTTAAATTAGTCTACCATTGACAACTGCTTGATGCAATATAACCGGAACAATATAATGTAATTTTGTGTATTATGAATTCGTAAAAATCTATTATAATAATATATGTATTTAGATATCGAAAATATAAAAATAAATTTAATATCGCCAAACAGTTTTAAGAAGGCGGTAGTTACAATTAATTCATTCAATGAAAAATGGGAGCAGATTTAGAACACAAAGGGAGATTAGGAGGGCTAAAATTAGGCCACATTGATTGACAAAAAAGTTTTGTGAGTCATTGGTGTTTCAGATCGGTGGAGCGGTGGTGCAAGCGTCGACGGTGACCTCACCGACCGCCGACAATAACACTTTCCCTATTGTCGCTATCAGCAGGTACCTACGGTCAAATAGCGGCTCTGGCCTATCAATCTATCCCTTGGTATCCGTAAAAAAACATAGTTGTTTGTTACTTTAAGTGGTCAAGTATTAACTTATTTTAAGTAAAAAAAGTTATTCTGCCCAGAACATCCGATTATCCATCCAGCTTTTATGTAAAGTCAAAATATATTAACATTTTTATGCACAAAGCTATAAATTACAAGAAACAAATGAGGTATACCTATTTAAAAGTTAAAACCTATTTAAATTATATATTTAGATTATCTAGTTGAAGTTATACGTGTTTTATCTCTTCATGCACTTCAATCTGCAGTGTGCTGAGACTGGCGAGTCGCTGCGCGAGAATGGCATCATCAGAGAAGAGTCGAGTGCTCGAGTGTAACTTGTTATGCATCGTTTCACATTCATTCACATCTCAAGGTAGAGCATTCAATTTGTACTCTTTCACTAAGATGGAAACGGTATGTGGTTTAAAACTAAGATATTTAATAAAATATTTGACGGAGAGAAGGTTACACGTGGACAATCACTTGACAGAATTTTCGACTTTCCTCTTATCGACAGGAGCAAAGTAAAATGAGTTATCTGCAAAATTAGCTGCTTTGTAGATGACTCTTTTCACTTTGATCCCGTCGATATATGTCGACGCAAACTGGAGTTCAGTCCACAACGGGAATAAGTTAGTCTGATTAGTCACATTTTTCTCGGTTACTCCACCTATTTGATAGATAAACCGACAAGACGAATCTATCACAGTAGCTGGACTGCACGCATCGTTATCAGCGGTCGAAATAGCAAATGGGGGGCAATTAATTATGTGTTTACAGTCTGCGGGCGGTCGGACGACCTTGCAGCGCGATTATCGAACTGACAAAGGAAACGGTTGCCGTTGCATTCGTCTAATGCTAGTCATTTCTTTGTAGAACCTCAGTGGATTTGGAAAAATGTCCTAAGTAATCGTTTCCACCAAAGCGGAGAGGATTGTAATTGATTCAAATTGTTGTATGAAAAAAGTAGAAAATCGACTTTATCAATGGATCGAATATGTGCATTGTTTTAGTGGTCACAAACCACCTTTGGATTATTGCCTTTCAAATGAAACCATTTTGAACAAACATTTTTGTGTTTTATATATAAAGATAAATAAAGATCTCCCCCTCCACCAATCCGCACTGGAGCATCGTGGTGGAGTATGCTCTAGGCCTCCTCAAGAGAAGATACCCGTGCCCAGTAGTGGGCCATTAATGGGTTGAAGCTATATAAAGATAAATAAGTAAGTATACATCATTGTATATCCACTGTGTGTACATAAATAAATAAATAAATAAATAAATAAATAAGTATAAGTAGAAAGCAAACAGGACAAATAGGATTTATTTCGCCAAGCTACTGCTATACAAACATGCTAGCGTTATGATACTGCCAAGAAAAGTGCTATCGCTTTGTCAATATTATTACAAACTTAGGGTTTATTGACAAATAAAATTAATAAAAATAAAATATTGCTGTTAAGATTATTTTGGATGTGATTATGTTACAATTTATTGTACGTAGATATTTCGTATATTTGCTATCTGTTACAACTAGTCGTTAATATGCCGCCGATGACTTGTGTGTGGGTCCCTAAGGGGCTCCATTGTGATGTTGTGTAAATTCTCTAGGGACTCTATAATAACATTTCGTAAAAACGTAAGGAATAACAGGGATCTATAAATCTACAGTGATATTGATATGAAATGGGAAAATTGTCTACCATACTTTTACTATTGGGGGAAATTTTTCAGACTCGGCTTGCTATCTGAATAGTCTTCCAGAACTAGACGACCAGTTTTCATCTTTATTGCCACAGACATAAAGCTTATTTACATCTACTTTACTGTTGCAATCGGTATGGGGACCAAAGCTTGGTACTCCTTTGCCAACAGTTACGAATAAGGGTAAATACCGATATTACTGAGTTACAACAATGACAACGGGAACTTTGTAATGGGAATTTAATTTTACCAACGAAATACCTTAGGATAGAGGCCCGCCACATGGAGTCCCACTGCATGAAATGTACTTGGAACCTGTCATGGTTGTCACTAAACACTTTCACGTTAGCCATCGTCACATCTCACATGTCACAAGTCACACCCCAACACAACCCACAATGTTCGCGAATGAACTGTACTCACATCAAAAGAGATAACGTATCAGCCGTTCTTTACGATCGACCGATGTAATAAGCCATTTAATTACCTGTAGCCTACCACGATTTGCTAATCATTCTTGTTGTTGCAAAATATTTAAATAAATTCTACAAATGTGTAACAAAGAAAAATCACTTAGTTGTTAAATATATGTGTTACGTACACTCAATTATTATAATATTTTATTGCTTTTCTTTCAATTCAATGAATCGATTTTAACAATTGCAACCAATCGAGTCAAAGGCTCGGACGTGGAAACATTAGTTGATGATTATAAATCTGTCCAATTCATTGTTGTAAATTGTAATTTATTATTCGTTAAGCAGACGAAGTTACATGAAAACCACACCGCAACAAAGATAACAAACAGATCTTCCTGAAATTCTCAAATTTACTACAACAAAGAGGTTACTGATACTTTAACGCTCTTTTACCTACTTTATATTGAACATTCAAAAATGTATCACATTTCCTATTTCCACTGAACACAACAAATAATCGGCAGATATTTTTAAACGTTTTGGAACAATAACACGCGCGTAAGGTACTGCGACTACTGAAACATCGTGAACAATTAAAGAGGATGCTCATCCATCTTACCTTGATATTGCACGCAAGTTTACGTCGTGTGCATTTTTATTATGTACGCTATTAACATTAACCTTTATTCTCAAGCATAATTATAATGAACGCCCACACCTATCCCTCCCCCCGCTAAATACAGTAGCAGTACTATAAAAACTGCTTCGATTAAAACAAAGTTAAAGTTGCGTTCAAACAATAATTAGCAATGCCATAAAATGACGCTAGACGGTGGCGGATTTGATAAGAAAACATACAGCGGAAACAAATTATAAAGGGGTTTCCTCTTAGCGCGAGAGATAAGCTACTGTTTCACTGATATTATGTTCTAGACCCCTAGTTTTGAATGCACTAATATGCGCCTCCGCAATAGCGACAGCCTCCCATCCCCATGGAACTACCAACTTCGCGGTTATATAATAGAAGTAGAAACTGCAGGAAGGGCAGCAGGATTCTCTTGGTCCCCTAAATAATGACTGAATAAGTTTACACAGTCAAAATTTACGATAACTTCTGTGAATCTTGAGTAATGGCTTTTAATTGGTTTCGATCTATTGATGGCCCACTACTAAGCCCAGTGTTGCCCAGTGCCTAGCTAGATCTAGCCCTTCTTTATGTCTTTCAGCCTTAAAATAATTATTTAGCACCTAGCCCAATTTCTAGCCCCAAAACCATTTTCCGCCATCTTGAAGAAAAGGGATAAATTCAGGTTTTCCACGAACTTCTTAATGCAATCAACCGAAAAATCAATTATAGGTAGTGGAAGATACCGAAAACATGTCCATTATCATACTTGTAGAGCGTCTTAAGACCTTTTTTTTTCGCGCTCACTTCTATTAATTAAGCAATAGCCCTATTTTCAATGTACTGGACGAATCTAGCCCTTTTTTAAAACTCTATTTAGCCCGAAAACCTAATACCGAGTCGGCAGCACTGACTAAGCCGGGTCTTTCCTCTTGAGGAGGCTTAGAACATACTTCACCACGCTGCTTCAATGCGGATTGGTGAAAGCGTACTTAGCGTTTTTTAATTTAATTGTCGCTAACAAAATGTTACATTGTTGTTTTCCATCCAATACATATAATTAGATATCCAGTCGTCTGACTGGTTCAGTGGATGTTTATCAAATTAAATGTTTACGAGTTAATTTATTGAACTGACTGTTGCCTTAAGCTGGCCATACATGATCAAGTATAAGTGTCATGTTTGCAGCGGACTTGATGCGGTATCCAGTTTGTTTGAGCGATCTTACATGCATAGATAGCCATACACCGTCAAGTTTACTGGATGTCGCATCAAGTCCGCTACAAACTTGACAAGTATACTTGATCGTGTATGGCCAGCTTTAGTAAATAATATTAGACAAGTATATATTGTACATTTAAGAACTCATAATTTCTACATTTTGTGAACAGATCGAATAGCTCAGGCGTCCTTTGCAATTCGTTATTAGTGTACTGTACTGCACATGGACAGCAGCGACAGCGCCCATAGTATGATTCCAATTGGATTGGTACATTTTCGAATGATTCTTTTTTTAACCCATCCATCCACGCTTGTGAATTAGGAATTTTTCACATTTTGAACACTCACCATTAAAGTTTAATAAATCTTAATCAAATTAATTTTACATGTTTTAATGATATTTTACTTGTTAATATGTGATATGATAATTTTATAAATAATATTTATTGTGTCAAAAGTAGTGCATCCTGAAAGCTTCCACGGCGTGTAAGTTGTACGAAAACGTTTTGCTGAATTTTTCCTACAAAAAAGTTTAAAGAAATTTATGAATAGGCTCCACCAGTGTCCAAATAGGACAGCGTCGGGGCAAGTCGAACTATATTGTCAACAAGTCTAGACGTAAACTAACTAAATCTCGAGTCGGTGCTTTTAATAGCTTCGCTCAGTTCGGGACTCGATTGTCTCGTGTTCGTGCCACATTCTAGCACAAAATTAGGTCGCTGACATTTTATATGTATTCTGACTAATTGACGACACTGCTTTGCCAAGGATGTAGCTTTGGGTTAGATTCCCTCAAACATATAAATGTTTGAAAATCGGGTTATAGCTAGTTACTGTCAACGCCAACTGCAAGATCACAGCAAAAGCCAGTTTGGGACTTTATTAATTTATAAACATTTACCATTTATTTAAACTGATTTTATTACGGCTAATCTCAGGATCTGGTCAGGTTTCGAGCAAATGCATGAGTAAAGCCCGGTTAACTTACAGCTTACTTGAGTCAGTCACCAAACGATTCGTCGTGTACCGGCTGGGCTTGAGAGTAAGTTCTTTTTTTTTCACGCTATTTACTTGGCCAGCAACGCATTCTTGATGCCTATGCGGTTACTAGTAGGTATCTGGGGATGTCCATGAAGTCTAACCATCAGGTGGCTTGAATCGTCTCCTCGTTTGTCGGACAACATATAAAAAAAGTGTCAACTACTCTGTGCAGCGTCACACTTATTAACGCAATTAGCAGCCGCTGCTCATTCGTACATCATTATAGGACGTATGTTAGGCTTACCTCGCACGCTTGTACTTCCGGCTTGTAAGCCGTTGATAATTTCAGTTTGGTGCCTAGGACTAAACAGCATTATGCGAGTGCATATCTGGCAGGTATATTTATTTTATTTGGAACGAGGACGCAGCCGGCGCCACAGCGTGCCGGCATAGAAATCGATTACGGGCATACAAAGTTAACAAATAGTGGATTTGTGCCAATTTAGATGATTTATAATGTTGTCTGCTTACATTTTCGAATAATGGTATTACCCGCTAATGATGGGAGGTCACGATTCTTTGAAATATTTTAAAAGAGGCTCAAGCTCTCTCTTTAAATTAAAATAGTTCAGTCAACTTCACTCATTCTAAGGTTAATTTAATTTTCTCAAATGGTTCAAGAAAAAAAAATCAAAAATCCTCAAGCCCCTCCCCAAAACAAAAATCTTGGATCCGCCACCGAATAACTCTGGCATCCCATTAACCCCTCGACGAAGAATTTACTTATTTACTGTCGAGTTTAAAAACGTATTCAACAAAACGATGCGATAGCAAACTAAACAATGATTTTCATGAAGTCACTGCTGAATACTCCAGGAAACCCTAAAGAATGGAGAAATATCTCTCTCAGTTGTCGGCCTAACACGTTGCATGAATGCAACAACTTAATTAGCGAAGAAACAAAGAGAAAACTCTCATTTGACATTGAAACATAATATTTCATAGATAACACTGTTTAAACAACGCAAAAACACGTAAAGTGATAACTCATGAATATTCATATCTGCTTATTTACTTCGCTCGTTTTCACATATTGAGTAGTGGTCGGTAAGCTAATGGCAAATAACGTAATGACAGTAAAATTGATGCAGAATGTGCCTGATGATTTACGAGTATGATGGCTTGTTTAGAGTTAAGAATTCTATTCATGCATTATTCATCATGGTTTCCTGCAATTCTATTCTGTGTTTCAATTTCAATACATACCCTTAATAAAGAGAAATTGCAACTGATTCAGTCGGAAGGTCAATGAATCAAATGTCAAATTATAGTATTGACTTATGCTGGCCATACATGATCAAGTATACTTATCAAGTTTGCAGCGGACTTAACGCGGCATTCAGTAAACTTGATGGTGTATGGCCACAGTATGGCTATCTGACCATATAGCTATATCATGCAAACTGGATGCCGCATCAAGTCAAACTGCAAACTTGACAAGTAAACTTGATCGTATATGGCCAGCTTTAAATTAGAATGAGATGAGATTTGTTATCTTACTTGTTGTCATGTATGACCTGGTTGTGGTGCGCGATGACGCCCGAGAAGGTGAGCGCTTGGCTGATGCTCTGCCCGATTGCATCCTGGGATGATATCACTAGGTTTTCCACTGATTTTCTCCTGAAAATATACTCTATGTTAATCAGATGGCACATGGATTTTCAATAACAGTAAGGGTGAATGCATGTCGTGAAGGATGAATTCAATGGCTGATGAAGATATCAACAGAGTATGGAAAGAGTTTCATCAATAAATAAATGTATTTAGGTCAATGAATTTGCAAATTTCAGATGATTTTTTTTTGTTAGTTTATTTCATTCAGTGAATGAAACACCATGTGATGGTCAAGTCATTCTGGGTGCCAATTAAAAACATTAAATTTTTTAGAGTAACTATAAATTATAATTGCATTAAGACTAAGATAGTGGACTCACACTAAACTAGGATTTCTGTGTCGCAGGCATGTATGGCATATTTATACACTAATATAATATCCAAAATACGTACTACTATAATATCCAAATTAGTTTCATAAGTGATACTAATATAATATCCAAATTAGTTTCATAAGTGATGAACATCAGTTTCAGAAGTTAAAACTGTGGCTCCTGGCTGGGCAAGAGAATTCAAAGCCAACTAGGCTGCACTGTCATTGTCTATCATTAACTAGTGGATACCCAGCATGGACTACTATGCAAAAAAAATTGTATGGAAATAAAAATCAAAAATATCAAAAAAATCAAAAATATACCAAATGCATTGTTTTAGTGGTCTCAAACTATCTTTGTTTTATTGCCTTTCAAATTAAACCATTTTGGGGCATATTGGTTGGTTGCTTTCAGAGTCTATAAAGAGAAACATTTTTGTTTTATATTAATCATTAATTACAGTGAAGATAAACAATGAGCACCTAAACTTATAAATATTGATCGTTAATATCAATTGTGCTGGCAGGGTGACTATGGACACCCACACCAGTTGTCTACAGGGTAGTATAGTTTATTATAACAAAAGAAAGCTAAGATATATCAATAAAATCTAGCTAGGATTTTTAGTACGAGTATTAAATCTATCTATATAAAACACAATAAATGTTTGTGACAATGTCCTTTATAACCTTTGAAACCAACTGATATGACCCCAAACTGGTTTCATTTGAAAGGCAATAATGTGAAGATGGTTTTAGACCACTAAAACAATACTTTAGTCACATTCGGTCCATTCATGAAGTTGTTTTTGACTTTCCTCTAATTTCCCAAGTATTAATGTTGTGGTGGTGGAAATCTATTGTAAAAAATTAATAGATTAAAGTACCTAGGTAATAA
Source organism: Thymelicus lineola (assembly GCA_963932265.1). Lineage (NCBI taxonomy): Eukaryota > Metazoa > Arthropoda > Insecta > Lepidoptera > Hesperiidae > Thymelicus > Thymelicus lineola. Next base: position 16,518,038 of record OZ010693.1, on the reverse strand, counting down.
TAAAATTCATACAAAGTCAAAGTCAAAGTCAAAATATTTTATTCATATAGGTATCACTTATGCACTTATGCATGTCATTTTTTGGTTTGTTTGTTCCTTAAGGTTGGTATAAGGTAATGTTTCCTTAAGGTTTATATGTAATTACTAGCTTTTTCCTGTGGCTTCACGCGCGATAAATGGGTTTTAAAGCAAAATTTTTAAATTAATTAATTTAGATCTATATGCCTGTGGCTTCAAACGCGTGGATTAGTTTTGTTGCAAATCCCGCGGGAACCCTGAACTTTTCCAGGATAAAAAGTAGCCTTTGTTTTAATCCAGGGTATAGGCTATCTCCATTCCAAATTTCAGCCAAATCGGTTTTGTAGTTGTGGCGTGATTGAGGAACAAACATCCAAACATCTTCACAAACTTTCACATTTATAATATTAAATTAACAGGAAAAGAAGGTAGGGGTAGGTTAAGAAAAATATATATTACTCCCTATTGTATAGATTCTTGTGTTAAAAACACACATCTAGTTGAAAATTTATGAGATCTATATTACATTTTACCCACCGCAACATAAATTTTATTCATTTGAATTTAAAATTTACATTTATATGGTGTTTGCACATGCGTGAAGATTTTAATTCAAATACCTGAATGCAAATAAATATGTTGTTTACATAAGAAAGGGAAAATTTTTATACAACAATTTTAGTCTTAATCTTAACGGAATGTTGCAATAGACGTAATGGGTACTCCTGAAAACTTGACATTTCTCTAGCCGCTGGAGATAAGCCTGCGAGCGTAGACCGTGACACACTTGTGATGTTTCGAGTGCAGTGTTAATGCTGAAAACTGTTCTGTTCACAACTACAGATTCTCTTTCACAGATTAACGACCTCAAACGATTAATCAGCCAACAAGCGTGCATAATACTTAGAAATATTTGTTAAGACGAAGAAGCATTAGTAATGCGATTAATATCATAATAACAGAACCAAAATAGAGGCAATACGAACATGGAAATTGCGATGTTGCGGCTGTCCACCTCCGAAGTGCTCATATTAGGTGAATATTTCTAGTTCACCTCTCCGCACTTCACTCGCAATCTATCATTAACTGCTGCGTTTTTTGCTTTCATCATCCAAATAAAAGGTTTTTTTCACGAAAACACAATGAAACAACATCGATTCGCGGTGACCCATTGACAGAAATGCAAATATTGCCAGCAGAAAACATTTTAGAAGATTGCCAGTACCAGTGTTGCCAATAATTTCTTGATTCCCCGCGTCTGTGTTGTCAATTCCCCGAAATTGAATAATTATACATAGGTACTAAATAAGTATTAACAAAAAAAAGGTCATCCGCTGTGAATTTCATGTCCTCAACTATTTATATTTGGTACAAAGCGGGACTTTTTATGTTCTCATCGGACGTATGGTGGTGAATCCCTGCGCATTCCATGCATTAACTATCAAATCCCCGCAAATCGGGGATTTTCCCCGCAATTGGCAGCGTTGGCTACAGTTGTGTAAAATACACAAAATACTTTAAATACTACATTTAAAAAAATATAAAAATAAACTTCACGATTCAAGAGGTTTGTAATATTAAAAAAAATTGCTTACGATTTCGTCAACGGGTTGAATTTGAATCCTATGGTTGAATCAAAAATGTTTTATAGTCTATCATAACCTTGGGTTGAATGAATTAAATAGTTTTTCGGTAAATTCACCTTTAAAACGACTAACTAACTATTTATGAAAGACGTAGATATAATTAAATAAATATGCACTGTTTATTATATTGTCTGTGGTCATGTCTCATAGTCTGTGAAATGTGGATGATTGTCGTTGTTGGATATTTCCTGTGGCTCTCTATATATTACACTATCTGTGGCTTTATTTCAATAAAGATGTCACACACTTAACTGACAGTTCTGACACTGACTTGTCCTGTCACCCGACTGACAAATGACATACTTGTCATTAAAATGTTTTGGTTTTCTTTAAAAACTACACGTGATTAATTTTATTAATGTTTGAAGAAAAATAGTACAGAATTGAATAAAAGAAATCGAATAAAATGGGAGATGAGACTATTTTTGACAAGAAGAAATCACACAGAGCTAAACATGCGGGACGGAAAGCAGAGAAGAAAAAAAAGAAAAACCAGGTGGATCAGTCTAACCTAAGTGCACGGCAGCGGAATCCTAAGGCATTTGCTATTCAGTCCGCTGTCAGGGCTGAGAGACAGTTCCGACGGCGAGAGGATGTGATAGCGAAGAAGCAGCACATACCGCAAGTAGACAAAACACCGTTGGAGCCGCCGCCGGTAATAGTTGCCATCGTGGGGCCTCCTCGCGTCGGAAAAACTACACTCATCAATAACCTAATCAAAAGTTTCATTAAAACTAATGTGACGAACACTAACGGTCCCATTACGATAGTAACATCAAAGAAGCGACGCATAACCCTCATAGAATGCAATAACGACATAAACTCGATGATAGACATAGCGAAATGTGCCGATCTGGTGTTGTTGCTGTGTGACGCGAGTTTCGGTTTCGAGATGGAGATCTTTGAGTTCCTTAACATATGCCAGGTACATGGAATGCCAAAGATAATGGGTGTGTTAACACACCTTGATATGATTAAGAATGCTAAGACACTAAAAACAACAAAGAAAACTTTAAAGCACCGGTTTTGGACTGAAGTGTACTCAGGTGCAAAGCTGTTCTACCTCTCTGGTATTGTCCATGGAGAGTACTTACGAAATGAGATTAAGAACCTGTCAAGATTTATATCAGTGATGAAGTTCAGGCCGCTCAGTTGGCGTATGACCCATGCCTATGTTCTAGCAGACAGGTTGGAGGATATTACCAATCAGGAAAATATCAGAAAAGACCCTAAGGTCAACAGAGATGTGGTACTCTATGGCTATGTGAGAGGAGTCCCGTTGATGAAGGAGTCAATGGTGCATATAGCAGGTAAAGAATTACAGTAGCAATCTCTAATGAAAATACCATTTTTCATCTCTGTTATACACACATTTAGGTACAAAACTCAAATACACATTGTATATTTGAACTGATTTTAGATGGTAGGTGCTATTGAATCATTGTGCAAATAAAAACAATTGTACTTTTTAGACTAATTTTGCAGATTTTAAGGCTTACATGGAATAATCAAAATAATTCCATGATCAATTACATTTTTAAAATGTTTTATTTGTAAAACAACTATTTTTGATTTCAGTTAATAGTTGAGATAGTATTAATGATATTATGTAATGGGAACTCACCTTACAAGATTAAAATAATTATGTAATTAATATTTTCACAAGAAATTTAGTAGTCCCATTGTTACTTACAATTTTTTCTGTTATAGGTGTTGGTGACATGAAGATCAGTGACCTGTCATACCTTCCCGACCCATGCCCATTACCCAGCAGTGGCAAGAAAAGACAATTAATGGAAAGAGAGAGGCAGATATATGCACCATTTTCTGGGGTTGGAGGTATTGTGTATGATAAGGATGCAGTATACATTGAACTTCAAGGATCACATTCCCATAAGCAGGAGGATGAGGAGACCAATGAGAAGAAGGCACTGCTTAAAAATGTTGTAGAAACTAAAGAAACTGTCGATGAACAAATGCAAGAATCAGGCTTCAAACTATTCAGTGGAGGGGCTGTCATATACCCTGATATGGTAAAAGATGATGAATACTTACAGCAAGCTAAACAACCTAGTTCAGATGAATCAAGCTCAGAAGGGGAAGAAAGTGAATCAGAAAATGATAGTGGTATTGATCAAAGTGAGAAAGATATCAGTGGTAAGAATTCAAAGCTTCCGTGGGATAATGAATCAGGATCGGAAGGTGATGAAGACAGTGGTGATGAAAATGAGAAAAATGAAAGTAACCCAAATGAAACTGAAGAAAGTGATGATGATGAGTCAGATAATGATGAAGAGATTAATGAAGATCTCAGTACAAAATGGAAAGAAAAGCTTGGTGAAAAAGCATCTATGGCATATTTTGAACGACAAAAATCTTCTAAAAATATTATGAAACTTGTTTATGGTGTATTTGAAATAGGTAACAAAACAAAAGAACAAACACAGAATGTCGACGATAGTGATGAAGAAGAGATTGGTGGCCTTTTCAAGAAAGTCACAAGTACTCAAAAGAAAAAACTGACTGAAAAAGAGCAACTAGATGTTGATGAATGTTCATTTTTTTATTCTTTAGATAAACCAAATTTAAGGGATTGGTCAAAAGAAGAATATAAACACTTATTAATAAATAATTTTGTTACTGGCAAAAGGTCAGCAGATGAAGATGCCTCAGAACTTCTTAAGCTAGATGATGCTAGCGATGGCGACGATGAAGAATTGTTTGGGGACTTCGAGGATTTGGAAACAGGTCAGAAACATGTGTCACAAAGTGAGCTTCCTGTTTCTGACAAGGAAGCAAAAGCACCAGAGGTAGGTACAAAACGAAAAGGTGAACCAACTAAATCCGAAATTCTAGATAAAAAGATGAAATTGAAGGCTAAATTTGACGCAGAATACGATAATCCTGATGATCATCGAATTAAAGGTGATCATTCTTATTATGAGAACTTAAAAGCGGAAGCCCTAAAACAATCAGAACTTAACAAATCTGTGTTTGAAAACTTGGATGATGGCTTAAGGGTAGAAGTAGAAGGCTATAGACCAGGACTATATGTAAGGATGTTATTTAAGAACATGCCTTCAGAATTTCCCACGAACTTTGACTCAAGTTATCCCATACTTATTGGTGCTTTAAATATGGCCGAACAAAACATAGGCTTCGTATCGTGCAAAGTAAAGAAACATAGATGGTACAGGAAAATTTTGAAAACAAATGATCCATTGATCATCTCTCTTGGTTGGCGTCGATTTCAGACATTACCGATTTACTCGAAAATAGAAGATGATTTGAAATGCAGGTATTTAAAGTATACACCAGAACATGTGACATGTAACATGCATTTTTATGGACCAGTGACTCCACAAAATACCGGATTTCTTGCTTTACAAACTGTTAGCAACAACACCACTGACATAAAGCAAACAGGATTTAGAATAGCAGCCACAGGAAGCGTAAACGAAATAAATAAATCCACACAAATAGTAAAAAAACTGAAACTAGTAGGAACACCTTTGAAGATATACAAGAAAACTGCATTTATTAAAGATATGTTTACAACAACTTTAGAAGTTGCGAAGTTTGAGGGAGCCAGAGTGAAAACAGTATCTGGAATAAGGGGACAGATAAAGAAAGCTTTAAATAAACCTGAGGGAGCTTTCCGCGCGACATTCGAAGATAAAATTCTAATGAGCGACATTGTGTTCTGTAGAACTTGGTTTAAAGTAGATGTCACCAAATTTTACGCCCCTGTTGTTAACCTATTGCTCCCCGTCGGCAATAAAAACGCTTGGCAAGGCATGAAGACGAAAGGTCAACTGAAAAGAGAACGCGATATTAAAAGCGCGGCGAACACAGACTCCATGTACAAAGAGATTGTCAGGGAACCCAAAGTGTTTAAACCTTTAACGATACCTAAAGAATTGCAAAAAGGACTACCCTATCGGTTCAAACCCAAAGAAAAGAGTGTAACGTCCTCAGGAAAGAATAATAAGGAAAGATTTGTTAACAGAGTGGCTGTAGTTAAGAGTCCATATGAGCAAAAGGTGACAAATGTCATGAAAATGTTGAAGACTAATTTCGAGAAAAAGAAAGAAGTTCAGAAAGAGATGACTGCAGAGAGGCTGCAGAAGCATAAGAAGCAGCAAGAAGAAGAGGAGTGGCGGCGACTGAAACGACAGAAGGAGCTTAAAAAGAAGATTTGCAGGCACTTGAATAAAATATCCAATAAGAAAAAGCCACAGATGTAAATATTGAATGTTTATGGACTTTGTGAAGTAAATAATATACCAGAATCTTTATTTTACTTTGATAAAATATGCAACAGCACCTGCAGTTTGTGCAACTGTGCATCGCAAGTGATGGCCATTTTAAAAATTTGCTTTAGAATATAAAAAAAGACTAATTTTTTTTACTTTTTATATTTAACACTACTCTTTAAACATATATCGACTTAATTTAACTTAATTACCTGAATAAAACACTTTTTAAGTAGATTAGTCACATTTTCGCTCATTTTTGATTCAAGCACATTTTTAGTCAAATGAAATTTTTAGGGATTATTCTTCATGAATTCTAGTAGTTTTTAAGATAGTTTGTGGAAAAAAATACGAGTGAAATATTTCTTCTACAGGCCCTGAAAGTTAATGTTAACTTGAATTTTTCTTAAAAAATCTATATTGTCTCATTAACTTGAATTTTTCTTAAAAAATCTATATTGTCTCAATGTTATATTGATTTTTGGAAGCCAATTTGATTTACAGCGGTCATGAAATGAAATGAATTTATTCGAGGGCAGCACATAAAAATACAGCACATAACAAAGAAACGAGATACGAGTAAAAAATAAATAAAAATAAAAATAGAAGGTACCTACATAACAAGACATACATCAAACTACATATTAGGTAAGATTAATTTAATGGATGCCTGTGCTGCAGTGTGACCCCCGAACAGGACCAGACTCAGCATAAGCCGTGCTGCACAACATAAGTCGTAGAAGCACGGCGCTGATATTTCAGTCTGATCCTTATTCTTTCTAATTACGCGAAATCAGTCACCAAAGTTGAAATACAATTAGGTATTATTTAAAAATAAATATATATTATAAATAATAATTGACTTAAAAAATGAAACATGAACATAATGATCAATGTCGTATTTAAAATGACGCAGGAACTCACATAGGGCAAGTAGTACAAATACAGATGCCATTAACGCGTGGTAAGTTTATAAAAATATATAACTGTACTAAGTGAATTCTTTTTTAATTGTGAAATAATATAATTTATGAAAACATGTCATATGAAACAAAAGGCCTACTATTGAGTTAGCTTAAGGAAAAAAATTACGAGCGCAGACCTAATAAATAATATAGTATAATATTAATAAGTTGTATAATACATACTTTGAAGTTTTCTAAAAAAATATGATTTTTTCAAAAAAGTCATTAATTCCCAAATGTTACCTGAACCACTAAATATTGCTGAACATACATAGGGGTTAAATCGGTAGGTATTGATGTCCTCCACTCCTGGGCCACCGTTGATCCACCACCCTTGTTACACCCTGTATAGCTAGGTACATATATAATTTTTAGTTGAGTCCAGTGAAAATTTTTTTGTCTGATATACCTCAGGGGTACCTCGGCTATTTACCTGTCTAAATAAGAGTGTTTTTTTCTTCTCTCCATAGTGTGGGATAATCAAGAAGAGGTCTTTAAAAATACTATGAGTATGAGTTAAGTAAAGAGTTATCTCCCCTGCCAGCCACATGGTATGTCCAACAGGACCATAGAGGACACATGAAAAAATTCACAGCAGTAGTATAATTACTTATGATAAAAAAAATGAAATCCTATATTTTCAGATTATACTTTTGTTCTATAAATCTGAGCCTACATTGCGCTGGGTTTGACATGCACTTGGCCGGTTTTTTGGAATTTGGAATAAAAAAGGGGTTTTTCACAGCCACACGCTGAATAAATTTATCGATTTATTGTAATTAGCAGCGATTGTATCTCGATTGCTGATGTGGTTACTGCTTCAGCCTCGCCTTTGGAGGGTTACGGCTAAATTCATTGTCACAATAATAGACCTCTTACCTATTGTTACTGAGTTAGAACCTTGACTCGCTTGGTAAATAAAATGAAACAAAGTGTTGTATCGTGTAAATTGTATTTACTTGTTATCATTATGCATAACGTATTTCGTCATCGCACGTTTGATAAATAATGTTTTTACAAAGGTTACACAATTCAGATTACATTGGTCAAAATAATCACTGCCTAGATTAACAATTTTGACGTTTCGACATTACAAAAAATGCCCCTGTACTCGAATAACATTCCTGTAACATCAAATTTATTACAATATTAGTTTAGGGCGAAGCGATAACTGTTACACGAAGCGGAGGAATGTCGCACGCGTACGCACAGATTATATACATTCGACGAGTTCGACTAACGTCCTATTTTACAATAACGCCTTAACGTGAGGGTAACTTTACTCTTTGGTAGCGTCGGGGTGGAATGTAACGGACGTACAACAAAATATACTAGTTATTGTATTGCAATGCCGCCGCGCGAGTCGTCCGTGGACGTTGGCACTTGTGGAGTATCGGACGATTATTGGAACGTTGCAGCTCGGGACGTCGCGGGACTCGCAGGCCTCACAACAACTGATTGCGAGCTTAGGGAACATACCAAAACCACGTGACCCATTTTTTCCAACTTTTTACCCCCCTCCCCCCTCCCTTCGTGACCATCCTTAGTATATGAGAAGACGCCCCCCTAGTTTTCACGTGGTAATTCATAAATACCGTTTTCAATACTTTTTTGCAAAAACAGAGTTAAAAAATAATAATTTTGCTTATTTGACGACTTGTGTAGCGTAATGGTTGCTAAAATATTGACTACGTGACAAAAACCTAAACCCCCCCTCCCCTCTGTGACCAATCGTGGTGTTTTGAAGACCCCCCTCCCCCCCTAAATGGGTCACGTGGTTTTGGTATGTTCCCCCCTTATTGCAGAGTTCTGATAATCGTAATGCATGTGGAGGCTGAGTACACGAATCTCCACGACGAGAGCCCGAGCCCAACGGTTGTACGAGGCACTGATCGAGTCAACATATCGCTGGGACAGTCCCGGCTCGCACCGAACCATTCGGAGCAGCCCCGCCCTCAGCTCTCATCACAAAACTATACCTGTGAAGGCGGAAGCCCCCCCTCAAATCCTCCCCACATCCTCTCATAATTCTCTTTACAAAAATTATTGTAGCTACACCGATAAGCTATACACTAATTAACTAAATAACCATCTCGATAACATATTTCATTTGCATAGAAAAACTTTAGTCGCTATTATTTATTTATTTATTATATTATAATATAATATTAATTTACAATGAAATGAATGATGTGTCCGAATGATATAATAACGAGTCGTCGCATCGCTGACGATCTCTGTGTAGAGGCGCCGCCAGGAGGAGAAGTTCGACACAGTAATATAGTGGGAACCGCGTCTCGGGCTTCTTTTATACTTATCTACGAAACCGCGAGATAATATAAATAAATGAAACAACAAAATACATAATAAATCGCACGGAAAATTGCGGTCGATATTGAACAACTTAAGTACAAAGGCAAAAGTAGAAAATAAAGTTATTTTATAAACATTAATTAAAAGACGTCATCATAAAAATATTTAAATACCTAATCCGCACGTCACTGTCGAATCGATTCTCTTTTCCGCGGCATCTCATTTTAAATATACAAACAATCAGTATAAATATTATATATTTGTACAATTCACGAACACGATGGACAGACAGACGTGACGTCATCGTTCGCCGCGTGTCGCCCGCATTCCGAGACGGCGCCGCGATCTAACATTATAATACTGTTACTCGTACACTATACACTTTACGGCAAATCCTAACCCGCAGTGCAACAGCGGCCCTCGAGCCGAGTACACTTACCGACGTAAATATAAAACAATATTAAAACAACTTGTGATTCCGAGCGACAACCGTCCGCCACGCCCACGACCGACGAACGGACGGACGTAACTATTCGGCGACAACTTAATAAATAATAAAATCCTAGTTAATAAATAATTAAGCGTTAAAATTATAATAATATAAAATATTCTTTAAAAAAATCTAGTCGTTTGAACACATCCTAGCTAAATATTGCTACCTTCCGTACCTACACGATATAAACGCTATAGTTTACAACGATATTTACAAATATAATTCGCTACCGATAAAGATTTCATCAAATTAAAAATGGTTAGTTAGCTATACAATTATTTGTTTAACTATTGAGCTCGTGACCGGGCGGCCGGCGATCGTCGGGATCGATGGCGAGTTTATCAAAACGAATATCATATTTAAGTAACACAATTCCTACGTGATACGAATACGATGTCTTTCAAGTGGCCTACCTACAAAAAACGCAAAATATAAATAAGAAACATATAGAAGAGCGAATAGCGAGTGAGTGTGTGAGCACAGTTCGCCCCCGCCCCCCGCCCCCCCGCGCCCGTCGCCGCCCCAACTCAACACCTTAAATCTTGTAAACGCTTAACAAAAATATACCCTAGCTAGTTTCACTTGTCCACGTATATGTATGTATGTTCAATAAAATAGAAGATTACAAAACAATGCAGTCAACACTGTACATACGACTAGGATCCGTGTGCTCCGTCCCCCTCCCCCTCCCCCTCACACCGAACGATAACAAAATAAATACTGAACGAAGCGATTAAATGCGACGATACATGTACACTTTATATATATATATAGATGTACACATTATACATATAAAAACCCACGCGAGCGTTACAAAAAGACGTCACGTGACTCGAATCCCGTTCGAACGGCTATGTAATTATGTATACGGGAGCTCTACAGTATGGACAAACAGACACGCCTACGTAAAGCTATATGTACAGAGGTCTTAGTGCGAGTTTTACGTGACATAAGCTTTTTTTTTCACTGCCGCTAGATGGCTCTGCTTCGGTCCCATACAAATTGTAGCCAACTCGCATTTACGTTGCGAGCACGTTATGTCACGTAAAACTTGCACTAAGGCCTCAGACCTCGGGGAGGTAGTCGAGCTCGAGACGATACGTCGGGAACACTTACTTAACGTGACACAGCAACACAACATGCTAATGTCGGTATTGGAAACATTTCGCAAACAAATCGCACTTATTGCATAGTTCGGTTAACTACAGTTGGCATGTACACTAAGATACTTTCACATAATGGTGATTCAACATTTAAAAAAATGGTGAATAATAAGTAATAATTGAATGATTGTTAAACATATATTATTTATTTATAATAAAAAAAAATTAAGATGTGTGTACTGTGAACTTGCCAGCTCTAGTTATTTTAGGGTATGCTTGCTGTTAACTTCAGCTAGCTTCTCGTGTTACTCCTTATAAACATATTACAAATGTCGTCTCAATAAATTGCATTGCTGTGTACACGCCTGTTACAATGTACATATTATAATAATTTATCTAATCTCTTTTAAAAATTGCAAGCTAACAGTTTCACAGTCAAGAAGTAGACAATGCGTAAATACATCGCTATAATTTTATAATAAACGCTATAAATTATAGCGCCATGCTATTTTGTTAGTAACATACATTCAATGTAAAATGTAAATTCAGTGAAACATAGTGAATTTACTATCGAGACATTACGTAGTAAAATACCTACGATTGAATACGTTATTTCATAATAATTGTATTAACTTTTTGTCTTACTTCTAACAGACTGTGGAACCAATAAATGGGAATTTAAATGAATATTAGTTAAATGTAACTAATATTTGGCATCAGTAGTCAATATCTGTCACTGTGTGCTGTGCTGGCTTCTAGTTCAATCATACTATACGCAATGTATAGCCTTAATAACTAAACTAAAATGTATTGCGTAAAGCATTACAACACAACTCTCATGAAAAAAGTGTGATGTAAAGTATAAAATTATACAATGAAAATGTGGTCAATTCCATGTTTTGTTACATTACTACTTCGTAAGACAAAATATACAAAAAGTATTGTAAATATTTCGACCAACACAGCACACTACAGTATATATTATTTAACAGTAATAATTATCAATATACGGAGTACAATCATTAAGTACAGAAATCTACATTAATCAGAGCACTTTGTTATGTATAACAATACACGAAGCAATACGCTACAACTGTTTAATAATAGTCAATAGGATGTATTTATACAAAGATACGAAACTTATTGTATGTATCAACAACACCTTGTATAATTCGCAATGTGGCAACATTACTCATACACGTCATGACGTCAGCAACATACAGCGGAGACTATCTATAATGTGGAACACCACAATATCCTTACTTACTTATGTATTATTCAAGGCATTCAACAATTTTAGACTTACCTACGTTACAAGGGTCGTATAATAAATTTAGAGTATTACAAAGTTATTATTCAAAACGAGTTTATATAAAAATTGTAGTACAAAATTGTTGCCACATTACAAAAGCACAGCTCATCGCACCCACCCATACAAACAAACAACTTGTTCGCTATTTGTACCTTGCAGATATAAAACTGTAGAAAAAATCCACAACATTCAAGTTCTAGCTGAGTTAGTTTTTTGGGTATGTTTGAAGGAGCAGCACTAAATTTATATTTATAAAAAATTAAACTTTTAACAATATTCTTTACAATACCCCAACATCAGACGATTGCTGGATGTGACAACGGATATTTTATTGATTCATTTCAATCTGACTAGAACCGGACCGCATCTGATCACAAAACGATTTGATTAATTTAAATATGACGATCAATATTAAATATAATTTGTAAGCAAAACTTTTCAGGACCTCCCTACACAGCCTTTACCACGAGTCCAGTTGACGGCAAACAGTTGTTCAAATCATTCAATACAAACACACCCAATTATTTCATTCATAAATATGATAATCATAGTCAGTTTTGTTCAATATGAACAAAAAACATGTTTTATCCTTTGAACAAAATTTACCCATGGCTGTCAAACTGGGTATAGTATCTTCGCTCAAAATAATAATCGTACTTCGAAACACAATTTTGTAATCAATGCTATTTAAATACCAAAGACAAAATATATGCTGCTATTTCTATAATAGCTATGTATGATAATTTGTCTTAAAGCTTGTATATAAATATTGTTTACTTTGGCATTCAATTAAACAGACTCACAATAATTCTCACGTTTATAATCTCACTTCACGTAATCACAGTCACTCTCACGTATACAATCATAATTATATAATACATACATACAAGCAAGAATTTCCATTATAAATCGTTCTTGTGAATATGCAAGGTCTGTTCAATGTGAACGTAATTGTCAAAACATTTCAATCATTGTTTAATTATCTCGTATCAGTTTGAGCGAGCGAGTTACACGCAGTTTGAACAGCCACGATTTGCGAAGGGTAAAACATAAATATCAACTTAACATTACATGAAATATACAAACGATAATTTTATAATCGGAACCGTCTACACGTCAACTCCAACTGGACGTCGGCAGCTCGCAACCCGTCTGCAACCCATCTGCAACCCGTCCGCAACCGTTCCTCGCCGCACAGATCCCACAACACACAATGCACATAGTTTCACCATCTAACACCACACTACAGTACGTCATACGCCCGCCTCGAACCATTGGCCCCGCCCCCTGCTGACGTCACCACCGACCCACCTTCACAACGGACACGTATTTTAACGATGCAAATGTTTTCTTCACTATGACGACAGTTATTCACTTTTCGTAACGATTTAGCGAATTTGAATTATATTATTGTTTCCTTTGTCCTTATAACTCCCCCAATTTCTGCCATAACTTTCTTTTATTTTCACTAATACAACACTCATCTCATTGACAAACTTTTCACGGGCAGAATTTACTATAATCTTCAGTCTTCATAATAATATAATTCATAGTGTAATGGCTTCTTCAAATGAGTTCTAAATTGTCTGTGAGTGAAACTTTTTCTATGTTAGATCGTGTTCACCGCGCGGGGTCACCAGCCGGGGTCACCGGGGGCGGGGCGGGATTGGGGCTAGGGGCGGGGCCAGGGCGGGGTCTAGTCGAGCGCGCGGTGTCAGGAGGCCGGCGGCATGCCGCCCCGGGCGCGCTCCGTGCCGCTCGCCAGCAGGGCACTGAACTCTACTTCTAGTATCTGCCGCGCCTGAAATATTACACGTAAACAACATTATGAAACTTTCAACCAAAACTTAAGTACGTAAAACTTGTGCTTATTAAGTCATTTACGGCTATTAAATGTCAAAATTAATCCCATCGAAAAATTAATTTGTATATCCAAAATAATAGAACAAATTATTTACTTTAGGTACAAGATCACAAAAGTATTCTTTAATCAGATTTTAAGTGGTTCGATTCCAGTGTGGTGTAATTAAAGCGTAGTTTTAAAAATCTTTTGAAGCAATTTTGTTTCTTTTTACAAATAAAGGAACATTTTCTTAGAGTATCAACAGGCTATCACAATAGTTTAGATTGCTATTTTATGGAAATAGTCGGCAAACGGGCTGACGATCCACTTGATGGTAAGTGGCTAGCGTCGAGAGAAGAAAAGGAAAGAAGGAATTGGCTCTCAAGCCCCCAGGTGGAACACGACGAGTCGTTTGATGGTTGACTGAACCAGGCCTGGCGCACTCTGCACTTTTGGTATGATGTACGTACGTACATACAAGTACGTACCGCGTTCGACGTGTCGGGCTAAATTCAGAAGGGCTGCCACGCCGTGTCATACATTCGTAATTTATCACACATGTTATCATAGAAAAGAAGACAAACCTGACATTGTCAGAAAGGACGAGAGTTTTGATTAGAAAGAGAGGCAACATCTAGATGTCAACGTTTGTTGACGATTACGATTAGCGCTATGCGACCTGAATTACACTTTATTGTGTCGGAGCAAGAGTCGATATTTATTTAAATGATTTTGCGGAGTGACTCTTCTGTACCAATAGGTACTATTAAGTATTCTATGAGTGAAGCAAGAGGGTGTCAGCTATCCAGACGGTGTGTGTGTGTGCGCGTGTGTGTGTACCGACCTGCGTGTTCTGCGTGGGTATCTGCAGCGCGAGCGCCATGCTGTTGGCGTCGAAGTTGTCGTCGAGCGCGATGAGCGCGCCGTGCACGCCGCTCTCCACTAGGTTGTTGGCGTACTCCTGCAAGTTGCAACCACATCGTATCATAACACCATCATAACACCGTTCGTTACGACCGCGTTCCATGGAGTATAGTGCGTCGTATACATGTAAAGTTGCGTAAGACGGGGTGAAATGTGTCATTTTTATGGTTCACCAATCGAACCATTACAAAGGACAACTCTTTTTACACCAGTCTGTGACAGTGTGTGTAGCGTGTGACAGTGTGTGCAGTGACCTTGAGGTTGATGGCGACGAGCCACCGCTGCAGCCGCTCGTTGGTCCACACGAGCACGTCCCGCACGCAGTGCTCGCTGGCGCGCCGCCGCTCCTCCAGCGCGCGCACCGAGTACCCCACGCGCTTCAGGCACGCCACGCCGAAGTGCAGCGACGTTCTGATCACAATAACAATAACATCATCACTAATATCACAATACAGTACCATCTTAAAGGACGTACAGTCGACTCTCGATAAGTTGAAACTCAAGGGACCAGAGAGAGGGGGGAGAGAGAGTTAAAAATAACAAGCGTTTAAATAAAAACGAGGGGCCCCTGCACTCAAGTAAATAAGAGTCTGATCAAAATTCGTGATTTATTATGATTATTTCTATATAATAATATCTATTATTTATTAACAATTAAATACAATAATACAATTATTCACAAATTTTCATATCGAAAAGACGACCGTAATCTTTTTTTGAGTGACCGACTTCAGTTTATTATTTTCCAAAAAAAATCTATAGTAATACAAGCAAACGGCTGGAACATCATGTGTATGTACGCGTAAACAGGCATGTATAAACACAAGTAGTACACGTATAGATATAATATAAGTTTTTACCCAACATTTTTAACACACGGAATTTTTTGACAGTTATGTGATTTATGAGAAAGGGGGTGGGGAGGGGGAGGATACCTGTGAAAGCTGTCGACCATCTTGAGCTGCGTGCGCAGGTCGCGCTTGGTGAGGTGCTCCAGCATGCGCGCGTCCACCAGGCACTCCATGAACGTGGTGCGGTACTGAGGGAGCCCTGCACACACAGACACACACCTTAGGTAATATCGGTATGTCGATAAACATGCATCAATATTAACTTCATGAAATAAAACTTCTACATTAATTGGTTAGCAAATTTTTCCGTCCATTTCTTGTAACGTTTTACCGTCACGGACACAACAGTATTGTACATTAAAAACAAAGTACACTCTTTATGTTAATGTACATATAAAAAAATAACAAAAATAATCAATCTAACATTTTAACAAAAAAGAACCGACTTCAAATGAAGTACATCCAATAAAAAGGAATCATCAAAATTGGTTCACCCATTCCAAAGTTCTGAGGTAACAAACATAAAAAAAATACAGTCGAATTGAGAACCTCCTCCTTTTTTTGAAGTCGGTTAAAAAAGAACTGACTTCAAAGAAACAATCTTCGAAAAACCTGTATCAAAATGCATACGTATATATTGTAAAATAGGTACTTATATTTGAGGAGTTCCCATGAATGATTGTTACGTATATAATTACCTAAGGAGGGCAGCCACACGTTCCCGATCCACTCGTGGTTCATGTCCCCGAAGGCGAGCGCGGCGCACGCGGTGCCGCGCGGCGCGGACGGTGACGTCAGCGACACCATCTCCTGGATCGCCAGCCGCAGCTTCAGCCGGTGCAGGGGGTTGCTGATACCTGACACACACACACACACACACACGTCACACACACGTCACACGCATATACATACACGTCACATACAGACAAAGTACATAAATTTATATCATCGGGGATACTAAACAGTTTGAATTCAAACATGTAGTCACGATTTTCACGAGTGCGTGAAGATGTCGTTAGTGTAGTGTTTCGTGATATGCAAGAAAAACGATCGAGACCACAGACATGTATACCTAGAGTAGATGCCGCATGTTCATACATTTCACGTGTAACAGAAAGGATTTGAAATCCTATTTGAGCGCCGTGTCATTTAGTTGGCGTTTTACTGCTATTGGCAATAGATGTCAACTGAAATAACGAAAAATGCCTAATTGTAACGTTTTAAACTGTAGGAATTCTACAAATACAGTTAGCAGAGGTAAAAGAAATATTTCTTTTCATCGTTAAGTAATTTATTTATAAAATTGTGTAGTAATTTATTTTAAAATATTTTTTTTCATATTTATTGCATTTCTACCACGTTTTACAACGAAAAGCACTAACTTACTGTGTACTGCATACTACTCAATACATTGCTGATTTTGGTAGCAAAATTTATACGGCTTGTTTACTGGAACACGCAATGAAAGTAAAACAATCGTTACTATAAATCGTCGCTTAGCTTCGTAGTACGGTGAATATTGTCGTGTTTCTGTAAAATTTAGCATATAGTGTTGATCATTTACTCGGTGTGGTCTCGATGTTAATCGATTTTGAAAACCAATGAATAATAATATTTACATAGAGACAGTTTTTAACAGGCAAATTATTTTTCATTACAATATTAATGTTTCTGTATAGTGATTTTATTCATGATAACATTATAATTAAAGGTTTTCAAGTGACCCCAATATTCAAGCAAAATGAATTATAGCGACGGGGCATAGATATTGGTTTCCAACAAAACATAGCCGTATATGTTCTATTCATTTCAATGATGACTGTTTTACGGATTCGAAAAAGAAACGAAGGCTGATTTCAAGCGCAATACCGAATATTGATGTACTGTTTTTTTATTTTGAATTTTTAATTAGAAAAAAATATTCGTTTAATTTTAGGTAAGTTTAAATGTGTCCATATGATGTTTTGATTTTCATAAAAGAAATGTTTATAAATATTTTTTTAATTTTCATTTATTTAATTTCTTGAAAGAAAATAATAAACAATCATAATATTTATGATCTCTTTATTTATCTTTACATTTTTGAAGCTTGTGTTTATAATTAACAAATAATCAAGTTAAATAAAACACAAAACTATTTATTCGGTCATATTCAAGCACTATACTATATTATTATGTACAACCAACCAAAGGCATTTTTTATGTTTTACATATTCTACGCCTACAAACGATCATACGATTTTCTATTTACCTAATTATTATCGGTAATCGATTTTGAGAATCATTAATCGTTGTCGAGAATCGGTAACGAATCAGTTTCGAATTGATATCGCTAGTATGGGGAATTTCAGCACTAAATATTCTTGTGACAGCACAATGTGTCAAAAAAAAGTGACACGCTTGGTTTTCATACAATTCGAGGTACATGCGTCGTCTATTCTTGATATAATGTCTGTGATCGAGACGGAAGGAAGACAGACTTATATGTCATTAGTGTCAAGTGCCACCTGTCATAAGATTTCCTCGTCATTATTATTTGTTATTAGTGTCAAATGGCACCTATCAAAATTTTCTCCACGCCACCGCAGTTCAGCCGTGACCATGATTCATGTGTAAAAAAATTGTGAGTACCCGTTTGTATTCAAAACACACACATGGTGTCAGTAAAAACGGCACATTTTTAAGGAACAGGTTTTATTATTTTATTAAATACTAGAGATTTGTTGTGCAGTCAAAATTCGACTTTAATTCATTTTGTCATAGGATGTTGGAATGTTTGTCATAAATTAGTATTAAATCAAAGATTTATAATTTTTTAATATGAGGTAAGATTAACTTTACACCTTCTCCCCCTCCTTAGACAAGGGGTTTCAGAAGTCAAGTGGGGCTCTCCTCAATACTATCAACCATCTATCCACTACCCATTGAAGTATAATGTCATAGAACAGATATCTCGAACAAAATGTGGAGGAGGTTCTATTTTCAAAATGGAGCCCCCGTTCTCCTTTCAAAATCGAACGTATCCATTGAAGATTGAAGCCACGTGGCGCCAATGCATTGGGACATACATGGTGTTCGCGGTTCTATACTCTAGTAATAATACTTCAATGCCACTAACCGGACGCCTCCCGACAAGATGGACCGACGACCTGAAGAAGTCAGCGGGCATCCGATTGATTCAGAAGGCTCAGGACCGGTCAGAGTGGCGCAAGTTAGGGGAGGCCTATGTCCAGCAGAGGACCTCCAAGGGCTGATGGATGGATGGATGGACTAACCGATCTCCCGCTGTATCTCCTGGTCGGAGAGCGCGGACATGATGGCGCCGGACTTGACGTTGGCGCGACACGCGGCCACGTACCACGCCGGCATGCCCACCCACAGCTCCAGCCACGCCACCACCGTGGGGCCGTTCCACAGCGCGAACGGGGTGCCGGCGCGCATCGCCTCGCCCAGCAACTCGTGCCGGTAGTCGCGCTCTCTGGAAAATGCAACATGATTGTAATGCCTTATACCTTCCATGAGCGGGACATAGCTGGACGGAACGGAGTAAAAGGTTATCTGGAAGAGATCGCTACTTAGCGATAAGATCGCCTTTTGTGCACTTGTAATATTAACATTGAAAAGCTTTTACTGACTCTGTAAATTTGGTGTGCAATAAAGTGTAATAAATAAATAAATAGAGTTTCGGCCTTCCACTGAAAAAGAGTGAAACTGAAAATATTTCTTTGCCTTCTACCACAAGCGAGCTTTGCGTAGTGAGCTAAGCGGGAAATGAGATGAGTAAGATGAGCGAGTTGGTGCCTTCCATTGAGTGTCAGTATTTCGGAATGCATCAGTAATACATTTGTAACTAATGTATGTGAAATAATTTAGAAAAACTATTGACATTTATGTATTGGGTGTTCAACTTGTAACATTTTAAAAATATTTTAAGGACAAAATATAACATGGTGTAAAAATTATTGCGATCGATTTAGTTACTGATTCTAAACAAACTACTTTCAGGTTTCGTATATACTAAGAATAACGTTGTATCTATACTAATATTATAAAGCTGAAGAGTTTGTTTGGTTGAACGCGCTAATCTCAGGAACTACTGGTTCGAATTGAATTTTTTTTTGTGTTTGATAGTCCATTTATCGAGGAAGGCTATAGGCTACATAACATCATATATTTTAATAGTTAGTTTTTCCACACATTAATGCGGGTGAAACCGCGGAGCACATCTAGTATAGTAATAATTCGTGTCTATCATTATTTTATGTAGAATTGGTGTATGTTTATGTTACTCGAGTGCGCTTATATAGAGTTCTTTCTGTACGTATCTATTTTGTGGTGATGCAGTATCTAGGCACTGACAGTCGGCCTGTGGCTACCTACCAGCGTATACATGCCTCTCATCACAAAATAAAATGCGTGTATTATTGTTTGTGTGTGTCACAAGTGTGGTGGTTAGTTGCTGTAGCGCTGCATACCTACCTAACGTGGACGGGGCATAAATGTATGTGCGTGCCCCGTTCCTATCCCGTACGTGTCTCCGTGGCGCATGCGCTATCGTTTACATTTTCTATGAAACGATGTTTCCAAAAGTTCCCGTCCCGTCCCGTACGGGGTAAAAACACGTTACGTATGCACCGACCTTTGGTCTCCGCAGCTATGTAGTTAAACACTAGGTACTGACTTGGTCTTTGCCCTCGCGTAGTCTGCGTGCGGCGGCGGCGGCGGCGCGTGCTGGTAGTCCGCGTCGTCCGCCAGCGAAGACAGCCCCAGCGACGACGCCGACGACAGCGTGCGCCCCCCGCCGCCCCCAGCGCCCCCGCCGCCCTGCTGCAGCTGATATTCAATAAAAACAACTTAGGATACATTATTTTTCTGTAATTAATGTTTTCTATTGTAAATTTTATGGTTTTTTAAAAAAATATGCTGAGGAGTTTCTTTCACGTTGAAATTGAAACCCAATACTCGACGCAATCAAAAGATACGTCACTTTATATACAGAGCCCTGTAGATAGATTAAGTACCATTCATACAGTGATACCTTACTGTTTTATAGATTAAACAAACACATAACTAAACTCAACTAAACTCACCGGCATGCCAGCCTTCTCCTTTTTACTAAAGAACCTCCCGAGCGAGCTCTTGATGCCGCGCTTCTTCTGCTGGTGCATGGAGGCGATGGAGACGGCCGAGGCGGCGGCCGACACGCCCCGCGGGAGCCCCGGGGAGGCGCCGCCCCATGCGCTGCTCGCCGTCACGCCGCCCAGGGACTCCTGACTCGAACTGCCGACGGTATCATTGTGTTACAATGTGCTAGTATAAAAGTTGCACTAACAATGTGTTATATTTATTATTGGTGATTCTCGGTATTGGGTTAAATATACATTTTTTACATAATCGATCACGATGACAAAAAATATAAACAAAGACAATGAAGTATTATTACTAGCGTATAGAACCGACACCGCGAACACCATGTATGTCCCAATGCATTGGCGCCACGTGGCTTCAATCTTCAATGGATTCGTTCGATTTTGAAAGGAGAACCGGGACTCAATTTTGAAAATGGAAACTCCCGGGTGGGACACACATTTTGTTCGAGATGTCTGTTCTATGACATTATACTTCAATGGATAAAGATTGCCGGGTCCATCAATAAAGTATGCACGTACGCACTTTCGTGCAGTACGTATGTACATACGCACGTACTCGTAAGTACTTAGTATGTGTGTGAATGATGGCAAGAGAATTCAACAGTGGTCATTGTGGTCAGTGATTTGTGCCAAAGATGACCTCCATACATTGGTGGAATGTGATAAAGTACCAGTAGCAATGGCAGCAGGCCACTACTATTAAAGTGATTTTTTGTAGCAGTTTTTATGATGCGTTGTTTGAGGTGCATACTGCATAGCAATACCTATATTGTACAGTGAATTATCCAAGCTCGCATCGATGCGCTAGCTAGAAGATGACGCAACATATGGGCGTGTACTGTATTTGACTTGTTATAACTTCAACAAAACTAGAATCGCCTTAAAAATTGCAGCTGTGTTAAACATCCTAGCCTATCTTTTGTAATGTATGTGAAAATCGTAGCGAATGAAATTACTATGGATGGGGGTTTGGCCATTAAGGGGCTACGAGTGGGGGGCACACGAACGTATGTAATGAACACATACCCGGTATCATAGCATTGATTAGGATGCTCCTCTGTAACGACGCCAGAAAATAAGAAACCATCCGTAGTAATTCCATTTTATTGCAACTTCAGTGAAAAATTATATTTATATACAAAAATATCACTTTTAGTACAATAAACTATTTATATTTTCCAAAAAATAGACTGCTCTTATAAATAATATAAATAATTACAATGTAAACAAAATCAAAATATATAATTATCTGTTTAATCTACCTATGAATCAACATAAAAATTAAAAGTCATACACGAATCAATAAATATATTTTTCTTTTATGAATACTGAAATACAAAATAACATTTTGATAATTTACATATACAAATAAACACAATAAGATAAATAAATAAAAAAACCTATGGTCGCCTGCCCATACTTTCAAACTGATCCCTTAATGCATATACGTAGTGTCATAGATAATAATGAAATAAATCAAATCTGACGGATAGTCCATGAATCTATAGAACTATAAGTTACCTGAATTACGTTGTGTGTGTCAGAAATAAATCTTTTCTTTCTTTCTTTCTTTCTTTCTATATCCCCATTAACCTAAACCTATGACCATTTTATTAACCAAACGACCTATCAAATATAGCTAGCGGATTTGCCGAACGGATGGTGCAACAAGTAATCGCCGATGGTTCTGTAGACGGGCGATTTGAGGCACAGTCGGTGCGGCGCGTAGCTGAACACCGCGTCGGGACAGTCGCACGAGTCCACCGTGATGTCGGAGTCTGACAAGCTGTGGTACAGCGGCCGGTACGACGGTGAGTACGACGGTGAATACGACGGTGAATACGACAGTGAGCGAGGCGGAGTGTACGCTAGTGTGGGAGACGTGTACGCACGCTGCAACGTGTACGTCAACGTCGGCGGCATGTACGTTGGTGTGGATGGCCGGTACGTCAAATTGGGCGGCGTGTACGCGGGTACGCCCGGACTGTATGTCAGAGTGGGCGACTGCACAAATCGCGGGGTGTATGACACAGTGGGCGACTGCACAAGACGCGGGGTGTATGACACAGTGGGCGGCGTGTACGTCGGTGTGGGTGGGGTATACGTTGGCGAGTATAACGTGTACGTAGGGGTGGACGGTGTTAAGTCTGGTGTCGGTGTAAGTGTGATAGAGGGCACGGGTGTGAGTGTGATGGAGGGCACGGGTGTGAGCGTGATGGAAGACGTGGGAAGCTGAGGGCGCCACCTGTGTATGGGGATGCGCGCGAGGCTCCCCGACATTATCGACGTCCTGGCAGCGTGAACGATGAACAAACGTAATTAGAAAGATAGACACACTTACGCCCCAACTCAGAGTCACTAATCGTTGCTTAAATCACTCCTTAGTACAGAATTTGTATGGTGATTCTTTACTAAGGAGCGATTGAAGTAACCATTAGTGACACTGAGTTGGGGCGTTAAAGAAATATAAACGATATATTAAATTATAACAATTTTTATGCTTATTTACATTTAACTCCACACATCACAATGATTATACAGAGTTAGATTCACAAGAAACAAAAAACATTCAAAAATTTTCAAATCACCTGTAAAAGTTTTATGTTATATTTATGTAACTATTAATTTATCATTTCGACAAAATGTTTGCCCTTAACACGATTGCAACATTCATAACTAAAAATAAATCAGTAAATCACTCACGAGTCATACGGCACCGGATAATGCGTGCGCAGTCGGTCGCGCTCTGCGTGTATCGCACGCGCAGCTCGCTCGAGCCGCAGCGAGCGCGCCGTCAGCGGGGACTCCGCCCCCTCGCCCCCCGGACCGCCCGGCACGCCGCCGCCGCCCTCCTCACACAGCTGCAACTGCTTGCGCAGGAATGACGACAACGGTCAATGTACATCGCTTCATTGTCGTATATTAGGCCTTTCCACACGGCGTCGTAACGTAAGCGTTTCGTAATACGCGCAAAGCATTCATAATGCAGCGTATCGTGAACAGTACTTCGAGTGCAGACTTGTTTGTAAATGTTTGAGATTAAATAGCTCTTATACTACGCTTATTTTACAATAAGCTTACGTTATGACGCCACGTACGAAGGGCCTTAAATTGGGTAAGTGATATTATGAAATGGTAAAGCAGCAGGCCTTTATTTATTGGTACTTGAAATTATTTTTGTAATACCACAGTTAAACCCTTTAGTACTCCATTACCTCAGAACGTTAAATAAGTTCATAAATTATTAAAGATACAAAATAATATAATAAAATACAATTACAAATAGGGGTGTTGCGTATAGGTAATATAATATCAGCAATGTGATTTCAACAAACGCTGTTGGGGATATTGGAATGCGTGTCCCCAGGGAATGTCCCCGCATCCCGCATGATCAACCTGTATGGAATAGTTCCGAAGGCTACACTGGAGACTTAAGGTCGAGTAAATTCTATCAACTAATTACAAGGTAAATACATCAGAAGGCTGGTCTCAGTTCTACAGTACATGTATATTATGAACTACGGGACTTCAATAAGGTTGGTAACGTTATTAAAATTTCTATTGTACGTGTTAATATATTTCAATCTACTCGTTTAATCTACTTATGTGTAAAAACCAACAAGTTATATACATCAAAACGCAATTATTAATTTTTACAGGGAATAAATTTAAGATAATAGGTAATACAATAAAGTTTTTTAATGTCAAACTTATATCTAAAAACAAAATACCATTACAATACCATCAAAAACAAAAAAAACGTAAGTACGTATACTAACACACGAAGCTATATAGATATGTATTCTAAATATAGAACTATATTCAATAGTTTAGTTAAATAATTTCACAGCCATTAATTTTTATTTTAAAAGCAGAAACTTTAAGTGAGTTAGTTAGGGGCATTAACTATTATAAGATACGCATATTTGTAATAATTAAAAGCATTCGATATAATATGTTCAACATGGTAATATAGTATACCCAAACGGCTGCAAGGTCTAAGCTGCACAAAAATAGACGCTATCAATTTGTGAGCTTATCTAAGCTAAGCTAAGGTTATTATGCGGACTAACAATGTTACCATTCTGATAGAAACCAACGTGTTACATAGTTATGTAGAACATAAATACTTGTATTATAATAAAAATTGGGTAATAAGCTCGTTTGTGAGTAGGATCAACGCAAGGGCCGCATGCGTGTTGCGTAAAAACAGGTACTGCAAGTTGTTTTGTAATAATTACTGCTATAAAAATTCTATGATATTATAATTTTCTTTTCTGTAAACGAATGTTGAATCTACATACGTATTAATTCTATTGAGGCATTAAAATCTAATCAGTTCTAATAAATCAATCAAGTTACGAGCACAAAAAAGTGTTGGATTAACGTGGTGAAGCTATACAATTTGCAAGGTACTCTCATACCGTACAATGTAATACGTACTTTACATATTTATACACTACACATATAATTGTACGTAACATATTCAATGCACTTTATATATTTGTACGTGAACAAGTGAAGTGTCCAGCACTAAGCGCCGAGTGCACCATCCATCTCGCCGAAATAATATTATAATAATTATTGAAAGTTATCTTCTATGACCTTGAGTCGTGCAAGGCGGGAAACTACACCAAGTATTGACCTTGAGTAGGTAATAAAATACATTTAAAATAGTATAAAACAAAATTACTGTCCATTTGTCAAACACTACATGTGAGGTGTCTGCGGTTTTGTCAATAAAACGTAGGGTTGCCAGATGGTCGGGATTCGTCTGGATTGTCCCGACATTTCACATGATGTCCAGAGTTCCGATAAAATACAAAATGTCCCGACAATTCACTCGATTCAACTCAACGCGTTTGTTTGTTTTCGTCGTCAGCTGATTAAAAAGCCAGCTATTAAAAAAAAATTGTCTCGACAAATCCCGACTTTTTGAAGTTTTGTCCATATATTTCAGTTTTGCCATCTGGCAACCCCAATAAAACGTGAGTCAAGAAAACTGATAGGGGTAAGCGCGAAAAATGCATAAATCACGTTTTCCGAAGCGAAGCGCGGACGGGTTACTAAATAGTTAAAGTCATTAATAAATCAGACGGTGCGAGTGGATGGTGCGTGCTCAACAACGCGTACAGCCGTGAAGCGTGTGGACAGACCACTCAGTCGAACTAGCCGCTAGACCTCACCATTTGGTATCTAGTGCTTGTAGCATCTAGTCAATTGTCACTCTTAGTATCGTCAGTGGTATAAAAAAAAACAATTACTGCATAAGTGTATCGAAGATACCCACCCATAGGTGATACTTGAATGAATCAATGATTTTGAATTTTGAATTTTTGTGAAGATTTATCATTTTTCTTTTCAATGGGCAAATGCTGTCATAGCCGGCCATAGCCATTGCAGCTTCACATGGATAAAATTGTTAGCACTGTTAGCCACTATCATTTTCAGAATTAATAGATAACCTCAACTGGACTTAGAGGGCCCAGAGACTCATAGTGGCACTTCACACAGATTTTTACATTTTTGTTTCCTTTGTTTTTTATTGTACATAGCAGTAAATGTCGTCCATGAACATTGGTAACATCCAAGACGGCACAATACGTTGTCAACCCATAAAAGAAGTAGACCCTTGTTAACATTATTCCATATTTCATGCCTGAATGTACAAACGTCTAGTTGACTGAATGGTCTGTAGTGTATCGGAAATCGGACGTTCGGCAAGGTTCGGCAATGCTCGGCAAGGTTCGGCAAGGCTCGGCAATACAATCGGACCGACCTGGCTGGACGGGAGGCTCTCGGAGGCCTGCGGAGTCCTGTAGTGGGAGTGCGCCGGCGACATGGAGGCCGGCGCCTGCGCCCCCCAACAATAACCGTTCACGTTACAATGACAGTGACACTTGTCTTCTTGTTTTAAGATGTTGGATACAGTTTAAGGTAACTTAACGAACAGTTGATATTGTAGAGTAGTATCTTCGTTGAAGCAGTGATTTTCTTGCAGTAAACATGGTACAAATCAGATGGTACCCATCAAGAGGTCTGTGCAACTTACTTCTTAAGGTCGCTGCATACGTAACGTGGACGGGTCATAAATGTATGTGCGTGCCCCGTTCCTATCCCGTACGTGTCTCCGTGGCGTATGTGCTATCGTTTACATTTTCTATGAAACGATGTTTCCAAAATTTCACGTCCCGTCTCGTCCGGATAAAAACACGTTATGTATGCAATCGACCTTAAGTGTTGCAATGACTAGAAAAAAAGTATTCCCTTATCTGATTTTTATGAGTCTACTAAAATGTGACATATCTAAACATTTATCCGACAAACTATAAACGTCAATATTATAAATAAAAATGTGTGTGTGTGTGTGTGTTTGTGACACTGACCGTGTGATACTTGTGGTGTGGGGCGAGCAGCGGGCGCGAGGGGGAGGCTGCGGGCGGCGGGGACTCCGCCCTGCGCGACACCACGTTCATGTGCTCGTAGCTGCCCACCTGCACACATTCAGACATACAGACATACGAGTTGGTGAGAGGGGAACGAATGACGTCATCGGGTTAGCGAACCATTGACTTTGGCCTCGTATAGTCCGTTTTTTTAGACAAGACTAATTTGATAAACAATCTTGGCAGTACTATTTATTGAAATATTAATTTGAATTAGTTTAAAAAACGACTAGTTCAAACAAAAAATACTTTTAGCATTTAGTGATTCTCTGTTTTTAAATTCTTTTAATCTTTAGGTATTTTTTAAATACAAGTAAGACGCTGTAAGTTTATTTACCAAATAGGACGCGTCTAAAAAACGTACTATATATTTAAGCATTCCACCGATGAAAGAGGTAGTAGGTATGTTGCTAGTACGAATGTCCCTCACCCTGGACTCGAGCTCCTCAGCCCTGGCCTCGGTGCTCTGCTTCTCCTCCTGGATGAGGCGGATCTCGGTGTTGATGGCGTCCAGCTGCTCCTGCAGCATCAGTGCCAGCGCCGCCGCATCCGTGTGCCCGCCGCCCTCGCCACCACCCTCCGACTCCGAGTTCTGACCACCACAAATGTACATGTCATTTACAGAACGTATACTCAGATACACCTCACGTACAGATCGTATACTCAGATATGAACACGTCAGATATTCAGATACAATAAAATAGAGACAGTGTAGAATATAAATATAAACACTGTCTATATATGTATGTAGAATACACGCCACGTACAGATGGCATACTCAGATACACGTCAGATATACATATACACGTCACGTACAGATCGTCAACTTTAAAAACGAACTAACTAACTGGCTTAGCGAGTCAGATCCGCCTCACACCGCCGGGTTCCGTAGATAGCTTCTTCCTGAACCATGCATATTTTTATGTAGGCAATGAGGACTAAATTTTATTGCAATTTAAAAACGCCGCGCGTGAATTGTCCGCACAGTACTCGTAAAGGAGTCTTCCCACTATAGCGTACGGTCGTGGTATGTCATGCCGTGTTTTGACAATTTTCATAAATGAAGACTGTCTCTTGAATGGTGTAACGTAATTAAACACGTTGAGCGCCGCGTCAGCCATCGCTGGCTGAATCATATTTTAGGCCTTTAAATGTCATCACTTATATTTTAGACATAAATTTATATTAATTTATAATTAGTGTCAACATGACGTATTGTTTACCTCGGCGTCGCTGGGCACGTCGAAGGCTTGCTGCACGTTGGCCAGCACGTGCGCCTGCTGCAGCTTCTCCCACGACCCGTCCAGCTGCGACACACACGTTATTATGATGTGGATGTCTTCAAGAAAAGAGTAAATAGGCTTTACCAAGTTAATGTGCTCACCACCTTGGACCACATCTCCACCTACCATCAGGTAGGATTGTGGTCAAGCATTAACTTATTTGTGTAAAAAAAAAACGTTATTAACCATCATTATTTCCCCATGGGGTCCATCTGAAGCTACCACCCTCTTAAGTTAGCCGCCAAGTGAGTCGTCGTTTTCCGACTGGGGGCTTGAGAGCCAGTTCCTTCCATAGATTAATGTTGTAATATGTGATGATAGTGGTGTTGCTGATGTCCATGGGCGACGATAGCCATAGCAGGTGGATCGTCAGCTCGTTTGCCGGCTATTTCCACAAATATACATATGTAGCGGCTGAGCCAAGCAAGGTAGAGGTAAGAACAGACCTTGGGCTGGAAGAGCGCCCCGGGCGGCGGTTGCGGCGCCCCGGGCGATAGAGACCTCGTCAGCGCGTCCGTCTGCTGGATGTTGAACGCTATCTCCTGCTGCAACATCTGACGCTTCAGCTGCAACAACAACAACACTCACATCACCATCACAGTAAAAAAAATACCAGAAAAGCATCACCACCACAGTTAAAAAAAATCACATGTTGGCAGCTGCAACTCCGAATTCAATCAAACACATGTCAATGTCAATGTCCCAGTAATTGTAAACTTTGTTGAAGTGAAATGACGGAATAAATGTTGCTCCTTTTTCACAATATAAATAAATATTAAATTAAAAGAATCCGAATTTTGTACTTACTTAGTGTATTTGGGAGTAAACTGCTTTTATTTCCACTAAACATAGCTAAGAACCGTTTTGAACACGTCAGCTTTCAAACAAAAAAAAAACGCATCAAAATCGGTCTATTCGTTTAGAAGCTATATTATGAATCTAATCTTCACAATTAAACTATATCGGTACCTATGAACATCAATCTTTCATTTATCTATCGTATAGTAGCAACAACCCGTACATAGTTAAATTGGTCCTTCGAGCCGGATAACGAAGCAATACCTGTTCAGTCTCCATCCTCCACTTGGCAAGCTCCTTGAGGATGTCCTGCTTCTCGGCCATCAGCTCCTCAGCGTACTTGCGCGTCTTGTCCAGCTCCTGCGTCAGCGCGTTCTTCTCGTCCAGGGAGTGCATGCGCTCCTTCAGGTGAACTTGTAACCTGTCCACATTGAAATACTCAGTTAAAGAATTATTATTATATGGAAATATCCGACAAACGAGATGACGATCCACTTGATGGTAAGTGGCTATCGTCGCCCATGGACATCAGCGACACCAAAGGCCAATCAGTTGCCGACCAAGAAAGATAGAAGAAAAATAAAGAAAGACTGTATTAGGACCATATTGTATTAGGTCTAACCTAAAACTGTGTTGGTATATTGGTATAAAAACAATATTGTAATTTATGTAAATAAA
Organism: Thymelicus lineola; assembly: GCA_963932265.1. NCBI lineage: Eukaryota > Metazoa > Arthropoda > Insecta > Lepidoptera > Hesperiidae > Thymelicus > Thymelicus lineola. Next base: position 16,487,959 of record OZ010693.1, on the reverse strand, counting down.
TCTAAATCTAATGGTGAATCACAGAAAAAAACGATATAAAAATGTCAGTGAACTCATTTATGAATTTTGTTATGCGATCTTATGTCCTCTTCATCGAATCTATGATTCACTGTTTTATAACCACCTGTCTAATACCACATTCATTATAATGTAATGCGTTTGATTTCACTTAGAGACAGAACATCTCCCCATCCCTCTCACCTGTCATTAGATTCGGACAGCAGCTTGTCGACGGTGGCTGACAGGCGTGTGTTGTGCTCCTCGTTCATCCGCAGCCGCTGGTTGAGCCGCATCAGCTCGGCGTTCTTCTCTTCCACGGAGGCCTCCAGTCGCTGGATGCGATCCTCGGCCGAGCCGTGACGCTCTTGCGCCTGTAGACGTGACGTCAGGAGGTCATTTCACGTGTAAGAACACTATCACTAACAGATATAAAAGAAAATAACCGACTTCAAAGAAATGGTCTTCATGGAGTTTTAGGAGTTCCCTCAATTCCTCATGTATTATCAAAAAAATACGAAAAATATTCAATCAATTAACAAAAAAAATAACCTTTCAAATGAAACAAAAATCATCCAAATCGGTTGATAAATGATAGAGATCAGAGGTAACAAACATTATTATAAAAAAAGGGAAAAAATCAAACAATGGAATCGAGAATCTTCCTTTTTTGAAGTCGGTTAAAAAGATTTCAATCAAGAATCAAGCCTTGAGGGAACAAAGGTCTATTATAAGAGTATACCTCACCAGGACGCCATGGCGATACCGCCATGACAATATTGGTTACAGTGACCACGGACGGTTTTATTTAATCCTGGTGAAGTATCTGCCTTAAATGAATTCAAATTCAGGTATTTTATTCGGAAAGAAATGCAGAATAAGTAATTGAATTGAATATACGTTGTATTCAGAATTTTTTGTGCGTTAAGATTTTGAAAAAGAAAATAGAGGTGGCTCGATTGAGGTGTCGCCAAGAGTCTATAATTTCCTCTACTTTAAAAATGAACGCGCCCCAACTAAATATTACTACATTGCGACTATAAATTATTTGAATATCATAGCGTTAATTTTTAAAGTAGGTAGACGATCTCTATATTCTTTTAATATATTTAAAACATGTAAGTTTAGCGTAGATACAAGTATCGACGCTGATACCATTATATTAAAAACTAAAAACTACATTATTCGATTTAAATCTTATACTACCCATGCAGACCTAACGCCATTATGTAAGCTTTTGTATATTATACTTATAATTATATTATATAGGCATTGACGTCAATGCCAATGACACTGAGTATTACAAGGTTCCTGGACAGTGGTATATTAATCGATGCTAAAGTAGTTATAATTGTTAAAGATCTTACGTTTGAACTCGATATTTAATACACGCATGTATTGTGCGAAAATATGCACCATATTATAGAAAATCTACTTAGTAGTTGTTCATAACAAATCACTGCCGAATTCTACTACGCGTCTTTCTGCCGATTAGAGATCACACTGTAATAGGTTTAACCGCATTTTTTATTACTATATAAACAAATCATTATAGGTATACAATTATATCATGTATGAATCTGATACATAGCTTTAAGGGTCTATCGTTTGAAAGTAAGAATAAGTAAGTTAAAAAACTGAGCTTTAACCGTAGAAAATATTATAGAAACTGACTGTTGCTAATTTATAGTATACTGTCATTTTGCCCGGTTGTCCACTTTAAATTGATTTAAAATTATAACATTTGTATTTAAAACATAATATATCTAACCATAACATTGAAGTATTATTACTAGCGTATAGAACCGACACCCCGAACACCATGTATGTCCCAATGCAAAGCGCCATTTGGCTTCAATCTTTAATGGATTCGTTCGATTTTGAAAGAAGAACCGGCGCTCCATTTTGTAAATGGAACCTCCCGGCGGGACACACATTTTGTTCGAGATGTCTGTTCTATGACATTATACTTCAATGATCCATAAACACATATTTTTCTTTGCAATTTGTATTGTTTACGTATTTCTACAAAACTTAATAGAAACTTTGCTAAGGTTAGAAACTACTTGGAAAAAACAAAAAGAGTGTTGACAACATTAACAATATATTTAAAATTGTGCAGAAAAATAGGAATATTGACTATAATAATAACATAAAAGAGTTCAAAAATAGATAATATTTATCATGTGAGTGGGAGATATTACACAAATGTTCCAAAAATCCTTAGCTTTACTGAAACCGTCCTTACCGAAAGTTACATAATTATTGTGCTATAGAGTGAATAGGGGCTTGTTGGAAAATAATAATATGCCCGATGCGCATTTAACACTGACCTTCTAGACAACGTCTGTTTCATTAACGATCACAAACGTTTCGAGTTAAGTTATCACTAACACGACACTAGAGGCCGTGAGCCGTCCCAATAACCCCGGTTACACAGTTAAACAAACAGTTCAAACACAACAAACATTGACAACATCTACACGCTACAGCTACATCTAAGGTAAGCCAATGAACGTATGGATGTGATACGCTTACCGTTCCACCTACCTGGTTGAGGGCCTCCATCCGGGCCTTGAGCTGCTCCTCCATCTCCGGCAACGAGGACATCTGGGACAGCTTCTGGTTGGACAGTTCCAGCTTCTCCTCTATGGCGGATATCTTCTCCTCTTGCAGCTGGGGAGAGCAGTCGCCGGTTACATGATGGCGTATGGCGGTGACGACGGTGACACCAAATAGACACACTACAGAAGTATAACTACGTATAAGCACGCTCGAGTAACGTACAGATACACACCGTTCACAGTAATTAAAGCACATCACTCTCACTTATTTTTCGTGTCCGTGAACCGTGCCTATTGTATGCATCAGTCGATTGAGCTTGCATGGAGTTATCCTTCTGTATATATCTATTTCGTGGCGAGGTGTGGTGTGGTGTGTTAGGCGGGCTGGTAGGTACCGGTAAAGCAACTGTCCACGGTTGAGCGATGGTGTGATATAGTGTTCGCACTAAGTTCGGAGCGTCTCTACTATGTATGTGCTCAACTTTGAATGGGATTTGTATTGTTTTTGTAACTAATTGGAGCGTTTGGTTACATTTGGAATATCTGTTTTTTTAAATATAAACAAAAAAATAATACCCGATAGTTATACTGCTCAACGTGTAATAACGTTGACTGAAAGAGTTATCTGTCACGCAGTCATGATAAAATGTTTCAACGCTCTGTAGGGAGACTACTCGTGGACGGAATGCTTTATAGTAGTGTTTTTCAAAATATGACTCGATTCAAAATATGATCCGATAGACAATATTCTCCCACGTGTTTGTATTTTGAAAAACACCGAACGAGATAGGTCGATATGGAGCGTGGGGCAGTAGTTTAGTGCAATATTAATTCTCATCGATATTCAAACTATTCACTAACACCACATCGAGTAATCTAAAGCTTGCAACCAATTAGTATTATTTTTAAGAATTTTCAAGATCGGAAAGAAGATGTAGGTAGTAACAGATAGAAAATTTTAATTCAATAAACATTTATTTTGCTATAAACTACGACTTCATGAGAATAAACGAAATATTTGAAAAAAGAAAGAGGGTACAGGTAGGTACAGCAGAAGCATAGCTTTCGAAGATGCGACTATAAGGTTAACATCATATTTATGCGACTGTATTTGAACTGTTTACATAACTTTTAAGCAATAAATAAGATTAATTTTAATCTTCGTTTATAAAAATGTGTCACGGGTAGTTAAAACGACTCCATTTCGACTTATCCGAGTCTAAGGTCTCGTTACAGTGTCCAGGCAGTATGATCTGGATAGCGGCTATCTATCATGTGACTTTTTGTAACTTTTGTTGTACTGAAGATCAATAGTTACGTATCGCCAACTGGGCTTTGTTGTAAAGGTAAAATTAGAAAAAATCAATAAAAAGAGGGTAGTTTTAAAGTAGTAAGAAAAAGTCGCCCTCTACGGACTATAAAAGCTAAGTTCCAAATTCATTGTCAGTTAATTAATTTAAAGTAGTGACATAGATAAATTACTCGTAAATGACTATAACAAATTAGAAAAATTTTAAAGGCTGTTTTTGGGCCGTTTGTTTAAACTTTTTGCCATTAAATAAATTTATTTACGTATGTTACAAAATGTTTATTGGTTTACTTCAGTGTTTTTATTTAATTAGGACTACAAAGTATTTTTTTTTTGCAAATTTCAAAAATAACTACGATGAGATTCATAATTGTAATATTTTGTACAATACTATTTTGTAGAATGTAAAAAAATGCAAAATGCTAAAATTTCTGATCCATTCCACAACCAGTGAATCATTAAGTTAACACCACACCAATGTTAGTCACAATAAAAATAAATACATTCCAAAATGTTACGGTATACGATATACTACGCAAATAACGCACTAACGCAAACTGCATTATGTATTCAGATGTATTTCAACATTTTAACTAATTTCATTGTACCTAGAGGGTTACAGTAAGTAGTAGTAGTAGTAGTAGTTAATCTTCAAATTCTTTCCATTTCCCTAGTGAATTCCTCTCCCATTTCCGTTTCGTGCTGTCTCGTTCTAACTACTCCCTGTCCTCTACCGTTCCCTCTCCTACTCCTGTTCACTCACCTTGAGCTGCGCCTGTTTGTTCTGCAGCTCCTGTTCCAGCTTCTCGTTGAGGTCGTGGAGCGACGTCGACTCGCGCTGGGCGTTCAGGTACCTCTTCTCTAGTGTCGTTATGCGTTCCTCCTAGAAAAATGAAAAGTATTGGTTATGTTAGCAAATGAGGCAAGATATTAAGTCACTCATTCATATCAGCCATGGAATTGAATATTGAGGATTTATTATCAATTCACATTGTGCATTTATGTTGCATTTATTTGTTTGGGGCACAGGAATCGATTATGGGTATCGGAACTCTTAAAAACTTTGATTTTTTCTCACAGCTTAAGAGTATTTTGAAATACTCTTGTCGTATAAACTTAGCAAGCAATAATGCTATAGCTGCAGGTATATAAAAAAACGTAACCATGCGGGCACCATGAGATTTAAACAGAAAAATATGGCAATTTCCAACAAAACCCTCCAGCGCTTTTGTCGCCCAATAGACATTAAAGTGCTACGGGACGAACTGTCGTCTTGTCAACTAGTTGGTTTAGAATTTAGATTTAAGGACCCATATTAATCAAGGATATATTTTTCTTACCTGGTCTTCCTTCTGCGCGACATTCTCTCTGAGGTCACGCTGCAGCTTGGCGCACTCCTCCTGTTTCTTCGCCAACTCCTTCTCTCCTTTCGTCAGTCTCTCTTCCAGCTCCGACACCTTGTTGTTGAGCTCCGCCACTCGCCGCTGCCACGAGCTCAGCTCTGCTGACTGATTCGCAGATATTTGGGTCAATATTTAAAGTATAATATCTTAATATAGTAAATATAGTATTTGGACTTCCGATAGGTTATTGTGTATTTTGAACCTCCATCCGGCTCGAAGGACCAACTATTTTTAACATGCTACATTTAAAGTAGGTACGATAAATCACCTGTGAAGTCGTTTAATAACTTTGTAAGTAGTTTAATAACTTATGCTCTTTGAATTGTTTAAATTTATTGGAGAATCGTGACCATAATCATGTTTCGTATACAATGTAAGTAAAATACACAATAAAATATCTTGTCACATATTTACCAAAACTCTTCAAATACATTTCTATCCAACAATGCCTGATTAAGATGTCTCCCACATAAATATTATTTGGATTATAATGTATTTTATAACTGAGAGAGGCGCCACTTTAGTTTGAACAGAGGTGATGCTTACTTATTTATTTATTTATGTATACTTTATTGACCACAATACAAAATATTGAAGTACAAATGGCGAGCTTAATGCTATTGCATTCTCTACCAGCTAACCATTAGGCCAAACAGAAAAACCCGATGAGCGGTATATAAAAAAAGGATATATAATAATATAATACATATATATTAACATATTAGAATAAATACATATATACAGATAATATTAGAATAAATACATATATACAGATACATAAAAAATATATTTATATAAAACAATAATATAATAAATAATACACGAATATAAATGATCACACTAAGTTAAGAACGACGTTCTAGCAGGTAAGCCTGTAACCTTTTTTTGAATGCGAATTTACTAGCGGGCCCTCTAATTTCTTTAGGAAGTGCATTCCAAAAGCGAATGGCTTGTACAACAAAGGAATTAGAGACAAAGCCAGATCGATGTAAAGGAAAGGATAAAAGGTGAGATTCGGAGGAGCGGAGTTGACGGTCGTGGGAAGAACATAGGAATTGGAATTTAGACTTTAAATAGTCAAGCACAAGAGGATCGAAAAGAATAGAGGAAAGTGAGCAGAGGGCTCTTAGGTGCCGTCGTTCGCGGATCGAAAGCCATTTAAGCTTAGAACGGTAGCTGGAAATATGATCATACTTACGTAAGCAGAAAACAATACGAACGGCACTATTTATTAGACGGTCCAGCTTGTTAAGTTGGGCTTCAGTAAGATCCAAAAAGCACACGTCACCGTAATCAATGATTGGGAATATTAACGTTTGCACTAAATGAACCTTAGTTGCGATGGGAAGGAAATTTTTCAAACGGTTGAGGAAAGTGAGCTTGGCAATGACATTACGGCAGATTTCAGTGACTTGGGTGCTCCAACCGAGATCGCTATCAATATAGAGCCCAAGATCTCTGACGCTTGGAGAGAAAGGAATTATCAAACCTTCAAACGTAACAGGGGGCATAGATGTAACATCTAACTTAGCTAATTGTCGTGAGCTACCAACGACGACAGCTTGGCATTTAGACGAGTTAATTTTAATGCCAAAATTCTGTGACCAATCACTAACTTTAGTCAGATTGATATTTAAAATATTAACAGCTTCGGTAACATCGTCTACGTCAGCCTGAGTGTAAATTTGTAGGTCATCGGCGTATAAATGGTAAGAGCAGCCAAGAAGCGGAGTGAGAGAGTTAATGAATAGGGAAAAAAGCAAGGGTGAAAGGATTCCCCCCTGTGGAACGCCAGAGGACAGGTTACGCCAATCCGAGAGCATCCCATCCACCTTAACGGCCTGTTGGCGATCACGGAGGTACGACGCGAACCATGCCTGACTTGCGGACGAAACCTGCAGTCTATCGAGTAAGGTAAGGAGAATATCATGGTCGACCAAATTAAAAGCGTTGGAGAAATCAATTAGGATCAATTACTCTGTTATTTGTGGGTGAACGAGACGGATAACGAAGGCGGTTGATAAAATTTAATGGACTGCATGTTTTAAATATTTGATATGATACATTAAAGGTGTTAAACAACTTTTTGATGTAAATACTGGGGAAAATAATAATTTCACCTCAGCTCAAACTTACATTTAATGTAATGAACCTAGTGATTAGGTTAACTGTTCTTATTATTTAAAAATTAAACAACATTCTTCATTTAAATAGGAAACATCGAAATTAAAACTATGTTGTAGTCGCACTTGGAACAGGAGTTGGACAGAAATGTTTCTTTTTTATTACATGCAACATACATCATTTTTATAATGCGATGAACACATCTTTGATGCACCAGGGGGCGCGAGCGTTCCGTGTCCGAAATAAAGGATATCAATGTCATGTGAGGTTAACATGTGGTCATGATACTGTGTACGTGTTAGTAACATGATTACAGATTTACGGACAATACGCTGATTTCATTCTGCTCTCATAACATACACATGAACATGCATAAACTTCTTCACTTATCATCAGGGAACGTTTAAGCAGTGACTTGCAATATGGAAATATACTAAAGGGATTTTGGACATAACATTATTCTGGACGACTACATTTTTTTTTATTTAAAAATTAAATTTCCAAAAATGCTATTCGAAAATTTTATGGACACTGTCCAAATGATATTATTGACTTGATTAAAATATATAGCAGTAATAGTTTCGAGGGGCCTTCAAGTCATTTCACTGATTCATTAAGTCTAATCCGAGGGCCACGAGCCGCAATGCACAAAGCAAATTCGTTGTACGTGGCAAGCATCAGCATTTAATTAGCGACTTTCAATATTCATCTATACTAATATTTATTGCTCGTATCAGGAATCGCTACCGTCCAGAATATGACAGCATATTTGTAATTTGATTTGAGCTAATAATATATCTGAGCAACGTGCGGAAACATGCCAATCAATTTTAAAATCTGACCAAGGAATTCTTGGCTGACAAGTGCGCAATGGGTTTGCGTAGCAGTTGTATTAATTTTGAATATGTTGTATTAATATTGGCACAGATATACCTATCATTCGTATTGCCTAAGCATGCTTTTTACTTTGACACATTGATGTTTACTTTTACACTTTCCCACGCATTCATTGAGTTCAGTCATAACGATTCAAGACAAGTGGCATGCAAACGTTACATTTTATGATTCACTTATCACACTAAAGCATCATACCGAAGCCCTACGACTACATGGATCCTATGAAGCTGCGACACAAAATGTAAAGGGAATGATCTGATTTTCGCGCCATTTCCTTAAAAAAGCGGCAAGGCTATGGTCGCGCTTTGCGTCTTGTCTACGGATAGAGTGAATGCGATGCAAAACTGTGATTGTCTGTGGCCGTGGGCCGCTAACCTGCTTGGCGATCGTGTTTTGGAGCTCAGTGACTCTCTTGCCGGTGTCGGATTCGCCGTTAACACTACTTTGCTCCTGCGTTCGTCACGGAAACAAAAGTAAATAAACAATAAAATATATAATTTTGAGCGTCATTTCACACGGAATGTTTACCGGAGGGTAGGTACACTTTTAGTAACTACCTTATTTAACAATTGTGTTCATCATCATTGCTTACTATTAATTTCACATGTGCAAGAGGTAATGTATATTACCGATTTGATAAGAACACATCACATAACTAGCCATCGCCAAGAGTCCCCACTGTCTGGCCGTCAAGGTTATCTCTAAAATATGAATAAAACCATCCTTTCCGTCAACGATATTTTCTATAGAACATTTAATTTCAGTTGAAATTACACTTTTGTTCCCTTGTTATAAACAAACTCTCGCTCGGTAAACATCCAGTGTGAAAAGCCACTACTCTCATGCCACACTATTCTGCAAGTCTATTTATTTACTTTGTTTTACTCAACTCCTTGACGTAAAATCGAATAACCAAACGATTATTTAGTAACTTGTGGGTGACGATGAGTAAAACAGAGCAACCTAACAATGAATACAAGACGTTAAGACAGTAACCGCACATCGTAGCACAATCACCATTCACAAAGCGTCTAATATTAAAGACACATCGATTACCGGCCACCGGCCATGTCGCTCTGTTCAATATTCAAATCGTATTATATTCAAAAACATGTGAAACATGTGCAGTGTGAATGTATTGTGTGTTCCGATTGTAAACAAAAACTGAATAAAAGAATTTTGAAAAATCAAAACAAAGTGTATATTTTGATAAGGGAAATAAGAGAATTTTATGTCATCAGTCATACAAATTTTACAGATAATAAAAAAACAATTCTAATTAATTCTTCTAAAACAATTTAAATAATGTTAAGCGTACTTATAACTGAATATTTGACGCATATTTTAACTGGAGCATCATTTTGATAAACTTAATTACTGGACAAGTGGACAACAACAACAATATAATTGTTAGAAATATATCTAAATTCAGATGTATTTTGATGCAAATTTGAGGTAGATAACACCGTTTTAAACTATCGCGATCGTAGTACCGGTTATTATAGTACAATCAACAAAACAGGTATGCATGCCATGAAACAAAAACGTTCCGTAATGTTTAATATTACGGAATGTAACATTTGATATTACAGAATGTATTCCTTATATTACAGATAATACCAAAAACATTATGCAATATCAAACATTAGGTACGATACGTCTTTGTATCATGTCCTGCATACGTAATTCTTTTGCTGATAGTAACCATATACCGATATTAAGATGTTTAAAAAAATAGTTTTTTTTTTCTAAGACCTTAAATTAGCATCAAAGTATATCTCAATCACCCTATACCACCGTGGGCCCAGTATGTTGGACGCACTTAACGTCGCGTTGGATCTGACCCGAAGCCGATATGTATGTGTGTGTGGTGTGTGGGATTTAAGGTACCTTAGTCTGTTGCTGCTCGCCGTTGGTGTCGGGCGAGCCACTCGGCACCGTTCCGTTCTCCTTGGGCTTCTCGCCATCCTGCCCCCCGGATGACTTGTATTGCTGTAACTGATGTGCAATGTACGTGTCAATAAGGTCTATAATTCAATGGCGACATATCACAACTGATGAAATCTGAATCACATTATAGGAGTTTTCTGCAACATATAGGTATGCACTATTTCCGAACGTGAACAATGAGAGAGCACGGCCGCTCCATAAGCATAACCAAATACAGCCTGGTCTATCGATGCTAAAACTACGTTTTGTTGACCAGTCGGATATATTTCAATATTGGATCTAAAATTAAGTAGGTATTTAATTTTATCATTAATTAGAACCATAACAGTTCTTCTGAATGTTAAAAAGAATGGTTCAAATATTTTAAATCTGTATTTTGAAAAATCTTTCGGATGCAATCCGTAATGCATGCATGACACCTGAAAAACTATAATTGTTAGATTAGAGACTAAGATTCAACACAATCAAAGCTAACAGGCAAAAACTAATCAACAAGAAAACTTACTTCTTCTTTGGTTAAAGCTAATTCTTCTTCGAGCGCCGTGTTCCTCTCTAACGCCACTCGTAACCTCTCTCGCACCTGGAATGGACCTTTGTTTAACCCATTGACCTTTTGTTTGTTAGCCCGAGGGGCTGATCAAGAGGTGTCATCTTTTGTTAACTGATGCTGAATACTGTCATCTACTGCTCGTCCAACTGTATTGGCAAATTAACCATTTGATAGATGTAGATTTGTGTAAAGAAATACCAATAGTTACAAAATCGATGTATAAGAAATAAGGACTGTTAATTAAAAACTCTTTTGTTAAACTTCTACCGTAGAAGCGTGACTTAAAAACTTTTGGTATCATTTCAGAACACGTTTCATTTGTAATCGTTCAGAATTAAGAGGTTGCTGGCCATGGGATTCACACACAGCCAAAGCAGTTGTACCTTTCAATACCATCAGCCAAATTTCCTTAGGGAGCATTTTTATGTACGCAAGTGTGTCCAAAATGTCATCCACATCGAAAATTTCACAGCAGCCTATAAAAAGTGACCAACCTTCTCGTCCAAGGCCTTGTGATGTTCGAAGAGACTCTTGAGCGCCTTCAGCACCTCCACCTCGGAGGAGACCCCCGACTGCGCGGCCGCCTGCCGCTTCACCACCGTCATGCGCAGCGAGCGCTCGTGCCGCGAAACCAGACATTCTAGATGCTCCAACAGTAGCTGGAACGGAAACCAAGTCAGCTCAAGTCACTTAGGGGTGAGACAAGTATTCATTTTAAAATTGGGAATTGGGAATGGACCATTTCATATACAGCATATTTTACGAAGTGAATTTAAATTACTTCATTGAGATCATGAAGTTTGCGCATTAGTGCCAGAATAAAATATTTATGATACGTTCAAGGTAATACATAAACCTTTTAGACCTGTGCGTAACAAATAACAATACATAGGTACATTGGACCATAAATAGCGTTTCCATGTTATTGTACGAGTACTCATACATCGTCAATCGCTACCCGCGATCGTGAAATAGCATTCTTGTGTTATTTATTGTGTATTAGGTGTTATAAACATATATGGGCTTTTATTCTGGAAAATTTTGTGACTATTACGTATGTAGGTAACGCAACGTCGCATTCATGTATTTAATTTATTTCATTCTTATGTGCAATTGTGGATGGATATTTACGGATGGATAAGCAGAGTGGTATAATGATTGAAATGCGAAAATAAAAACAATGCTAGTAAAAAAAGAAAGAAATTCAAACTCTGTTTAAGAGCTTTCCATATTATGTATTTACATATTTTATACTATTTTAGTTAATAGTGTTAATTTGTGATGTTTTTTTTTCTATGAAACATACAACGTAAACTGCAATACTTTTATAGCTCTCGCTCAAGCCAAACACTAAAACCAAGCTTGTCTTCAGTATTGTAAGAGAACGCCAAAGAGACGGCCGCAGCCCGCAATTGAAAATTTCGCTTTGAACTTAGCACACAAAACTCAAGTGGAGCCAGTGTGGGGCGCCCGGGCGTCCTCACACGTATGAGTCTTGGACGTTTACAAAGGACTGCTCGTGAATCTCTTTGCTCCCACATGCATACACATCAGGTAATATGACCTTGAAGCTTGACACTGGACGTCCTATTGTGAAGGCCTGAACCGTTTTTCAGCAATGCGGGGTGCTGTAAGTGTCAGTAGCCGATCTGAATGTCAGAAGTTATTGCTTTATTCGCAAGTTTTTCCTCTACTCTTGGAAAAATCTTTGATATGACAAAATGTAATCGTTTATGACATTCATATTAGGCAAACTTAATTTTGCACGATTGTTGTATATGAATGGATATAATATTTCGCTAACATAAAGTCGTCATTAAAATTTAACGAGGATGCGGCCACATTGAAATAGATTTTGCAAATCAATTCACTTATGAATATACAAAAGCGGAGGAGTTGACATCTGAATCTAATCTAATATGTAAAGTCCGCGGGATTATAGATTCAGATTATGTAAATAGCGCACATGAAGCCGCTAATTAAACGTCAATCATGGTGGGATCGAGAACAAAAAGTTTTGTTACCTCAACCATAGCCTCAACTAATGGAAATGCAAACAGGAGAGAAAACTTTAAGCAATGTCATTATAAATTAGCACCCGGTAATTGTGCTTCAATACAACGGTGTAGCGAAAAACATTAATGACAATAAAATAATCAAAAGTGTTTTTGACGTTGATAAAACTACATCAATAAAGCCCATATTTTTGCTTCTACTACGAATAAACTACTCATTTAACGATAAAATACTCATAACAATAACATGGTGTTAAGCGGCATTTAGTAAAAATAACTGTTCTATATTTCTTCAAATAAAACAAAATAAAATTGGGAAATGGGCAGGATGATGATGATGATTTCTTCAAATATTATTACTACAAAAGACAGGGTTGAAATCAGAATTTCTTCTACAACTATAAGCTACTTGAAATATAAACTCACCCGTGTATTGTTTCTCTCCGCCTTCAGTTCTGATATCTCCTCTTCTCGTTCTAGAAGCTGCTCTCGTGCCTGGTTCAGCTCCTTTGTGAGGGTCGCGAATTCCTGTCCAACAAAGAAAACTCCAATTAGTTTTATTTACTTACAACTTGGTGTAAGAAACAAATCTAAAACATTTCGCCTCCTTCTGCTGGAAAAGGCAATCACGAAGGTATCCATACCTAATATCCCGTTTTATTAATAAGCAAAGAACAGGAGCGTTAATTTAAGGTACAAAGTCAAAAGTCTCGATGATTAAAAAATGACGAGCGGCGGCGAGGATCAGACTTTACGGCAACTGCCGCGTGAGAAAGCCGAGAAATTTTAATATCCACCACGGGCTTCCACGAGCCGTAACGCTATTATTTTCATTTTTATACCAACTTGCGTAAACATGTTAATGAAGTTAAGCAAACCATATGTTTAAGTAAATTTTAATTTTATTTTTTGCCATTACAGAAGCCTTTCCTTAGTTGGTACACTATATTTTATGTGTGTGTGTGTGTGTGTACAAAACATGTCCCAAGACATAAACCATTCTCTGTAGAGACTAGATAACTACAAACTTTGTACATATCCAACTTCGTCAAAGCAAACAAAATGTTACAGTAACTGATTGAATCTTTTATGCTACATTTAATTGTCCATCGATTCTTCTTCTATCTTTGCATGATTGCAAATAAACAATGCTCAAAGCCTCAAACTAGCCACGCCGTTCATAAACACAATAACAACAATTTGCAAATCAAATAGTTCCTCGACGCGTGCAGCGCGGCCGGTCTCAAAGTGGAACCGGCCACGTCTCCCGCCCCTGGGGAAATCCACAGAGTTCCGCTACCGAACACTCATTGTTGGATTATTGTTTCAATCTGACAGATAAGATGTGTTGAGCAATGGGGAAACCTTTGATATCCACCATAAACCGGCTCGTATTGTTCTGTTCTAAATTTATCTATGTTCGTTTATGATGCGGGCGTTTTCAAAGTAACGAAATAAGGGTTTGTTACATTAGATAGCTTACCATCTTGGACGCAACTTACCGTTGTCGAATCAGTAATTCGACAACTCAAATGCACAAATGTTTCCAGGACACAGGCATTGCTGTTCTTATCGACATTATGAAAATGTTCTTATCGATATTTTTCGTGACCCTTAAAATAAAATTTTACGTATCTTTATTGATTTTAGCTGGCATTGAATCATTAAACGGAAGGTATTTTAATTAGATAATAAGTACGAACGCACTAATCGAACACTATTTTATCAATATAACTAAAGGTTTTCCATTGATCGCCTAAACAAAACCTTTTTTCACCGCTCACTATCTCGGTGAATCAAGCGTTGACACTGAAATATCGACACTTACCCCTCACTATTAATTTTCTGCAATAGATAGCAACACTGTGTCGTCAAAGTGCTCCGTCGAATATAGATACGACTATAATTGCTGGTGCAGTGCATAAATTACCTCACAAATTTTCTCCTCATTCTAGCTATAATCATTTCCATTTGTGTCACAATTTTAATATTTACTTGTCATTTATTCTCAACTATGTATTAGAAATTAGATAATAAATGTTTCTTATCAGAAATTATGTTATGCTTATCATAGTCTTAGCACACGTAACACCGAAACACGAAACACGGGAGCATCATACACCAGTCGACGTAACATTTCGTGTGCCATTACAGTTCTGTTCCAAGTAGTAAAACAATACATTAAATACAGAAGTAGCAATGAATAGAGCGAACACATCAGAGACGTCGCCGGTCGCGAGTGTACGTTTACACGCGAATATAAACCAGAAACAACACGCTAGTGATCGTAGTAATAACACTATTGGAACAGAATATCGATATGGTCGATATAGAGTTGGACTTTGCGGAAACTTCAAGATACAAATGTCTCAGAACTTTACCCTGAGGGTTCATTTAAATACGCCCATAGCCCATTATAATAACATAATTCTTTGTTTCAATATTTATATGTATCGTTAAATTCAACCACAACATAACATCTTATATAATTATAACACCTTCATTCGGTTCTGATCTCTTACTTACACGTGTTTACCTACATGACACTTCACCGTATTTATTATGGTGTTGTGTGGTATTAGCACAGAAGACATAATAGTACATAACAGGTATTAGTGGATAAGGTTTATCGGTTCTCACAGATCATAATTGATACGGTTGGCAAATCACTATTATCGCGACATTGATTAAGTAAGATACCTCTGACATCCCCTCAGTGTGTGTTGTGACTTGTGAACCTCCTCATCATATACTTCTTGTATTATATTTATTATGAGAAGAATAAATAATTGTTTTTGTAGAAAATCATTAAGAATTTTAAATAATTGGAAGACTAGGCATGTGTTTAGTCATTTTTGTTAACACAAGTTCTTTCAATAGATTAGGTAATCATCCCTTGAAATCTGTCATTCCAGTTTTAACATTCGAGGGTACATGAGCTCTGATCTAATAGTGCTTAGGAGCATGAACCAACGAGCTAATAATTTAATACCATATAGTAAGCACTGGCTATACAACGTAAGCAAAATATTGAGACTGAAAATTAATTTATGGCTATTATAATAAAGGACGGAATATAATGAAATATTGAACGAACTTTATGAAGAATGTGAAATCAGATAAGAACGCAGAGAATGAATTTTACGAGTACAAGTACAAGAACAAAAGGTGACACGAAGCGAAATCAACCGAAGAATAAATCCGTGCATACGCAAAAATGGTTCTGATTTTGAGCATTTTATAGGTTAAATACGAGTCAACCATTTTTTAGATAGTAAGTAGGAATTTTACGATACAAAAAATTTCAACTCAACTCATATTTATTGGTCTTTCTTTAATTTAAGATACTAAAGTCCCAACTCAGAGTCACTAACGGTTACTTAAATCGCTCCTTAGTACAGAATTTGTATGATGATTCTTTACTAAGGAGCGATTTAAATAGCCGTTAGTGACTCTGAGTTGGGGCGTAAGTTGCTTAAAAGAAATTGATTCTTATGAATGACTCTTTCGGTTAGTATCATAAAATACAGGATGTTGTATTTTTTACATTTCAGGAGTTAGATTCCCGGCTCAAGCAAGTGATTTTTCAAAAATCTTTGCACACAGTTTTACTCATATTTTTTTTTAATGTTTCCTTTCAGTAAAATTTTCCATCATCAATATTCAGGGTACTTTTCCTCCAATTACCGTCTTTTATTTCCACCCTGTATAGTGCATACATCCCTGCAAATCCTGCAACAGAAATTGAAGTAGAATTGGCTGGTATGTTATCAAATTGCGTCACACCACACACGGGCGTGTTGAATTGATCGGGAAGTCCGTAAAAGGCGGCAGTGGGTAACTATTGGTTATTGACGAGCGGCGCCCGGCCGCGGCGTCCCGCCACGCTCCCAATACTTTGTATTGACAGCCTACCAACTAGATGACAGCTATTTTTATTCCGCTCATAAGCCGCGGCTCTACGCGATAACCGTAACAAGTGACATCCATTGAAATATAAAAGCACTTGTAGCTCCAACAAAAACAAAAAGGTTTTATTACTGGAACTGAAATGGACATCCAAAGCGATTTTAATTTACAATAGTTTTGTCAGGTCTTTGAGCTTCGTTTGTAATAAAATATAATAATGAAGCTTTGTTCAACAAATGTCAAGCAAGGCCGTTCGCTTTGTGGAATGCAAGTTTTCGCAGTAAATGAAGTGATTGAGCGCCATACAATATTTGCAGTCGAGTTTATACAATTCGGACGTCGCTGCATGGAATCCAACTTTGTGCGCAATTAATATCTACGACAGTGTAAATTATTTTAGTTTTCGTAAGTGTTATTGTAAAGAAACTTCGGTATCAGTAACTTGTATGAAGAATTGTTTATAAGACACAACTCATTCCCCTGAAGGTTCCCAACAAATAAGTTGCATACCCTGACTCGAATAGGTATACTTAGAGGTCACAAAAATGTTTGTCCTCGTTGAGAATCGAATCCAAAACCAGACGCTCTGGAGGGAGGAACCCTGCCAACTGGGCAGTCAAGCATGACGTCGACTCATCCTAGACCCTTTAGTTATTTTAAGACGTTGGAAAACAAGGGACTAAATTTAATAAAGCATTCCATAAATTCCCGTATTATTTACACAGTCATCATGGAAGTCTCTCAGATATTGCATCTTAATGCAATATCTAGTATTTGCTATCTCGCGTGGCGCATGTCGACGTCACTATCAAATGTTCATTCACAGAGCAGACAGTCTGAGCACCCGCTGAATGCACCGAATGAATGTTGGATGTCTGTGAGATATGACTGTTAATTACTTTACGACTAGTTTAATTACAGCCGCTGGGAGTGTTTACGCTGTGATCTTGCGGAGATAGTAAAGTGACGTATTTGCTGTCGAGATTGCAACTCTCGGTGCCAAAAATACAAATTGAAACATTCATTCACCGGCAGCGTCATTCAGAACTTTGGAGCAAATACCGATCAGCTTGACACTACAATAACATCTTCCTAACTACAAAGACACAAACATCCAATGAAAAAACTTAAAGCAGCTTATAGTAGAAGAAACACTTATATATTTTTTTATTATTTATTTTCAGAAATGCATTGCGTGGAGCTTTTCATTCCTACAGAGTCAAATACATCTGTGAAAGGTTCGTTAAAAATTAAATTGGATTCATATTCATCATTATCAGCCATTGTCTAAATAATGTAGTTGTGTTGTACATTAAATTGTATTTTATTGTTGTTTTTATATATTTCTGCAAGACAACACATTTCTAAAATATACCATAAAGCTTGGTTAAGGAAAAATAAGCGCGATATAGTCGCGAACGAGTTTTAACGCCACTAGCCCAATGCCGGGTAATTCGTGGTCTCCATTCCAAAACTCTTCTGTCACATAATACAAATCTCAAAATAAATACTCCAATCCAAAACTCAAAATAAATACAAAAATATACGTGTATATAAAAAACAGTCTGACGCGTTCAAAGAGGAAATCATCAAAACGAGGTGCCATATCACCAATCATGAATTGCAAAAACTTTCAATTACAAAACTATTAAAACAGCCTCAACTTCAAATTTGCTTAGCGTATATGGAATGGAACATAAGCTCCCTTTGCATATCCAATTAGCGAATGGAACAGACCCGGCCGCACCGAATCAACTTCCGGGAGCCAAAAAAATATTGCCACATCAATTCCAAAGTGGAGCTTCATATTTCGTTTAGTTCAGTGACGGGATTTCGTTAGTATGCTATGTGTGTAGTTCATCGGATAGCAGCGACTGACGCCCTTAGCGAGCCACCCGTTAGGTTATGAGGAGTTATTTTTTCTCTTCTTTCAGTTCCAATTCCGAGAAAAGTACTGCTGCATATAGTTATTTGAACTTTGAACACACATTCCTCAATACCTTATAACTAATTATTTTAATATTCATAGAGCTTACGCATCAGACACATGGGATTCAAGGCTCTTCGAAATATTATAGTCCTGTCTTTATTTAGTCAAACTAAGGGACGATATTTTCCCTCTTATTGTCATACACATAAAGCCTTTTGTAATCGGCTATGCTGAAGCGTCGATAAGTAGGATATCCTACATGATTAAGGAGTCATACTTGGCTAGCGCTATAGAGATGGAGATTGATGTCAAGATAATTCAAATCCACCGCAAAATGCTTCGTAGGTTTATATTTTGTAACAAATTCAGTAGCATTAATTACACTGACTATTACTATTACTCCTTATTACTTATTTGCTATTACTCCTTTTATATCAAAATACACAAAACAGTCATTTGATTTAAAAACAGACCGAGAAATTAGGTCAACCGAAGTTATTTTTCAATCATCGACATCAAAGATACTACCACCATTATTCTCTTGTTCGGTTGTTTAATCAACGTTGACTCAATTAGTAGTGCGTCCTGTTCAACCGATCCTTTTCTTTAGGGTTTCGTAATTGTTACAGTGTCCTTATAATTATTGGCGCAGGTAATTAAAAACTCTAGGGCTCTTTTTCTTTTGTGTTTCATACTGAAAGCTAGTGATACAATATACCTCGAGATTAAATTAATTAGGTTTAATTTTTTATCCTGTTACACAGTAACGGTTTTCATAGGGAGCAATATCTTATCAAAATTGTTTTGTATATCGTCTAAAAAGTTTGTTTAAAATATATTTATCTTATCCATTACGTAAATTTCATCATTGTAAAAGCATCTTATTCCACATTTTGCCAAGCGTTATCCACAAAGTTTATTTCATTCAATCCTCTAAGTGCAGTTAAGACTGTGTCACCGCGCCGTCCCTCCACAGCTCTACAATCCGTGCTTGGCAATTAGCAAATGGTTGTATAATAATATGAATGCAATTATCATCCACAATGTTCCAACAATTGCGTGCGATCGACGCGGGTTCTTGTACCGTTACGGGCCCGTATTGTTCGCTTTTGATGTTGAATTAATGAAGTGCGCGGATACTGCTGCCGGTCAAATTGTTTTAATTGGATCCATTCGTCATTCACTTGTTGATTTTATGTTATCTGGTCAATAGTTTTCAAAAATTCTGGGTATACGAGTATGTCGACTGAAGTATGAGTATATATTTTTTTCATAACCGCAGTTGACAACATTATATTTATGTTCAGGGACGTAGAAATTATTGAAATTGAGGAACAGTATCGCTCCAAATATCATGAAAGAATACTATGTAATTTTATAATAAGTACAAAAGCATTTGCGGTTCGTATCGAGGCGACCTTATTTTATTTACCTAATTGAATCTTTCTTTTATTAAAAGAGGGCACATCCGGTTGCCTTGGAAAATAATTTAATTTGTCCTTTGTATTTTCCTTGATTCCTTTTTTATTTGGTCATAGCGTACCACAGACATGTATCAAGTAGCGTACCGTACGAAGTAGCTACTACTGAGTTAACTTTTTGATCTATAAAACTGAATAGGACTACAAAATAAAATTTTATAGCAAACATTTTATCTTTTATCGAGTGAATTTCTTTACTGCATAGAAATGATGAACGTAGGTGTATGGAAGTAATAACATAAAACGTAAGTGAGAGGACATTAGAGGAGAGCCTCCGTGATAAATGACGACCATTAACCTGAAAATTCCAAAGCCCCAAGGAATTACCAGACGCGATCCTTCAAGCTCAAACCTGTCAAGATGGCAAGAATATCAAATGATGATATCATATTACTCGCTTGATTGCGTCTACATATTTGACTGCCTGACCTTGGAATAGTGAAAATGCAAGTAGGGTGGTCAATACCAAAATGATCCATATTAAGGAGTCTTTGTAGGGAGAATTGTACCACTATGAACATTCCGGAAGGTAGCACGGACGAACTTAAAGTTCACAAACGCATTTTACACAAGTATTCTATCGATCAGTTCATTGCCACGACTGAAACTCGAGTATACCCAATAGTGATTCCGTGTCAATAAAACTAACCTGCAGTAAGGCTGTGTGCACACGGCACGTGCAGATGGCGCCGTTCTTGCGCGTGCACGGCGCCCCCAGCAACGCGCACGCGCCGGCTCCGCGCTGCATCGTGCGCGACCATCCCCCCGCCCCGCCCCGCACCACACCCCGAACCCACTGCTTGGACCCCCCGCTCCACACACTCACATTGACGAAGGCCTCTCGCGCACTTCACTGTCACTTACGTCCTCGTCTATACGAGTACAAATCTCATGTCAAGTCATTGTAGATGTAAATGATTCAAGATCGACGGCTACCGTCGTCGATGCTACATGATCGAAGCGATGATAAATAAGTGGTCATAGTAAACACATTGTCATATGTAGCTTGATTTACGACTTGCGTAATTGTTTTTCAGGTCCGGTGGGTCTTCGTTGCAACTTGCAATCTAGCGATTTTCCCAGTTAATTTACGCATACATTTGCTTATGTGATACAGCGTTTAAATGCTAATTACGTGACACAGTCAGTTTATACTTCATGACAGAACTAGATGATTCCTTATCATTAAATATAGATTTGACGAATTTAATCACTGTCTCTACATTTAATGCAAGACGTTAATTTGATGTTTTGAAGTTTAAGTTACTTGTAATGTTCATCATCGTCGTCACTAACAGTAAACATGTAATTATGCTTCTATTATTTTATTCAAGTATATCAATATTACTTGTATTAAAATAACTTTTATTAACATCGAAATTATCACTAATTAAGAGATAATTTTAATTATAATAATATTACATATCATAATAATTTTAGTTCCAACCATACCGGATCCAAAAAAAGCAAAGAAAATATTGTTTCGTCGTATCTTTGTCTTCACTCGTGACGTGGTTTCGTAACAATTTTATCGTGGAAAAGTTAACAATTCGGTGCAGAAACATGTGAAAATTTGAAACTGCAAAATAACACCGTTCGAGAAACCGACGATGCCATAGAGAGCATCTTAGCAGGAGTCTAGCCGCAGACTGAAATAAAATATAGACTAAAGTGGCACCCGATGTTTGAACAGTATAGCGCCTCACTCGAGGGACTGAACAAGGATGACACTTCAGGTTAAATGTGGCAGTATCGAATGTCGCTCACTGCTACCTCGACAATGGATCGAGAGAATATGCGCAACAAGTTTCCAAACTTTCGCTACAAAATGATATCTCTTTTTTTTACCTACACCTACAATCATAATAATTACTATTTATAAGTACCTAATCTGCAACATTACTTAATACTGTAATTATCTCTTAAGTTATTTGTCTGTAACGAATGTTGTTCACGCCTGTAATTGGCATGCACACATGCCAATAAGCTTACTTGTACAAAACCTATATTAAGAACTGTGTGTAATGCTGTTGGTGTGTAAATAAAATAAAATAAAATAATAAATAAAATAAATAATAATAAGAAACTGAGCTCAAAGGGAGCGATATAACAATATAATAGTTAATGTTACTCCATTACGTAAGACGTTGTTTGACTCTCATCCTCATATGAGAGCCCTCATTTGGAGATATACTAAGACATACAGCATATAGAAAAAATTGACATTTAGATAATCGTACGGATGAAGAATGTATTTTCTCAAGGTGCGTATATTATGATACAATATAATACCGATATTTCATATCATGAAATTCATGAATAAGTATCTATACTAATATTCTATACTAATATTATAAAGAGGAAAGCTTTGTATTTTGTATTTTTGTATGTTTGCAACGAATAAACTCAAAAACTACTTAACCGATTTTAAAAATTCTTTCGCCATTAGAATACTACATTATTCCTGAGTAACATAGGCTATATTTATTTTTAGAAAAAATTAGGGATCCTTGCTAAAACTTCAGTAACGTGAACCAAGGTGTAAAAAAAATTGCTTAAAAATTTCTTTCATCGCATACGCTGCGGAAACTATTGATGATAGAACAAAAAAATGTTCTGCAATATTAGAGAACATATCAATATCTACAAAAAACGTCGCGATACTATATGTCCAACTGTTGTAGTTATGTCACTATAACCACTTTTTACATTTTAAAAGTCAATAAAAAAGCTGACCAACATCAGACCATGATAACCATACCTTCGTATTAATCCTTATCCAAATAAATCATTTCATATTCAAAACTGTTTCAATACCTATTGATAACTTTTTGAATTACTCAAATCGGACATTCCATTCAGAAGATATTGGAAAATCATCCCCAGGGATAAAAATAGCGATTGGAAGTCACTTAAATACAAACCAATTTCGTCAGTTTTATGTAAATTCATAGTTATAAACAAAAGCTAATTTTAACACATTTTTTGGAAAATCATCCCCTAAATGGTTAATTAAGGGGATGCAAGTTAGTATGGCAACTTCGTCAGTTTTGAAGTAAGAAGGGTGAAAATTTGTGCTTATATAAGCTTATAGTTAAACACAAGAAATAAGTGTATCACGGTTTTTTCGAAATTCATCCCCTAAGGTGTAATACTTCGTCATTACACGCTTTATTATTAGCTTCGCCTGTATGTTTGTAACTTCTCTTTGGACTTGATTTTGACCCACTTCAAACGGTCAAATTTCTTTCAAACTTCGTAGACTTATCGAGGACCAAAGACAATTCAATATTTAAAGAAAAAAGAAAGAAAGAAAGAAAAAACAAAGAAAACCCTAATTACACGCTTTAATTAGCTTTAAACGGTCAGATTTCTTTCAAACTTCATAGACTTATCAAGGACCGAAGACAATTCAATATTTAAAGAAAAAAAAGAAATAAAGAAAAACCTAATTACATGCTTTAATTAGCATTAAACGGTCAGAGTTCTTACAAACTTCGTAGACTTATCGAGGACCGAAGACAATTCAATATTTAAAGAAAAAAAAGAAAGAAAGATAGAAAGAAAAACCTAATTACACGGTTTGATTAGCTTTAAACGGTCAGATTTCTTTCAAACTTCGTAGACTTATCGAGGACCGATGACAACTCAATATTTAAAGAAAAAAAGAAAGAAAGAAAGAAAAACCTAACTACACGCTTTAATTAGCTTTAAATGGTCAGATTTCTTTCAAACTTCGTAGACTTATTGAGGACCGATGACGATTCAATATTTAAAGAAAAAAAAGAAAGAAATAAAAACCTAATTACACGCTTTAATTAGCTTTAAATGGTCAGATTTCTTTCAAAATTCGTAGACTTATCGAGGACCCATAACGATTCAATATTTAAAGAAAAAAAGAAACAAGGAAAGAAAAGGTACATAATTTTATTGTAATAATGAGACGTAATAATGATTTAATTCACATTAATGTATATTATGATATGAAATAACTAACGCATTAGGTTAAGCCTGTTATGTTAGTTGTAAATTATGGAATAAATAAATAAATTAATTAAAACCTAATTAGAAAGAAAGAAATAAATTATTTATTATGTTAAGCACTGCAACAAGTTACAAATTGAATCTTAACAAAACATTCATAAAATGACTATAAGTTGTTACAAACACATAACCTGCTGCAGCACTGCTTAACAAAAAAGGTACGCACTCAGCATATGCCGCAGTTAGGGAATGCAAATCTCGCGAGATTGGGGCTCAAGCGAGATCTCGCGAGATTATGAATAACAATACTGCGAGATCTCGCCAATTTCGAGATCTCGCGAGATTGGCAGTTTTGTGTGTTTTCTTTGCAAATAATCACTATATTTAAATAAATTAGGAAAAAAATAATAAAAATTGTAAGTATTACAAGATAAACATTTATTTTCATGAATTTTTTCAATAGACTTTTATGTACCAAACATTGTTTGACGTATCTGTCTATAATTTTTTAATAAACTTCTTAATAGTAAACTTTGACGTACGTAGCTGCTCTATCAAATAAGGGAACATACCAAAACCACGTGCCTCATTTAGGGGGGGGAGGGGGGTCTTCAAAACACCACGATTGGTCACAGAGGGGAGGGGGGGGGGGTTTAGGTTTTTGTCACGTAGTCAAATTTTAGCAACCATTGCGTCACAAAGTCGTCAAATATAAGCAAAATTATTATTTTTTAACTCTGTTTTTGCAAAAAAGTATTGAAAACCGTATTTATCAATTACCACGTGAAAACTAGGGGGGAGGGGGGGGGGGTCTTCTCATATACTACGGATGGTCACGAAGGGGGGGGAGGGGGGTAAGAAGTTGGAAAAAATGGGTTACGTGGTTTTGGTATGTTCCCTAACAAATGAAATAAACAACCAGTCTTCTCTTCTAATATCAATCAAAAATCTTTTAGTAATAAAACAGTTAGGTATTTTATAACAAACAAAATAACGAGAAGTAAAAAAAATAAACTAATTAGCTAAGTTGAGTTGACTTATTATCGATTAAATAAAACTATATCTACTCAGTAGATCAATTAGATATTAATTAACAAAATATAGCAATCAAATGAAAGATTTGTTCCGCCTCCCGCGCACCGAACGAAGCCGACAAATCGCAGCTCCCTCCGTATCAGTCCGCGCTTCGAATAAGACGATTTTATGCTCGAGTGCAATCTCGTTAATCTCGCGAGATCTCGCCCTGTTTTTCGTCCGAGATCAATCTCGCTAAAAAAGGCCGAGATCTCGCGAGAACGAGATCTCGCGAGATCGAGATTGCATTCCCTAGCCGCAGTGAACCACGGCTGCTGATTTTCAGTACGACCTTTATTGTATCGCAGTAAACTACACGCTAATACGCGTGTAATTACACAGTTTAATTAGCTTTAAACAGTCAGATTTCTTTCAAACTTCGTAAACTTATCGAGGACCGATGACAATTCAATATTTAAAGAAAAAGAAAGAAAGAAAGATAGAAAGAAAACCTACATGTAGTACGCGAGTGATAAGTTATACTTCTTTGGCATCATTAAATAAATATTTAACACTAGCTGTCTTGGCGAACTTCTTACCGCCTAATAATCAGTGATTCATGTACTTTGTTGTTACTTTTAACTTTTAACATATCAGAGACCATTAAATTCCCTCTCTGTCTCTCTCCATCTCGCTCCCTCTTTCTCTGCATCCCGCTCCCCCACTCCCTCTTCCCCTCCCTCTAGCCCTCCCCTCCCCTTCCCCCTCCCGCTCCCGCTCACTCTCCCCCTTTCTCTCCCCTCCCCCTCCCCGTCCAGCAAAATAGTATAATTTTTTTTTGATTCAATCAGAAATAAAATTGCGTGATATTTGCCGAGACACCCCTCTCTCCAAGGTAAGATTAGATGAGATTTGACTCGACCCCCTCTCCCCCTTAAACATCTCACGTAATTTATGGACGCCCTCTTTTTAGTTTTATTAAACTACGAGTAACCGCCCTCGCTCTGCTTCGGTTTTCTTTATTTTTTACACCTTGGGTTACATTATTCGAGTTTTATTAAGGATCCCTAATTTTTTGATAATATAATGTAGCCTATGTTACTCGGGGATAGTGTAGCTTTCCAACAATGTAAGAATTTTTCAAATCGGTTCAGTAGTTTTGGAGCCTATTCAATGCAAACAATCAAATGTTTCCTCTTTATTATTAGTATAGATATAGATTATTTATTTTTGATCTCAGAAATGTGAAAATTAATATGTAAGCTTATAGTTAGAAACAAAAATGAATTGTTATAGTTGTAACACGGGGAGGAGAGGGGAGCAGGAGCGGGAGAGGGAGAGGGAGCAGGAGTGGGAGAGGGAGAGGGAGCGGGAGAGGGAGAGGGAGGAGATAGGACACAAAAACTATAGCGGCTAAGAACGGCTGTATCGATTTTAATGATCTCTGATTTGTTACATTCTAAGGCGATACGAAGTACGCCGGGTCAGCTAGTATACGATATACCTTCCAACAGAAGGTTACAGCAAGTAGTAATTATTGTTAAAGTAATGGTAAAATAAAGAGCTCGATTAAAGTTTGACATTCGAAGGGCGATAATCGAGCCAGAGACATGGCAACAGCGATAGCTTTTACCGGCCTCCGTGGATACGTAAATTTTATCTGTACATTCAATGAAATTATTCCGTTTAACGATGAACATACATCCGGCTAATCCATAAACAGCACAAATATTATACTCTGTACGATGTCTGTGACAAATGCTGAAAAAAGGTATACTTCTTTTTGCGCCCCCCTCCCCTCCCATAAAATTCTCATTCAGGTGTCCACAATTCAGATTTGACTATAAGCCATAAGAATTAGAAGACACAATTGCATCACCTGAGTTCACCTGACGCATGACGTAAATCTGTTAATGTAAACTACACCCATGTAATACGTAATATACGCTTTACGGTAATACCAGAATTGGCGTGAGTATTCCACCGTCACATTTGTCACATAGATTGATTGCCACGACGAAGGGCGTTAAACGCACAGCGGGACTCGGCCCCAGCGCAGCAGGATTTCGGAGGCGCTCGGTCGTAAAGCACGCCAATTACACCACTAGTGTGGCCTATATTGGCAATAATTGGAGATCGACGACCGACCTTAACGGACAAAATAATTGTATAATAGATAAATAAGGACTAACAACGCCATAGGTTTGGTAGAATTAAGCCGTTACAACATTTTAGGCTTTCTATTTTTAACCACCTTATTTATTCTTAACCACCGATGCAAAAACGAGGGGTGTCATTATGTTGTTATTATAAGTTGACGTTTGTGTCTGTTACTCTGTTTGTCTGTCTACATCTGTATCTCTGTCTGTATACATGTCATCGTAGCTCTCGAACGGATGAACCGATTTTGATTTAGTTGCTTTTGTTTAAAAGATTTCTTAGTAGTGTTTAGGCTATGTTTTAAGAAAATTGATTCAGCCGTTTAATAGTTTTGGGGTGGAAGAGGGGATAAATAAACGATAGTAAGTGAATAAATCCGAGTGCGGTATAGGGAAGGGGATGAATTTACTGAATTCTGCGAACATACCCGAGTTGGTTATCAAATGAAACCTAAATCTAAGTTTAAGAAGCATAAAATAAAACTTAAATTAAAAAAAAACCCCGTCTAAAAAAACAAATTAAAAATCTATTGTAAATAAGTAAAAAGTAAAAAATCATAAAATAAATCTTTAAAAAGTCATAAATTAAGTTTTATTTTCAGATCATTAACTATGAAACAAACATAAAGATTTTGGATTTTTTAAATATTTTACAGTATAGGTAGATAGTAGATAGATAGCTTGGTTTCAAAAGCGCCGAATAATTTTACGGTAATAACTACGTTGCATAAGTACACGATTCCCCTCCCAAAACCGAATAGGAAGCTGACGGCCGATAAGACAATATTTGCTTATGTAAGAGCCCGAAATTCACTCTGTTTTGTCAATTATGGGCAAGTGGCACGCCAGTATTAATGGCCATAAAGTCCATTTACAATTTCAGGGAATATTTAATAAAAACCCACATCTAGTCCCTCTTGAAAGAGCTGCTTCTGGCAGCTTTTATAATTTTCTACAGCAGAGTAATTTCCTGAAAGGTAACGCAATAAATAATAATAGAAAACGTTGCAGAGGATTCATGAACAGCGAGAATTTACGTTATATAATAACGCAGTCAATATTTACTACTATTATATATTATGTCGAGGCAATACGATAAGTACAAATATACCTATACCTTTTTATTCCTCAAGATTTGTTGCACATCTAGGAAGAGTCATTTTATGTTCTGGTAAATTTTTGCTAGCGTTGAATTTTTAACGCAAGGTGGCTGCGATCCTCTTAAACTTTGATTTGCGCTACCAAGTGGACTTTTCTTACAGAATTCAAACCAATCTTCACAGAATTGTTTTTGAAATTCAATCCAGATATTCTCGAGAAGATAAATTCAAACTATCGTTTAAAATTATTTTATATCAATTTTCGAAGGAGGGAAGTGACTTTTAGTAAAAGCACAGAAGACATAATACGAGTAGTACATAATAGGTAATTGGTATCACATACTTTTTTATTTTGTAAGAACAATATGTCAACATTTCACAGCAGAATCTTCTATATTATATTTCAGCTTCCAGTAGTATGGAGATTCTATGGTTAAGTTGACAAACAGCCAGTAGACAAAAAATCTTTCTGAGCAGTCGAGTCTGGATAATTAATTAGACTACATAGTTACTCGTATTTAGCGTTATATTTTTCAATAACTGGAATATTGTAAAATATTTTGTCTTCTTCAGATTGCCCTCTTATCAAATGACTTATCGTACTTCGATGTATATTGTAATATTTTTGATAATTCTGATTCGACCTAAGAGTTCATGCTAATAAATAATCACATACATTCAATATGAATTCCCAGATATTGTATCATACAACATCTAGAAAAATTACGCAAGAAGGTTCGAGTTCATCGATGCATAGATCTGGAAAAACTAATATGAAACAAATTGATCCCAGTGGCGTAGTGCCCCGCAATAGCTGTAATGTAGAGGCCTCTAATATAATGGCAGCCGTGTTCGCCTTCAATGTGGTTTCCCTTTGAATAGTGGCACAAGTAATATCTAACAGGATTACATAAATGCGCGCTTTGCGACTTTCGTACTCGTAAATAGAAAACTATACCTCAGGCTAAGCCAAACAGAGTGCGGTCCATTTTACAGTGGTTGACCCAATTGTGGTAATGTTTCGATGAGTTGAATAGGTTCATAAAATATCTATTTGCGGATGTAAACTTTTCTATTGATAAAGAAGTATTTTTTTATTGAAATCCATAAACATTTCTGATGAAAACTAACTCGTGCTTACAGCCAGTCATAGTTCAGTTTACACTTAATTTAATATAGCCTAGCGACAATAATATTTCAAATTTCGTCAAAAACTCTAATATTTTGTTTTTATAATTGTCGCTCACCCCAATTCTCTATATTTCTTAATTTCGTATTCACTTATTTAAGACAAGCTAAAAGACGACGTAAAAATGTTATATTTCCAAGTAAAGACTACGAGGCAAAAAGGTTTCGTAATACGTTTTTTACATCTCTTAAGTCTAAGTGACCATCAGAGCATTCAGAGTCCACTCGAGAGAAAATGCTTACGGAGGTTTTCAAATCATGTCACTGGGTATATAATTATATCTTACATGCAAATTTTTAAAAGGCGCTATGTTAAAAATGTGTATTACAACTGACCAAAATGTTCTATAAAGCGAAATTACTACCAAGCTTTGACAAAATATAGGTTCACTCCGCCTAACAAGGAATACCAGTGAATATCCAGGACTCGAAGCGCTGAAATTGTTTCTAAAGCTTGTAGTGAACAAGGTGGTCGACTGTCCTTGGAGAGTACAGTGAAATTCCTGTTTATTTATTAAAGTTTTGTTATGACTATTTCTATAAACGTACATATATCCGACCGTGTAGTACGTGGATGTCACACAACAGAAAAGAACTAGATCGAGGAGATGGAGTTTAATCAATACTTAACTAAAATGTTCTACTAATAAACTTAAAGGATCCATAGTAGACCAGGGTAGAAGCCTTTAAAAATAATGAAAAGTGAAAAAAAATTATAATAGAATGAAACCTATTGCAAAAGGAAGAGAATATAACAAAAAATAAAGGAAAAATAATTTACGGGCGATCTGAGGTCGGGAAGTGGGGGGGAGGGGGGGTTTAAGGGTAAAAAACGGTTTATCTCAATTTCCAGCAAAACTATAAGTCCTATGGAAAAAAGTTAAATGGCAAAGTTATAGGTAATAAAAAGGTCTACAATTTTTGTATTTACACTTTTTTCACATAACCTCAAAATTTATGTGAAAAATTCAAAAAACCAAGTTTTTGGTTTTTTATTTTTATCTTTTACAAAAATTTTTTTTTTTAAAGAAATTTTGTGAAAACTTACCTTTCTATGTCCCAAACATACTGTAATTTTTTTGATTTAAAATATTTATTTTTTCACCTTATTTTGACTTAATATCGAAAAATCACCCTAATTTTCAATCGAAAATTCACCTGTCAAAATATCCGCTTTTTTAAAAAAATCTGTGAGCTTTTTATTTGCTAAAATCTCTACTTTCTGATGGTATAAAAAAGATATACACTACTATGGTAAATTTTCTCAGAAAATGCAATGAAACGACAACTATTTTTGCATGTTTCTTGCAATCTTTATGGATTTGTAATTTTTTTGCTTATTAATTTATTAATTTAACATGGATTTTGACGTTTTTCGATTAATTAAAGTGTAAATTTTAATAAATGGCTCAAAATTGTACATAAATATTAAAAATATATATTTAAAAACTCGAACTCGAATAATTTTTGTGAAAAAATTCCCCCCCACTTCCCGACCTCAGATCGCCCGTAAATTATTTTTCCTTTATTTTTTGTTATATTCTCTTCCTTTTGCAATAGGTTTCATCCTATTATAATTTTTTTTGTTTTCAAAAATTATCGACCCTGGACTATAGGGCGCGGGCCACACAGAAAAGACGTAAGACGAAGACGGGGCTCGGACCCGTCGCATACAGGGCGCCGTTAAAACATATAGAAAAGACAAGGAACGGGCGTGACGGTCGGTGCACACTGGGCTTTTCCCGGCCACAGAGTACTTAATCACTACGTTTTAAGAGACCTGCTCTCCGCGTCCTTTCCGCTCCCCCGCTGGCGCCTAAGGCGCGGGCCACACAGAAAAGACGTAAGACGAAGACGGGGCTCGGACCCATCGCAGACAGGGCGCCGTTAAAACATATAGAAAAGACAAGGAACGGGCGTGACGGCCGGCGCACACTGGGCTTTTCTCGGCCACAGAGTACTTAATCACTACGTTTTAAGAGACCTGCTCTCCGCGTCCTTTCCGCTCCCCCGCTAGCGCCTACCCAGGCCCGCGTCCTGTCCTTTCTGTATGTTTTCCAATAGGGCGCCGACGAGAAAACGTCGTGTCGGGCGTCCCGTCTTTTCTGTATGTTTTACGTCGCGACGGCTGCATACATTTTGTATGAAAGTAGATTAAACGGGCGCCACGACTGCGACGGGTCCGTGTCTTGCGTCTTTTCTGTGTGGCCCGCGCCTAAGCAAGCCCGCGTCCTGTCCTTTCTGTATGTTTTCCAATAGGGCGCCGCACAGTGATTCGAATGGAACAAGCTAGCTGGACAAAAGTCATTTTGAATTTCCCGGAATTGTATACCTGAGCCCCTAACCAATACCCCAACTAACACAAATCCGAGAATTATTTTGCACTTATGTCAACCACTAATTAGGTAATTAGGGCAGTATAAAAAGAAAGGGTGAAAAAATTACAAATCAGTTGCATTTTTGCGATTACCGAAGTAACATTAATGTCAGTGAGTTTTAAGTTTTTTGAATAATATTAGTGATGGATCTTAAAGTTAAAGGTATGTACTTTTTATTTATAATTAATATATAAATATACTTAACCCCAGTTTTTTTATAATACCCCAATTTTAAAAAAATATGTAGTTTTTTGACGGTTTATTGTTTTCATTGGACCAGAAAGTACTTGTACCCTCATGTACCTGGGCTAGAAATTATATATGTCATAGCCATATATGTTAGCTTTCAATTGACGCCCATTTTAGCTTGCACAATCGAGTACAACTTTGTTATTTCGTCTGTTTTTCAGAATACGAATTCTCAGTTTCGAAAATCGAGTTTTTTGATGAATGGCAGAAACACATTAATGTCAGTGAGTTTTAAGTTTTTTGAATAATATTAGTGATGGATATTCAAGTTAAAAGTATGTACTTTTTATTTATAATTAATATATAAATATAATTAACCCCAGTTTTTTTATAATACCTCAATTTTAAAAAAATATGTAGTTTTTTGACGGTTTATTGTTTTCATTGGACCAGAAAGTACTTGTACCCTCATGTACCTGGGCTAGAAATTATATATGTCATAGCCATATATGTTAGCTTTCAATTGATGCCCATTTTAGCTTGCACAGTCGAGTAAAAATTTGTTATTTCGTCTGTTTTTCAGAATACGAATTCTCAGTTTCGAAAATCGAGTTTTTTGATGAATGGCAGAAACATCCGAAAGAGAACCGTAATAATAGACTATATGATTTTCTATTACTGAAAAATTATTTTGGAAATATTACGAATGAATCTGCGAGGGAAATTAAAATGAAAATTTCAAAAATATCAACAATTTTAGTACAAAAATGGCAATAGTCATTAGTTAAGTATTTTATGACTGTTGTTAATCTTTTTCTATTGTTATTTTTTAAGTATCTCAATTATACAAAATATTTAATATTAATTTTTGTTTTCTTGGAACCCGTGATCCTACCTTCCATTTTTTTATATATCTTGCACTTAAATTGTCATAAACCATCATAAGAAAGCCATACCAAGCAATCAAACCCAATAAATAATTTTGCCTAGCTAGCTTTTTCTATTGGAACTACTGTGGCGAACGTCGGTTTTTTGAGAATCTTGAACTAGTTGCAGATATTACAGCTTTAGATGTGAATTTAATTAAGAAGTTTGGCATTATTCTTCAAACATTGGCTTTTCAATTCGAAAAATGACCTTGATTAAGCATTCAAGGTCATGGTTAAGGTCGGTTTTTGCGTAAAATTTTCTGCCCTTTCCGAATCTGGAATAAAAAATAGGGGTTACCATTTGAAAAAATTAAGTTGACCTTGATTTGACCTTCAAAACCACAGTCAAGGTCAAATTCAAGGTCATCATCGGTTAGTCGAGTACAATTAGTACAACTTTTGTGTAAAACATTTTCCTCCAAAATGCATTCCTGAGGAGTTATTCAGGGGTTTCCATACTTTTGGACCACCCTGTATATATTTTGCACTTAAACTGTCATAAAACATCATCAGAAAGCCGTACCAAGCAAAAAAACCCAATAAATAATTTTGTCTAGCTAGCTTGTTCTATTCGAACCACTGTGCGCCGACGAGAAAGCGTCGTGTCGGCGTCCCGTCTTTTCTGTATGTTTTACGTCGCGACGGCTGCATACATTTTGTATGAAAGTAGATTAAACGGGCGCCGCGACTGCGACGGGTCCGTGTCTTGCGTCTTTACTGTGTAGCCGGCGCCTAATACTTAATGAAATTGACAAGTGTGAGTTAAACTCGACTTAAAGCTTGGAGAGGGTTCCCCGTACTTTAATTATGTAATTATCGTTATTTTTCTATTTTCTTTATTATTGCCGTTTTTTTAAGACCATAGACTTCTCATAGGTTTTCCTATAATATTTAAGTAAAGAACTATTATCGTTATGTTTTCAAAATTCTAGCGTCACTTGTATCGGAGAAAAGGGGGGATATGACAATTTTTGGCTTTAATTTTCGTTCTTTCTTGAATAATTTTAAAATTATCCCCAGTAGAACTATAATAAAAATATATTTGCGATCCTTACAACAAGCCCTTTCATTTGACATACCACACGATACGGTTTGCAAAATAGTTTTTGTTTAATTTTGATTTCGTTAAAATTATTTTCTTAAAAATTCAATTGTTTACTATATCTATTCGACTTTGGGTCACAAAAAGTACATGAATGCCAAATTTTAACTCATTTGGTCCAGTAGTTTAGGAATAAGTTCCTGTGAACGTGCATGTTTCCATTGTGGGAGGGAGGAAGGTGCTAAGCATGTTTTAAAATATCTTATATACCATCATACATGTTAACCGCGGATTGTTGCAAAGCAGACTAATATTAACTTAATAACAATGGAATTCCGCAAAGTAATGCCTGATACTATAGCAATGACAGTGCTTGTAGCACATGAGAATATAAAACAGCAGGTGTAAGCCCACTGCAGTCTCCGGTGTCATATAAAAGCATCGAGACGGAGACCCGAACGAGAGATATATGGGAGTATCGCGTGCCGCCACCGATGCACTTAGCCTCTAAGTACACCACTATACCTTGATACTTACTAAGGTGTAAGAGATGTGGCGTACCGCCACATTACCCTTATCCTGCCAAAGTATACCTAATGACATGATTTAAGATATACGAGTATAAACATCAACTTATTCAACACGTTTCAAGAAAAATCGAAGACTATTTTGCAGCAAGCTTAGTACGTACAAACTACACAATAATGTATTCGTGTCGCCGAAGACTAATTGATTTTTAGGGTTCTGTTCCGAAAAAACGAAAAACGGAACCCTTATAGGATCACTCGTGCGTCTGGGCGACCGCCGTTCACAGCCAATTTACTCCGAAACTATTGGACCAAATGAGTTGAAATTTGGTACTCATGTATTATACTTGTTTGTGACCTAAAGACGAAGGTATAAAGTTAACAACTGAATTTTTAAAAAACGATTAATGTAATAAAAATTAAACAAAAACTGTTTTGTAAACCGTATTGTGTGGTATGTCAAATGAAAGGGATCTCAAATATATTTTTGTTATAGTTGTGTTACCTGTTGACCGTAGAAAATAAATCTGTGGCGTCTTACAATTAATTATATAACGGACCATAAAAGCGGATTGCGTCCTTATAAAAATAAATTAATAGGAGTAGTAGTATCTGGATCACCATAACTTATAGAGTTTGCACAAAGACCGCCGTATACTTTACGCCATACAAACATTTGAAATATCCTATGGAATTTCTGTCATTATCATAACAGTGAATATCTAATGCACGCGTTGGTTTTTGTAAACACGTTCGATTGAGTTCGTTGATTAAATAGCAGCTATTAATAACGAGGGAAACAGCAAACATACGCTAATGAATATTTGAACGCATTTTCACATTTAGGTCAGGTTTAAATAGAATTTGTGCTAATAACGTAAGTAAAACAATATTCATATTCAATTGTTTCTGTACACCCTCACCTGCTTTAGCTGTTATTGAATACTGTCTTTTATTGAAATCTTTTGGATCTGATAGAGATTGTGTTAATCGACTATCCAAGGTGTTGTCTCGTGTAGCATTTCTAAGAAACTGAGCTAGTTCTAGACATAGTCTATACATAGCCAGCAAAGCAAGTTTTGCCAATGCCAGAAGTTGTTTAAGAATGCCTGCAGAGAGCTCCGAGGATAAAACAGAACATACTTCTTTTAAAACGGTCACGTTACATAAAACTTATATAACTTATAACGTTTGCAACTCTTCCGTATACGTGCTTCCTTATAAGTGCTTCGGGCAGTTCACATGAAGCTTGTAAGTTTGTTCATCTAACTCGCTATCAGCAAACAGTGTGTATGAACGTATTGAACGTACCGCGGATGTGGATGCGCTAAAACATTATAGGTACTTGTTAATTGACCCAATAAGCAAGTTAACCAATAGGTTTGATAATACAAATATGCTTCTCTGTTAGTTTAAGCTCGCTGCTTCTAGCATCAATCGTGAAATATTATAAGGTGGCTTTAAGCTGGCCATATACGATCAAGTGTACTTGTCAAGTTTAAAGTTTGACTTGATGCGGCATTTAGTTTTCATGAGATAGCTATATGGCCAGATAGCCATGCCGTGGCCATACACCGTCAAGTTTACTGGATGCCGCGTCAAGTCCGCTGCAAACTTGACAAGTATACTTGATTGTGTATGGCCAGCATTATACGTTCGTAAGACGCCGGTGAGGCTAATACAAACAAATGTGACGAAGATAATTTACAGCCCGCCTGCTGGTTTGCTGGTTATTGCATGATAGTCACATAAACTGAAGGAGGTCGTTTGTGTCAATGAACTGGCTGGGCTCGCAGGCCATATTTGACGAAGAGAACATATTTTCTAGAGGGTAAAGTATTTGTGAACACAAACGTAATATTCCTATTGTTTCAGGTTAGAAAAAAAATTGTTTGATGTCATCAATAGTGGATATTTTTCAGC
This sequence comes from Thymelicus lineola, assembly GCA_963932265.1. Taxonomy (NCBI): domain Eukaryota; kingdom Metazoa; phylum Arthropoda; class Insecta; order Lepidoptera; family Hesperiidae; genus Thymelicus; species Thymelicus lineola. Next base: position 16,451,397 of record OZ010693.1, on the reverse strand, counting down.
AAATGACCCAAGTGGTAAGTAGGTAGTAGATAACGTAGTAACATATTACCTACACTCTACATCAATCAAGTATTAAATTCGTTCAAAAACTTCTTTGGAAGTTTCAGTTTAGTTTGCAGTTTACTTTAGACGGAAATCTAAAGATTTTTTTTGAAAGGGTCATTTATTTATATTATTACAGATTACAGACACAAAACATATTTTAAGTAGATACATTGAAGTCAGAGTAGACGTAATAATAGATTTCTGAACATCACTTTTGCAGTTGAGTTTCGAAGATTCCTATCCTCGGGGATGTTTGAGTTATATCAAATTTGAAGGGTTTATTGTTTTGAAGATTTCGTGCCGAGTCGGGCAGTTACTATTCCATAATCTTTTTTTTAATGCTTTGAGCAGGAAAACGAGCAGATGGGTCACCTGATGGTAAGTGATCACCGCCGCCCATGGACATTAGCGACACCAGGGGCGTCATCAACGCGTTGCCGGCCAAGAAGATGACGCTTCTTGAAGGACCTCATGTCACAGCTTAGAGGGAACACCGATGCAGGTAGCTGTCAAACTGTGACCAATTTGTCCACATTATCGTACCCTAAGCAGCATTTAAGAGCTAAGTTGTAGATGGAGATAAACGTGAAGAACCATGATTTTTCGTAAATTTACAGCAGAGTTATTGTTTTTCCTTTCTTTTTCTCTCATCTTTCTTGGCTGTCAGCATATTAATGATGTCTTTGGTATCATCAGTGATGTCTTTGTTGTTGCTGAAGTCTGTGGTCTATGGTTACCACTTTATCATAAGCTGACTTGTATGCTCGTTTATAGACACATAAAATAAAAATTTGTGTGGTTATCAATCGATGGATAAAACAGTAATATACATACATAAATCTTCTAGTTATGAATTTACCTGACAGTATTCTATCAATTTGACGTGAACATCGCAAATTATAGTATCGTATTAAGATTGATCGCTCTTGTCGGACAAAACTTGAGGAATGTTGTTAAGTCTTCGCTCTGACGAGAATAACCTCTAATGCTCTTAGGAAAAGCTCGAGCGGCTTCTTGTTAGTGTAACGATCGAGTCATTTGAGAAGGTTGCTCTATCTATATTACTTGTGAGTCTTCATTTTTAGATATCCCCCTTATTAGGTTTATCGTGTTCAAAGCATAGTCGAGGAAGTACAAAAGGCAATATTCAATTATAAATATTATCATGATATACCAGTAGGCGTAGTACGCTACAATCTATTGTCGTTTTCTACGAAAAAATTCCTGAAACAAATAAGAAAAACAGTATATAGGTATATACTATTTTGCACGTATCAATACTTACAAAATCTCTCTTCTTTCTTCCCCTATGAATAGCGGTCGGTTTGAATGGTCGGTGAGTTTGAATTGACACAGAAGACTTCAAATAACAGAAGAATTCAAAAGGAAGTATTTATAATACATAAAAAGAAATGTGCGCTGCGATCATGATTAAACTGGACTATAGGGAAAGACCCAGCCGATAAAAAAAAAGATAGGCGCAGTTTTTTCGAATTGATAGTCGATGTAGCGTTGATTATTTGTTGTTTAATAATTGATTCGACTTGCAATGCATGCACTTTGTTCCAACCGAGAAGAGGATGGGCAATATATAACAGAACCTAAAATCTTGATTAGAGGCTTCTCAAGTCAGTCAACATCGAAAAATTACAACATTATCGTCACTATTCAAGAGAATATAGGTCCATAGATAATTGAAACAGGCATTAGATTTAACAGGATAAGAAGAATCGAATAGGTAATTATTCTCTCCCATATACTCAGAGAATATATTTATAAAATTGACTCTCCGTAAGAAAGTCGCCCTTCCTCGAGAACCTCCACTGAATACAATATTCTTTTAGCAGCATTTAATACACGTTATTAAATAAATTTAGATCGAGTATCGAGTCTGTGAGCTGGTGCTGCGAGGGTCCGGTGAGCTCGGTAAACTAATTTGCGGTTAGTTCCGAGCTTCGGCTGCCGCTCGGGTTGCCGACGTCACGATGTTATTAATAATAACGGAAAGTACTTGTAGATGGCAGTCTTTGGACAGATATAGCGATCGTTTTACATAACCTTCATAAACCATTTATGAAGAATTGAAAATTTTACAAAATAATACTTAATTAAAATATTATCAGACCAGAATTGCAATAACTACGTCTTTCTATTTAGGACCGTGATTATCTAGCTGTTTTGAGAATCGAGCAAAAAATATAGACAACACTTTCTGGTGATATAGATTCTATGGACCGAAGCTATATTAGCATCATCCACATAACAGTTTAACAGGGCTTTTCCATATCGCCTTTTCAGAGCTTTGTGACAATTGAACCTTTCAGTGGATTCCCGCGATAGGCAATTTTCGGAAAACAGATTTAAAGTACGAAAACCTCGCGAACTTGATATATACGATACGTTATCAACATGTTAGAAATCGAAATGGGATCAGGAACTTGGGATGATAACTTTACTTCCTTGGCTTTTTTACTTATTCATTTATTTGCAGATACTCGTATTATGATTTCGATACAACTTATTATTTTATTTTTAATAATCTTAAAAGTTTCTTCGTGAATATCTTACGCGATCACTTGCATCAAAGGTAGGTAATTCAGGCATGAAACCAGCTTGTGTATTACAAAATTAAAAATACACTACTACACACAAATACATTACTATTTCTTTAATAAAACCAAAAAACACAAAATATACATTCCAAAATATACCCTGATACGCACGACCAAAATTCTTTAAGTTAGCCTGAATACTTTCCTCGTTGGTGTAAGTAGATTTAAAGCCAAGGGCGAACTTCAAACACGTCGTACAAAGACAAACATGACACAGTTCGTGCGCTTCTCTTTTTCCACTTAATATTTAGAGCAGATAAAGTGAGAGGCCGAAGTGGAAGGAAGAAGGGAGCAATTAAGGTACGCGAAGGTGCGAAGGGCAGCCGGTACTGAGCTGAATTACAATGAGCTTTGGTTTTTGGATTGGATCATCAATAAATTAACCGTATAGAGTGGCTGCAAGTCTATATTGAACACCGTTTAACTATGCATATACCGATGGCCTCACGTAGGTATGCAGTTCTTGGAAGAATTATGGCCCACGATAAACAATTAAGCCTTAATTCGAAGGTCTAGGAGAAGCGGATCATTCTTCGTCGACAAGTGGCAACGCTGCGATGGGACCTTTGCGTTTATGAAAAGTTTACTACTGTGAAGAAAAAGATTCAACAATTCACTGAGATTTTGGACTCCAGATTTTTTTACCTTACATGTACCCAAGACATGTATCTAGAGCTGTTATCCGAGGTATGAACTTGTTTTTACAAGTCACTGTTACGAGTTGTTCCGAGTACAATGAAAACATCGCCACAGGCGATGAACGAACTGAGCTTACTATCTGTATAGTTTGTTTACTCTTTGCTCGAGGGATTGACATACTCGCGCTTAATGTTAGAAAGAATGGAAAAATCGGGTAACCCTTTCAACCTTGATGTCACGGGAGAAAAATATTTGAAGCGAATCAAATAAATATGGATGTTAAATCATAAGTTTATATTATACAGTATATCCCATTATGGAAGCACTACATCCACTTATTGAGAATTATACAAAATTTGTTTAAAAAAGTAACGACCCTGATGGAATGTTATCACTGCTGCCCATGGACGTCAAATGCCAAAGGCCACATCAATGCATTAAGACCATGAAAGACGAGGAAGACCGTCATTATTTTATTACTGAAGTGCAACCTCTCTATTCACATTATATCTAGGAGACAACAATGTACAGGTGTCTTCTGGTTAAATTTGATAGTGATTGATGGAGAGTTGAGTCTAGCAAAATCCAAAAGAAGTGACTTGACCGTAGCCTCCTGTGTTTTTAGCAGGGCAAACCACGAGCAGCAACGGTTGTCTTAAAGTGAAGTACCATTACATTTATTTACTGCTAATATTTTCACTAATTCATTGAGTCATTTAGTCGATCTGTGGATATTCTGCATGCCACGCAGACCTCTATTAACCGCAGTAAATATTTTATCCTCTGTCCGAGTGTCGAACGCATCTGTCGTTGGATGAATTGTATCTAATTCCGAAGGATTGACAAAGTTTGAATTGAATGGCGACCGGAACGAGCCGCCGAATTAGGCCACTCTCCGGTCTGGTGCCGTTCATTTAATCCCTCTGGATGGCTCATAAGGGGTTACATCGAAATCTTCGCTGTAGTGTTGCCCTAACTGTTGATTATTATTGGGCCTTTTCCGTATATGTATTGATATTGAATAGGCCACTTTATAAGCGCTTGTGTGTTAATGTGAGACCATATTTATCAAGGATTAGAATGAATAATTTGAATATTAACTTACTGGTGGTCACTTAACTAATAACCTGAATAAAACTAAATTAATATGGTCAGCGGTGGATATTTGAAGTTTACTAATGTAGTTACTCCTTCTTTAACGTTAATAGCAAACAAGTAATACAAACAGTTAATAGCTAGACGACTAAATGGCCTTGCCGTTCATCACCAGGTTATTAACCATCTATAGAGATGCAGACCGCACTGATATCCATATCCCTGTTACATTTGCGTCGTTGCAGATTTGTCCTCGTCCATATGGGAGCTGTAAATTTAATGATATACTGCTTGTTTTTAAAAATACATAAATACGCAGCCTATTTATATATCCCTAAGCAGTGGGGTAATGTTTATTGAATTTAAAATAGCTCAACTCAAAGTGAACCGTTTATATTTTAAAAGCACGTCGTTTTCGGGCAAGACATCGAAATATCGAGCGGGAATTCGGCGAAGGCGGGGAGGTTCCACACGCGCCTACTATTAACCGCACGAAAACGTTTCGCTTCCACCAAGAAACACCGAAAAACAGCAAGAAACCCATTTTCGGAATGGAACAAGCGATACAAATTAACTTCCTTGTAAGTAAAAGCTGAAATGTTTTTGCTGTACGAAGACGCGATTGCGCTTAATCCGGCTCCCTTGATACAAAATGCTAAGCGCCAAATGACAGTGCTTGGAGCAGTTAACGAAGTTTTGATAAATCTCATTACAAATCCACAAAAGTGAGGTTGAATTTGCTAAATAATAAACAAAATTAGTAATATTTACGAAAACTTGAAGGAGTCAAATTCTTTTTGGAACGAAGTTTTTTAACGGCGGCTGACTTAATTAGTGATTCTGAGGAAAAAATTGTATATGTCAGCTGCGTCGACTGGGGTTTAACGCCATCTAGTTTGCAATTGTTAAATCAGTAACAAAATTATTATTACCATTAGATAGGCGTTGTTAATGCTCAGTAACAGTCCAATTATAGTAAAACTATTTTTATAGGGAATTGCAAGATCTACTACAACTTTTGTCTACCTAGTTTTATGAAAAAAATACCGGTTGGTTTGAATTGAATTGGTTGAAAAGTGCACAAAACTCATAATTCATATATTTTTTATTTTCATGTGACCAATTGACGTATAATCCACCACTTAATACTCGTAATCAGCTGACTTTTATTTTCCTTCAAGATATTGGGCTAGCTATAATTTGACAAACTTTTGAATCCGGACTAAATGATAAAAAAAATGTGTTTGTGAGGCTAACGTTGCTAAACCCACCGATGGAGCCGCAGCTAAAGTTCATGCTATACCTTCATATATAGCTGGCTTCATAATATAACTTTCGGGAGCGTCTTACGAGTTATCGTCTGAGAGGAAATTGGTAAAGAAAATGTGTTCATGGCTCAAGGGCTATAATTGTCACTCAACTTAAGTCTTTTGAATATTCACATTCCGATACATATATCAATTCACAGTTGATGACGATATGACACGTCTCTTCGTAAATTACACAACTGTGATAGCCATAACAACCATACTTCTTATTAATGTTAGCTGTAACTTTCGTTAAATAACATATTAAGAGGAGCATGTAATTTAACGCAACTAATTACGTGAGAGAGAAGTACAATGCTCGCGAAAATTTCTAAATAATTACACGAGTTGAATTATTCTAAAAGCTGAAACTCCGTTCGGAGGTTTCCTTAAATTTTACAAACGATGCATGTAATTATCATGTGTCTTAGTAACGACTGGGGCACTCGTATTAGTGGTCGTAAGACTCGTGAGGTATCGAAGTATATTGTCGCAGGTTAGACTTAAACACAGCTGGATAAGTAATCATTGGCAAGCGATTGTAATTCACGCATAACCATTATTGTGAGCAATTTCAAAGGAAATTGTCAATCCTAAATAATAATAATAATAATAATAATAATGTACACTTCGCAAAAAAGAAAATAGTAAATTCACACTAAACGAAAAACAGTTTTACCGAAAACTCAGCTACCTTACGTCTAATGTTACTAAAAATGACTCGGATGACCCTTCTTCCACACCGACAACTGATGAGTTACATGCCTTCTGGTCTAATATATGGAGCAACCCTAAAACACACAATATTCATGCTGAATGGATAAAAAATGAAGAATTTTTAGTTTCAGAATCTGAACCAATGGAATTTGAAATTATCCCGATTGATGTTTTCGAATTAGTCATTAAAAACCTCCACAATTGGAAAGCCCCCGGTACTGACAATATCCATAATTTCTGGCTCAAAAAATTTACCTACATACACCCACACGTTTATAAACACATACAAAACTTCATAAAAAATCCACAAACAATCCCACTATTCATTACTACAGGAGTTACATATATGTTGCCTAAAGATCAATGTGATCCTAAAAACCCAGCAAAATATAGACCTATTACTTGCTTACAAACTATTTATAAAATTTTAACATCTTGTATTACCCAGCTCATTTACTCTCATGTGGAAAAGAATGGAATATTGGCTGAACAACAAAAAGGCTGCCGTAAATTTAGCCAAGGATGCAAGGAACAGCTATTGATAGATTCTGTGATAATGAGGCAGGTGCAACAAAAAAAGAAAGATCTCTGTTCTATGTATGTAGACTACAAAAAAGCATATGACTCCGTACCCCATTCTTGGCTTCTTAAAATCTTAGATATCTACAAAATCCATCCCACAATAATAACTTTTCTCCAAAATGTAATGACAAACTGGACAACACAACTTCGACTTACTACGTCTACAATACAAGTAGAAACACAAGATATTAAAATACAACGAGGTATTTTCCAAGGGGATGCATTGAGTCCTCTGTGGTTCTGCCTTGCAATAAATCCTTTATCTAATTTACTAAACTCACTTGATATTGGTTATCCCCTGCAATACACTGACAATAATACTGACTCACTGACACATAAACATCTAACCCGCATTAGCCATCTGCTATACATGGACGATATCAAAATATATGCAGAAACACCGGAAAGCCTATCTCACCTGGCTGAAATAACTGAGAAATTCTCAGTGGATGTCTGCATGGAATTTGGTATCGATAAATGTAGGATTAATTCCATTAAAAAAGGACAAACACACCAACACCATTACACACTGCAAACAGGCCAAACCATAGATCCCTTAAATGAAAATGAGACATACAAATACCTAGGATTCAATCAATCAAAAAATATACAATACAAGGAAACCAAAACTCATCTCATACAACAATTTAAACATAGACTGAATTCGGTACTGAAAACACATTTAAATTCGATAAACTTAGTGAAGGCAATAAACACCTATGCAGTCCCTATTCTAACGTACTCTTTCGGTATAATCAAATGGTCAAATCATGAACTCCGTACTTTACAGCGTCTTATTAATACTACAATGACTAAAGCCAGAAAGCACCATCCAAGATCTTGCGTGCAGAGACTGACATTACCGAGGAGCGATGGAGGCCGAGGGATCATAGATATTATCAACCTTCACAACAAACAAATCAAGAACCTTAGAAGTTATTTCCTCCATAAGACCAACACGTCCAACTTGTACAATGCCGTGGCAGTAAATGATCATAAATATACCCCCCTTAACTTACAAGATAGGTTACCCCAAATAAATGAGAAACAGACTGACCTACAGACTAAAAAATATGAATGGGCTCGCAAGACTCTACATGGAAGGCACTATCGCGATTTAGGACTAGTTAACGTCGACAAAACTGCGTCGAACGAGTGGCTAAGACGAGGAGAGTTATTCCCAGAGACTGAAGGGTTCATGCTTGCTATCCAAGACCAAGTAATAGAGACTAGAAATTACCAGAAACATATCATGAAAATCAGTACAGTTGATACTTGTCGACGATGCCATAGTTCTTCTGAGACTATCCAACATGTCATAAGTTCCTGTAAATCAATTGTACAAACAGATTATAAGCACAGGCATGATCAAGTTGTAAACATTGTCCACCAAAAACTAGCTCTTAAATATAATCTCATCACAACACCACCGACCCCTTACTACAAATACACTCCAGAAATTATTCTAGACAGTAGAACTCACAAATTGTACTTTGATAGAGCTATACTGACAGACAAAACCATCCATTACAATAGGCCAGATATAACATTAATAGATAAAATAAACAAAACAGCACATTTAATCGACATAGCAGTACCTAACACGCATAACCTTCAAACAACAATAACCGAAAAATTAAATAAATATACAGAGTTGAAAGACGAGATTACACGTATGTGGAATCTCCATAAAGTAACCATTGTCCCAATAGTCATATCGGCCACAGGAATCATCCCAAATAATCTCCATCAGTCCATTAAAGAATTAAAACTATCCAGATATTTGTACATAGCCTTACAAAAAGCAGTCATTCTAAACACATGCCGCATTGCTAGAAAATTTTTACAAATAGAATAAACCAATTTTATAGTCATGGTTTCCACTTGGCTTAGGCCCGTGGACGCCCAATTACCGGCGTTAGCCGAGAAGAAATAATTCTGAAAAATAAATAATAATAATAATAATAATAATAATAAGCCCACAGGGCAGCTTGTGGCGAGCTGTTGGTGAGTAGCGACACCATGGACCCGAGTGCTCCCGGGGGTTTGACCTTTTCTTATCTTCAAGTGAGGATCGAGGAACAGGCCCCCACCTCTGTGCTTGCCTTTACCGGCCGGCCAGAGTGGAGTCGCTAGAGCTATATGCTCGGGGGTGGAAGTGTCTAATGGCGTAATAACGAGGAAACCCGCTCATGGGGGTTCAATCCCCCCTAGATGGTGAAATCGGTGCCGCACCTCTCTACACCCCTCTACCTACCACCCCTCTTCTTGGACCCGAGAAATTAAATAATAATAATAATAATAATCTCCATCAGTCCATTAAAGAATTAAAACTATCCAAATATTTGTACATAGCCTTACAAAAAGCAGTCATTCTAAACACATGCCGTATTGCTAAAAAATAAAAACTAGGAATGTCAGACCTTTTAGTATTAATGAATTGGTTCTTCATGAGATCCAGACCAGTGGAAGTGTATAACATTATGAATCTTATCAACCTATTTTACATGAAAAGTTTCGGGGGAATTTATGACTTTCGGGCCAACATAGACTGACGTATCAGTCACATGTCACAGTGTCGTGTCCTGCGTGTGGACAGTGATTCCCCGTCCGTATGATGGCTCACCTCCGACCGTTAATGCCTTTAGACCGATCAAACCGCAACGCCGGTAGACTGCGTTCTGTCTACGATATCCATGAAATATAAGTGAAATAACACTTGTCTTATTCCTGTTCCAGTTATTAAGTTCTACTGTACTATGTACATTTTAGTATGACATGTTTAGTTGACATTGCTCAGACCACGATCCATTAAACGATATTGATACATCGTTCTTTGGCGGACACTTGGTGACTCGTATGTGATAGTAAAATATGTGTATCTGATTCGAACAGTCGAAATGCTGATTATATTAATATCGTAAGTATTCGATGCATGCCGTTATTAAATTGTGAATAGCACCAACAATTATAATATATACGGAGTTTGGACTATGGAATGTTTCTTACTACGTTATACGTTGTTATCAGCAAATTAAGTCTGAGTCTGACTCTACATCACTATCGAAGAATATCTGCAATCATTTCATCTTTAAATTGCTAACAATATTTTTAAATTACAACATTTTCCAAGAGAAAAGTTTCACATAACACATGGAATATAAAGTACCCTTAATACAATAGGAATCGTTTAGGAATATTATGGGCTAGAAATACGAAACGGACGCGGACGCCGCGACCGCTGTCAGCGTGAGGGAGGTCCGCAATAGCCTTGTTTTATTTACCGTCATTACATAAACATTCGCCTTCTTTGCTAATGTAACGTATCATTCATTCTTTTACTTAGCACTGACTTAGGATTTCTTTTATAAATTAACGTTCATACACTCACAAGTCACAACAGTCACACGCTCGTACAAGGACGGGCTGTAATTAGTGGCAAGAATACATATATGAGATAATGCTTTTTTTTATTGTGATGTCATAAATATTATCAATAACTATACAGATAAGAGGTAAATCATTGATTAATTCTAATCCAGATCATCACCAGACCACATGACAAGAAAAATTCTCTTAGCATACCGTATGACGTCAAAATTTACTAACACTTTTCTGACTTTGTTAAGAATACGTTGTTGTTGCTCTGTACGATGGATGGCAATCGCCTTACTTGTAAAAGGTTATATGAAAGGTTATATGAACAACTAACCCTATTTTTTCGCCGAGTCAACAGGAGTCCGATAGGTGTTGATGAGTCAGTAGACCGGTGATCGACTTTCCTATTGACACTACAGTATTATGTAAAACGTTTACAGGATTACAGCTGTAGTTCACAGCGTACACTTTATGCCATTAATCCCTAGCGACGACTATGTTTCAGTTAAAAATTGTAAATTAGTCTTCAAATTAAGCAAGTTTTAGCTGTATATGTGTACTTAGCGCGTTTGTGAGTATATGATAAATCGAACCTATGTAGTTTGGATTTTTGTATGTGAAAAAAATGAAAAAGTCTTTTCTCTCTTTATTGCCTCGTTAAGGCTTTTTCTTTCTTTTTTACCTCGTTCTATAACGAAGCAGAACTCAAAAGTAATTCAAGGTCAATTTCGCTATTCATTAACGTATTTCACATAACTCAAGTGGCTCGCATTGTACGTATTGCAGAGCTATTCAAGATGAGAGTCGCTCGGCACTCGGTCACCCGCACAAGAAACGTAATGAAGTCACGGTCAAGTCGACGCCTTTGACATAAAAACACATAATGATATTGTCAGCACGTTTACTACTACACGATAAATAATTGAAAAATAATTCAGCTTATTAAAGTTATATGCATAAGGTTATAATGGATGTACCTACTAATGAATTATTGAAGAAGTCATAATCTTCTCCAGACAATCATTCAAAATATTTTTTCCGTAAAAAATTACACAAAGCAAAAAATAATTTCGAAATTGCACGCAAAGAGGAGAAAAAAATCGATATTCACAATTAAAATTTCATGAATTATACATGTCAAAGTTATCGCTTCAATAAAAGTTCGACGTCACCTGTTGTAGACAGTTGCGAGGGATAAGAGTGTAACGTGTTTCACCAAAACATGGCGGGCGTGAATCCATCATCCGTGGATCCCCCTGTCACGAGGCGTTGATGGCTATTGATCATGTGGGATAGCGATTGAGGGAAATCTAGAGTTTGTTTGCTCGCTGATATACCTACTTCACTCATCGCTGAGCGGAACCCATTATTGCCCCGCGGTCCGCGACTCTCACAAAATTTCAAAACGCAATTGAGAACTGACATGTATGTTTTTACGAGATGACGATCTTTATTGTTTATTTTTTGTTTAATTAATTTTACTGGTTGATTTCTAATTTCATTAGAGTTTTTCAACTACTTCAATGTAGTGATTTTGAAAAAAATATTTATTTACTTCTACCGTCTACGGCAGTCTATCTGATGTTAAGGGACTACTGCAATCTGTAGGAATATAATTAATAAAAATCTCGGCTGAAGAAGACTTCACAAGTGTTAAAACAACTGGGTTAGTTGAGACATAGGTACATATAGTATCAGCCTGTTGATTGTGTTTCCATACCCGCAATTATTTACTAAATATAGTCCAACCTTGTTACGATGAGCAACATAACCTAATATTTGCATACCATCAAATGTAATATAAAACAAGTTTTTTAAAAATTATTTCTATTATTTGTATTGTTAATATTATTTATATTTGTAGTAATTTCAGCCACAAGTGCAGCTAATGGAGGTTATTGACTGCGCCGGGAGCGGCCGGGGTGGCGGAGTGCAGTCAGCACTTGAGCGGCGTGACGTCACCCTGATCTAATAATCGCCCATTAGATTAACGTGCCCGATAAATGTTTGCTTAGCGAGCCCGAAGCTTAACATGCGCTGGCTGTTGCGCCGCGCCGTAGCTTCTTTGTAGCAAAACATCTTAAGCAGAACGCTTGATTTCGGAACGGATTTAGAATTACTTCTGGATATTTTCAATGTGGGTTTCCGTGAAACTAATAACATACATCACAAACTTTTAGATGACTTTATTTCGGAAATATTTTTTTACTTTTTTAAAATATTCTCGGATGTAGAGAAACCTAAATAAAAGCCATGTTTTTGAATTCACTATTTTTATCCTGATATGAAAGATATATCTACAGCACACATGCGCAGATTTGCAAGTTAACAATATTGGCGGGCTTGCGGCTTCTGTTTATATTTGCATTTCTCATTTGTTTATTACGGACTGGACCAATTTAGGTACCGAGTAGTGTTAGAACCCGATTTTTAATAAAATTAAACGTAACAATAACTTTTCATCAAACAATTCTGCAACCCAGTTGGTAGCCCGGGTTCAAATTTTGGCAGGGGCAGATAACGTGATGTTTGTTTAAATAAATTGGGTCATATGTCAATTTCTTATTTATGTGTTGTGTGAGTGTATGAATGCCAAAAAATACGCTTTTATCAATGCACAGTACCCGATAACGCTAGCGGCACGTATTACTGCATTAGTTATGTGTTTGTTGATTTATTAACGTCCTAACCGCGAGGACGGTTCACTAATTATGTTTATTGCAGTGGTCGACCACGCTGCACCAGTATAGCTGCCAAGCTGACAGACTACATCGCACCACAATCGAATGGTTGATGTGATGTTCATAACAATATACATGGCTGGATAAACATTACATTTGGAATTGACTTTAAAAAAATACAGAAAAAAACTTAATAGAACTTAACGTGGCGCTACATCTAATCGACACTATGTAAGAGCAATCTTAAAGTAGTCTTCGAAAAATATCACTAAAATTATCACTAAACATTGTATCAAATCGTCATCTTCTTGGCCGGCAACGCGTTGGTGACGCCCCTGGTGTTGCTAATGTCCATGGGCGGCGGTGATCACTTACCATCAGGTGACCCGTCTGCTCGTTTACCTGCTCAAAGCATAAAAAAAATAAACAAAAAATTGTATCAAAATCGTCATACGTGTACCTACAATATTTGAGGAGTTCCCTCACGAATCTCATCATGCGAACTAAACTTTGATATGGGACTATTCTGGAAGTACATTCTTTCAGATTAAAAAAAGAATCGGTTGACGAATGATGGAATTATAAGGTAACAAATATTAAAGACAAAACTGAATTGAAAACTCGTCCTTTTTCACAGCTGGTTAAAAATGTTTCCGCGAATGGAAGCCGTAAGGTGCCTACCTAGCAAGTATAATATAATAAAGCTGGCGGATCCCGGTAGTTAGCGCACGCCGACCCCACGGTCCCGCAGGATTTATCAATCGCAGGGAACTTTCAACTAATTATAAAGTTCACCGCGCGAGCGGAACACATTACTAAAGTTGCGTAAAGTATTAACTAGTGATGTATCGCTTCAACAAAAATTTTACGGCACATACGATTACGGATTACCTATCCTAAATCTGGATTATTAATTTTGTACTTTAATGGTAATAAAGTGTGTCAGCTTAAAACTTTATGTATCTAGTCAATATGTCAACAAAGAATATAATTATGATTATCTTATTTCCACGTCTACTGATTTATATCGAACTAGTTTTAGCCCGGGGTTAATGAGTGCGGAGCGGGTTTAAACGCCTAAATCACAAACATATAAACGCCCCAATCATCCCAGAGGAACATACAACCTTAATAAAGTCTACCCTTTTTCATGTCTTGCACATGTAAAATACACTCTGTATGTCAAGTTTACTCTAAATCCGTACAATGATTATTGCGTGATGAAAAGCCAAATATTATCAGAACATGAAAATTACATAATTATACTTTTAATAATTGATTGTTGTTGAAAAAAACCTGCATATCGGATACCTAGTTATATTCAGCACATCACTAACAATGCGTTCCATGCAGCTTGCAATAAAACCTGACGATATAAACTAAAGAGCGAGTTTCAGTAGCTTCCTAACTAAACGGCGGCGGCGACGGCCGGCGGGGCAACACAATGCAGTATTTATTTAGTTTAACTTCATTACGCAGAGTGTTGCACGCAGCCATATACGATTAAGGAACTACGAAAGGTTAATGTATAGGACAACTGCGCAATTTTCGACAATAAGATACCGAGAAACCACGTAGCCTGCATTCGTGAGGCAATAGCAATGCACTCCACTCTAGTATAATCCTTCTCCCGTCACAAGCACGCCAGTAATACAGTAAAACCCTTCATACGGCTATTAAGTATGCATACACACCAGTACATTGTGCCGGCCTTAAACTAAACGCGGATAATGGGTTTTGGACCGAAAACGTTTGAAAGAGGCCGTGGAGGGCTCGCAAATAAAAGGACGGCTTTAATTTTAGAACACATCCTCGTGCGAGAACAGTTTCTAGGAAGTAGTGTACCTGAAAGGTGAATATTCAAATATTTAAGCCTACGTTTATTGTTCACGGCAAATCTTTACATAAAGATGTGTTTCATATACCCTTACATTTAATGGGGATAAAATAAAAATATATAAAATAATAAGAACACGTACAATTATCCATAGGGGTCATCAAACCTAATCAATAGACTGATTCTATACTCATTGACTCGGCTGAAACCCACTGAGTATAAAACGGTGCATTACCCACATCACTAGATCGATACAATCAAATGTGGCTTCTGAAACCGCGTTCTTTGTGTAGCGAGTGCTGAAAACATCGTCACAACACGGCACCGAGGAAGCAACAAAAAGTCAGTCAATAGGAAGCATTCGATGAATTGGCGGCAGTACGGGAGTACGGGACGCATTCGTTGAGCCGTTAGTTCCATCCATACTGCATGCGGCGCCGACTGAACATCTGTTAGGGATTTCATTTTCGAGTAGTGACAATAACGCGTAAGGTTTTGTAATTTATGTTTTTCACAAAAGTTTATTAACAATTTTACAAAAAATGTTTTATAAAAAATGTCAAAGGGTTCGTTCATGCCCCACAAACACATGTACCGAGAAAAAGACCACACTGAGATCTAACGAGACCACAAACATCATCCGTCGCCTCACTTTGACACTCGGGTTCACTCACGCAGCGATCGTTAGTAAGCCGTCTCTTACTGAGAATACGGAGACGTCCACGCCACGCCGCCGAGCCGCCGCGCGCCGGTACAATCAAAAGAAAAGTTAACTGTTGCTGGATTGTGTAGTGAATTCATCGTCTTTTCTCGTATAATTTTGTGCAACAAGCAAATTTTCAGAAGCAACTGCGAAAAGAAACTACGTTTATGCGTTAAATGGGATTTAATATGATGAATTATTCGGAATTTTCGTATGGAATACCAAAATCAGACAGTTACATTTAGAATAATAATATTATAATATTTTCAAAAATAGATGTAACAAAATGCAGGCAAATAACCATCACAAGTAACCTACACGATAGTTTTTTACTTCTCGGCGAAAAATTTAGTCACAAAAAATGTCATTTGAAATCGTAACGTCAGACCCCATCCATATTTTATTTCAAAAACGGTGAAAAGCGTCGTGGGCCACGTGTCGCTGATCTGGGAGAAGCTCATTTCAGGCGGGAAGACTTCTAAATGGGGAGAATGGGGTGTAATCCATTTTTTAAGAGTTGAAAATGAAGACAGCCGCCGAAGGAGAACGCCCCTACACATAAAAGCAAACGTATCGGTGCAGGGGAGAACAGACTTTACATGTGCCTTCACAAATATTTTGTTTAGCTGCTGTTATGCTATAAGCGGGTATTGCCAATCATTTAACTTTTAGCTCGGAAAACTTTTATGTATGTAAATGCTAAAAAATATATCTTAAAATAAAATATGTATATTTATTGTTACGCACGACTGTTAAGGAAACCTGCTGAATTCGAAATTCTTGCGATAATATTTGATAAGAATGCTTAGAGTTTTATAAATGACGGAAATAACAAACGGGCATGTTCGTAAAGAAAATAGCAACTGGAAATAGAATCTCAAATCTCCAATGCTTTGCCAATCGAGAGACTCTTCACAAGATAAAATTCAATGACAATATTTGCTCAACATTGAACAACTTGCAGAGCAAAGTTTATTAAATTAAATTTTAATTCGGATCGATGTTAACAAGTGAAGGTAGCAAAAAATTATACTAAATCAGATCCTACTGAAGCTACTGTAAGAGTACATGAATCTCACAAGAGGATAGTAGGTTAGTTTCGACTTCTCTCTAAAATACAGGCAAATTAAGCTTAAATAGGCAAAGCGTGCTGAGCAAAATTAGATTTCGGGGAAACATAAATCTTAAACACATTTACATACCTATCAACACCTTTTGCACACTCATAACAACTAGGGGACAACTAAGCGAACGATGTGTTATTATTAGTTGATTAGTAACACTATCTACTATTTATCCACATTATGACATGTCAAAATAGACGATACCACTGTTCATATGTAGACATTTACGTAGCGTTTCTAGATGTAGTCAAAAAGTGGGACCGTGGGACGCGCTGTTGCAAAAAAGTTCAACGTTAAACCTGTCAAAATCATGTGTAGGTACATTATTTCGTATCTAAAGGAGCAAACTACATGAAAATTCTACAACATTTTATGAATGTAATGTACATCCGAACGGTGTGCACGTACGAGTACCTACTACGTACCCATTCATACGTGGAAGGAATGCAGTACAGCGCGTTACGTCAGTCCTCTCACCTTCGCCGATGCAATAAACTCCACATCTGAGGTGGTGCGAGGTAAGATCGGATTCTTGCCGGCAGCGCACCGGCACAACATCGATAAAATATGCTTCAGGATTATCCCTGATGCAGTCGGTGAATATTTAACCAACTTTTATTCACTTTAATAATACAACTGCGAGCGTAAGTGCAATATTACACCGGCACTGTTGCGAAACCAAATATGAAACTTTTAAAAACTTTTTGAACAGTAACAAAAATATTCTCGTTTTTCCAATTCACTCTTCACCACAGAGTGTTTAATTCGGTTTTAAGTTGATATGAGCATTTTGCAATAAACCAATGTACTTACCAATCGGTTGAAAAGTGAATTATGGTGGTAATATAGTAATGTAATATACATTAAACAATTTTAGTAATAAAAAAGAAGTTCGTTCTACAGACACGTGCGTGGCAGAGAGAGTCACTTAAATCTCACAATAGATTCCAGACGGTCTCCTGGCACACATATGGTGTGTAGTACATAGCTTGCCGCTGGTATGAATCTTGAATCAGTTGGAAGTTCACCTTGGAAGAATAGGCTATCTAATACAAACTAACTAAACTATCTAATATAAACTACCAAATACCATAACTCGGAACTTCTTATTACGGTCCGCCTAATCAAACCAACACTACCAGAACACCCTTTTTACAGGTCGATTATATAATATTTTTCATTTCTGTTTGAAGACGATATCTCAGAATATGAAAGAAGATGTCGTAGATCGTAAAGGTAGTAGGTACGTCAGATAGGCCGAACTGGCTTGAGTGAATTCGAAAGCTGAAGATGGCAGCACTATGCGAATTGTCAATGTCATTTGAGCGATTGCAGGGCAAATTTTATATATTCTATAGAATTTTAGCTGAAAGTTCGCCTTTCTTTCCGAACCAAACTGACTCCGTCATGGTACTAACGCTCCAAACGTATTGTAATACCATTTCCAACATAAATATATTAGCAAAATACATCTTTCTATTATACTTTACTTAATACACGAACCTTTCCAACGGAAGAGAAATTGCAAATTACCTCGGATTATGTAACTTATTAAGAAGTTACGCAAGCAAGTCGAACAAGTTGCACAAATCGGACATAAATCTTGGTAAAGACTTCAACGATCAACATATATTATAGGGGAAATAGCAAATGGAACATAAACATAGAAAACCTCGACAACATTATCATCAGTTCCCGTCCTAGTGACATCGGTTTCTAGCGGAATGGTTGCCTGTTGCCGTTCCCAATTCATTTAGCTAACCGCTACAGCGCCACGTTTTGCCAACAATTCAGCTGTTGACTAAAACTTTCAATTGTTGCAAGTCTCCCTGTTGTGTGTATTAAAGCAAATCAAACGCTATGAGTTATACTTAGCTATACACAAATATGTGTATACAGTTATATTTTAGCGCAGGTTTAAGATAAAATATTTCGATTTTATCTTTCCAACAGTTATACAAAAAGGACAAACTGTCTGAACTAAACCAAATTCAGTATTAAGAGCAAACTAGTTTGTTTTTTTAATTTATGAAAACAGCCTCAGTTTAATTTAATATATCAGATAGAAAAGACGGTCACGAGCGAAGAGGAAAATGCGTCCCGTAGGGTCCGGCATGGTTAATATGTCACTTACGGGGCTTCGTGCTGCCTATTACACGACACGCAAGCCTCGCAGGCTTTTAATTTAAAGCTGTAATTGGTTTTATATGTCAAGAATTTAGATTGGAATTTGAAAAATGTTTCAAAACAATACAGCTCAACACTGCAGATGAGTACTGTATTGAATTTATCAATTACTGCAACGTATTTACAATAGGTTTACTCCACTGAAATTACTATAATCCCACTGTAACACATTGTAACACCAAATGAGACGTATAAAACCACTTTTTTGAACGAAGCACTCACGCACACACCCCAACACTGAACTATTGAACAATCCACTTCACTTCACGTCACATCCAAGGACAATATGAAGCAAAAACATAATCCAAACTCCGTTTAAATTAAACCCCAAAACTTGGATCACATCACGTCTACCGTAATCCATCAGAGCCTAAACTTTTGTTGATGTTATCACGGACTGGCCGAGATGTTATCATTTATGATAGTTTGCGAGTTGGAACCGGTCGGCGGACCCGGCGGAACCGGCGGAATATGTCAAGATCCGTAAGACCCGGGTAGCGAGTGGTGCGGAGTTCCCGGTGGGCCGGCGTGCGACCGCCGCGCTGCTCCCGGCCGTCTGTCGCGTCTGCCGCGCGGCGCCGCGTGCTGGGACGTTAGGCCCGCCGTGCACGGGACGACTTTATTATTATATTATTTTAACGCTCTAATATTCAACACTGATCTTTATCACGGACTATGGTGCTCATGTATTAATTAAAGAAAGATCATACATTCACGCTGCTACACTACGAATCCAGGTAGGGTCTGAAACAACATCCTTCTTTCTGGGATGACGCGGTGGTGATATTTGTGTATGTGAGAAATGAGATGACAAAAATTCGTCTGTAGCAGATATGCCTCCGATGAGGTTTAACGAACATAATGGCGTATTGTAACCTGACGTAGCGTTTGAGAAACTATTTAAGAAATATAGCAAATTGGTCACACATCCAAATCCGTTACTTAGCTAATTTTGTTCTAGCCAATTGTTTTATAAAATCCAAGAAATGAATTTTCTCAATTACTCATCTATTCTAAGACATGAGTGACGCAACATGTGTTAATACAGTTGCATGCCACCTGCTACGAAAGTCGCTAGCTATGTCGTGTTGCCTACGACACATCAACCGATTACAATTCCGTAGCACTAACATTCGTAGAGTGTACTCTACGAATAAAGTTTAGTTAGTTTTACATATTAGAACCTCGACAGTTGCAATCGCACGTATTTCGAGTCGATCCGTGTACGAAGGACCTATGTCGTCCAGTCCGCAAGCAACCTGCGCGACGCGGTGTTCACCCGAACCGCCGCCGCAATTAGCAACGCTTACAATAAGTTAATAAAGTACACTCCACAAGGATCAGTTTAATTTTTCGAATGGATGGTTGCTAGCGGCATTTACAGCTTGGAGAGTCATAGCCGAGTAAGGGATCAGACTCAGCGTAGTCGGACAACTCTGATCTAAAATGCAGAGAATTCAGTAAAATCTGCATTTAATTATATCGTCGTTATTATAAATTATGCTAGCCCGCAACGAACTAACCAAATGAAATATTACGGCTACAAAACTGTCCTAACATAAAAATACGCACTCAAATGTTTTTGAATAATAACTTAAGATTCCGTTAATGTAGCACCAACAGTACACAAATTCAGAACGCGTGTCTAACAAATAAAATATGAAGATTCTGTTAAGGTAGAATATATAAACCTAGCTGTACAATATTCAAGGGAACCGAACCCAACGGCGCGGCGGCGTCGGTTCGCTTGGCCCTGTAACCCTGGGAATACACGTCCGATTTTGTTTCCGATTGTCTGATCAGACTAGTCTGATCAGACAATCGGAAGGCCCTCGTGCCATACATTTGTTTGAATACACAATACACGTCCGATCGGATAGTAGGATCGGACGTCCGAGTCGGAAACAGCGCCAAGACGTCTACGATTTTATGGCCGATCCGATTGTCTGAAGGTGCGGTCTGCATACTTTTCTACAGAGACCAATACACGTCCGATTCCTCCTTCCGACTTGCCAGTTTACCACAGAGTACTTTATTATATATATCAGTTTACTCTCTAGCGTGACAGTGAACGCACGCGTCGCATTGTTATGTCATTTTAGTAGTTAAGTAGATAAGTAATTTAGTACATAAGTAATTTAGAAATTTTTCTGTTAAGTAGGTGGGCGGGGCTTATCACTTAACACGTTTGGACGGGCACTTTTTACTTAAAATTTAATTAAAATTTACTAAAATGGTTAAGTAATTAAGTAGGTCACGAGGAAGTCGTAAACTTCTTTGCGTTGTTGATCATTAGTTTTTAGGAAACCAAAGGACATGCAAGATTTATTTTAATTTAAGATATTATTATGAATATTTTAATTTATTTTTATTATTTTAATGTTTAATTCTTAAAATGTACAATAATTTCTACCAATACTCATACTCCATACATTGTGCCTTATTTTATTCCTATATGGTATCTATCCCTTTTTTCATTTTAATTTTTACCCACGACGGACGGAACGAAACGAAGGCGGTATATGCATTAGGGGTTAGAGGTTGTTTGTTTGTTAGTTTGTATGTATGTATATTACCGTTTTTATGAAAACTACTGGGCCGATTTCCTTGCAGTTTTTTGCATCCAAAAGGTATCACTAAAGAGCGGGCTTATAATTATATGTTTTATGGCAGTAGGCCACCAGAGGGCGCTGCAGTAGCCTGATACGGGGGGTTTTTCAAAATTTTTATTTACACACGCTGCTAACTATTCCAATTTTTAACCGACTTCAATAAAAGGTGGAGGTTCTCAATTCGACTGTATTTTTAGGGTTCCGCACAAAAAAACGAAAAACGGAACCCTTATAGGATCACTCGTGCGGGGAAAGGGAGGGAGGAGCTTATTTCCGAAACTATCGACGCTAGAAAGTTCTCGCTCGAAAGCTGGTGCTTTTCATGGGGTGGGACCACATGACAAGCACCTTAAATTTGAGCGAGATCTGACGAGTAGTTTTTGATTCATCCCTTATATTGAAGTAAGTTATTTTGTTGTCCAGAATGATTCAAGTACAAAAGTACGTTAAAAGAGCTTATACCTACTCATTCTATAACAATCAAAAAACTTCGGGGTATCTCAGTAGTTTTGAATGTTATATGTAGAAATTACTCTCAGTAAGTCTTGTCAGATTGATACTTAATCAATCTGAACTGAAATTGAATATTGAATCCAATAGCGACGTTATTTCTTCTTTCGCGCTAACACGAGCAAATATGCAATAAGTAACCATAATAGGGATGTTGTCTAATTTTAGGATTCAATTTTATTTTATAGATAGAACCTCAATATTCACGAAAAAAATATTATAAAAATAATAATCTTCAATTTAAAAACAAAAATTGATAAATAAAAATCATTTTCAAATTTCCCATCAAAAACGTCACGTGTCGTCATTAAACGATATTCAATACTATCTGTCTACTAAGTTTGTTGAATTTCCATATAAAATTGTTCCAATGACGTCATATTCTCAAAATGGCGTTTGAGGTCACGTGACAGTGAGTACAATTTTTAACATTTTAAATTATTGATATTTAATTTATTGTGATTGATTTCAATAAAAGAATCATATTTTAGGCCTTTAAATGTTACCACTAATATTTTAGACATTTTATATTAATTTATAATTAGTGTCAACATCCCTTCAATCGCCATCAATCTTTTCTTTCTGGCAAGAGTGGCAAGCAAGCACACAAAGTACTCTGTGGCAAGCACTTACCGCTCTCACAGCTCGAGAACGACTGTGTTCAGAAAAAGTCTGACGCAAAAATCGGACGTGT
Source organism: Thymelicus lineola (assembly GCA_963932265.1). Classification (NCBI taxonomy): domain Eukaryota; kingdom Metazoa; phylum Arthropoda; class Insecta; order Lepidoptera; family Hesperiidae; genus Thymelicus; species Thymelicus lineola. The sequence continues at coordinate 16,428,674 of OZ010693.1, read as the reverse complement.
ATCGAGTAAATACGATCAGATAGTCTGATCAGACAATCTGAAACAAAATCGGACGTGTATTCCCAGGGTAAGACGACAAACATGGACCTTCCCGAAGGCTCCGTTTATATTTCCGAGCGAATGATTGCGACGGAAATCAGACGAAGTTTTTTGAGGATGAAGAGCGCTTGTTGAAAGAACTTTATATTACTTTTGTAGGAGAAACTAGTTACGTTGATGGCACCTTTGTAAAGACATGTATTGTTATCCAATTGGGACTGAAAACACAATTCATACTTCATTGGATTCTATGGGGTTCTTGTGACTAGGGCAAACCTGGTTTATACATATTAATTTTCATCTTTACTGCGGCTTTGGCCCTTCATCACCCCATGATATTGTTGTAATTAAACTCGTTTGGGCAGAAACTAAAGATTTAAGATTTGCGAATAGTTTTGGTGAAACATTTCTACTAAAAGTTCTAAAGCAAATCAACGTTGTAGCAAAACAGAGACCATTATACTCGTACGTTATATTCAACACGTGTGTCTCGCATAATGCCTTTTTTTAACGTGTCCAGCATCTGCATCTATCAGTTTCATCGAATTCAGCATTGTAGCATTCATGCTACAATACATTACTATTTCAAAACTGGTCTCAGGTTTCTTTTCTAAATAAAAAATGTGAATTATGTAATAAATAAGATAATTTTTCTAATACCAATGGAAGAACAATGTTTAACTATGAATGCATCGATAATGAAGCTACACTGAATATTCGTAGGATGATATGCAAAGAGTTTGTCCGTTATTTTCAGCGAAAACAAATCCAAAACGAGTACTTATTGGAAATCCAAATACCTTTTTATTTGCTCCATAGAATAATGTTGAATTTCATTTACTTTCTAGAGCTGTATTTATGGAGCACTTGTAGCAAGACCGAAAGATTGATGATAGTTGACGATATAAAAGAGGTTTGCTGTATCCTTGTATCTCAGAGTCGATAGTTTTTTTTATAAGTTTCAATGAAATGTGCCGTCATGCTGCTGAAAGCTGCTATGGTTATCTTTTTTATTAGTTTCGTAAACTCAAAGAAAACGTGTCTTTAAATATCTAAATAGCGGCTATTTCAAAAAAACCCTTGAGAGTCAAACTTTTATAAACTACGAGCGGCATTAGTTGAGGATAATCTAGTTTTAAACTTAGTTATGGGAAAATTAAAGCTGCATTTCTCGGTCCATGTTTACTACCCTACTCTTTCATGTTACTGCGGGAGATTTCCGACACCCAGTAAGGACAAGTTTTAACGTCGTCAACCTTCAGCACTTGTAAGCTTAATACCAAGATGGAGATTCCCACAAACTACTGCTGCATAGTTTTAATTAGGGAATCCTTAAACTTATCGGCATTGCACTTATCGTATAAAAGACGGTATTATCAGTACGATCTCTAGTTCCAGATAAATGCTAAAATTCAGATCTTACGTATAATACTAGTTGTTGTTTGATGTTTATCATTATAATAAGTACTTTAGTATCGTTGTTTGAAACCTATTTTTTGACCTAACGAAATTCCAGTCCGTAGCTAAACTTCCGTATCTTTTAACTAAGAAAAAAATTGTGGACATTGACTTATGATTAAAAGTAGTTTTTTCTAGTCTTCAGAATCCGGAAGTGGTACATATTTATTTTGTTTCATAAATTCATACCCACTTTCAGACCTTACTTGTAAACAGGTCAAAAGGTTTTTTGTACAATGCTTGACTTGTTGTCAACCCACCAGTGCCCTGTTTAATAAACATTACAATTCTACAATTTTGTAAATAAGTGACATATTTGTTAAATTTTATGACAAGTGCTGTTTAATAAACCTTACAATTATGTAAGAATTTTACATATAAAAATCCTACAAATATTAGAATTGTAAATGCTGTTTAATAAACGTTTACATATGTAGAAAACGCCTGTAGATTTCGATGAAATATTGTATCTACAAATTTGTAATTGTAAGTCTGAGTTGTAAGTTACAAATTACATAAAATGTAAATTTTTGTTGAAGAAATTTACGAGGATAGATTTCAAAATTTTTAAAATATTTAGAATTTGGTTTTACCAATTAGCTTACAGAGTGCTTTCCTATTTGTTTGATTTTTAACGAAACTTGTGAAACACAATAACAAAATTGCGTTTTTGTCTATAATGTTTAAAAAAAATTTAAGTAGATACGTCATGCCCTTACAAATCAACCAAAAAATCTGTTCCGAAAAGAGCTACAACATCTTTTGTTTCACTACACCAATCACACTACAATAATACACGAAGGCATTTTAACGTTGTATGTCAAATCTCAAGCACTTCTGACAACAAAAGCGTCCATATCGTCTTGTATTGACAGAACGACTACGAACAAATAGAGGTCAATTGACCTCTCTTACGATCTTCATCTTCGGCGCGCTAGTGACATATCTATCTCTTTTTTACTAATAATATCATTTATAATATACCTTTAATTTGACGTGTTAGAATCGTATTCAAGATCATTTCCTATTTTTGTTACCATTATAATTCGAATGTAGTTTTGGTGACCCGAATTTTTTCGTTGAATGTAAAATCTGTCACATCAAAAGTAAAGTTAATACTTTTACGAAAAACTCGCCGCGCCGCCGCGGCGCCGCCCTTAAACATATCGTCACTACTGTCACTACTTCCACTACTAGTTGTTAGAATCATTTTTTTTGTGTAGGTATAACAAATAAATTTCGTTACTTGAGACACTAAATTGTAAATTTCTGACACAAGACGAGTCCACCTGTCGGAATTGTTCTACAATTTACAAAATGTGTAAACTTGTAAATTATAAGTATTGTTCAATAAAACAGTTTTCCCTACAAATATGTAAATTGTCACCTGTAGAGAGAAAATGTTTATTAAACAGAAATATGTAAAATTGTAGGTACAATTTTACAATTTTGTCAATTTTCTACCATGGTAAACTTGTAAGTTGTATTCTTTATTAAACAGAAACTTGTAGATTTGTAACTTGTAATTTACAATTACAATTTACAATTTGTAAAGTTTATTAAACAGGGCACTGATGGTAAGTGGAAATGAAGTCGTAAAAAAATTAAAGTGATTTCACTAATCGTACAACTACAGTAATTACAAGTCATGCAACGTGACGAATTTGTGTGAACGCACAACTGGTTCCACAACGAAAGGTGCTCGGATGAAGTCGGAAAATATGCGCAAATTTAATTAAGGCATAATTATTTTGCGCGTGTTTAGTTATAGCAACGGTTGAATCGTTCACTGGCTCTCGTCCGTTGCGACCAATGATGGTACTTGAATAATGCTACCTGCATTACCATGATCATTATACTTCATCGAATCTGGTTTATTTTTCGACAACTTATAGTCCTGTGTGTCACTGTGTGTGTGATATACTTGAGATAGTGCAATTTGACACGAAGGTCTATTGGAGTGTTTTTTTTTATCTATAACTCTAAGTTAAATTCTTCGAAATCCAATACACAACAATTCGAAATTCAATACATACACTCGTCGTGAAAGAAGTTTCTTAGTTAGGTACGTATTTTCACGTTGTGTTGCAGAACCTATTAACCAAAAAGTAATCCCAATTTTCAAGATTCATAATGCCCAAAATTTTACATGTGTGCGTTCCAGGATTTGAACTCGGGCTCCTGAGTTCGGGAGACCAACGTTCCAAACATTAGTCTATCACTGCTTTCGTTTTTACATGTGTATGCTCAGGTTTAAATGGCTCATCTGCTCTCTTGTCTCGCTTCAACTCATAACCCATTACAATAGATAATGTCTTCATCAACGCTGCTTCATTGCGGATAGATGAAGGAGCTTCTTTATTTACTAAGGCTACCTTTAGCCTAAACTGATTGCGTAGAAGCACGAAGGCTCGGAATTATAGCCTTTTCCTCTATTTCGGCTATATCTGGGACGTGCTAATGTCTGCCGAGGTAAATCCCATCCGAGTTGTATCTCCGCGGAGACAATGGCTGGAAGTCGTCCAATTTCCTTTTTTTCGTCCAAGAGATTAATACCTGGCCGTCTGATATCACGACAAAAAAAAAGATAACGACAAGTCAGTTTACAAGGTATGGATTGTACGAGAATCTTTACCAGTAAAACATTTTGTTCATTGTAAATTGATTTTGACTGTATACTGTAGGTAAAGAAAGAATAATAAATAAAATTGTGCGACTGCAATAAATAGATACTATGAACTGTAAATTCCGTGTTTATCTCCCACGTCTTTATGGTTACACAGATTTCATTTTTATTTTTTAAATAAACGGCAAATAGTCAATTTATTTGCATATCCATCTCCCACCATTATAGCATGAGAGTGGTGATACAGCGGCTTCACACGGGACGGATTATCGTTACGATCCATCATTATTTCTACTACACACGTAGTAGCCGTAAGCCGTCAGTAACAAAAATGCCTTAGAGTCGTGAAAAACATGAGATAAAAGGAGCTATACTACTACTACTAGCCTAGGTACTACTACTAGGATACATGACGTTTGCAGTGTGACTGACAAGAATGAACTTTAATTATAGTTTTAATTAAACACAGATTTTGAAGACCCTTCAGCTTTAATGTTTTTAAAACTTTCTTGTGTAATAAAATTTTAGTAACTGAGATTAAATGGGGACGGCTCCTGTTCGTACCTATTAGTTCGGAACTCCTGAGTTTATTACCGGCAATGTAGATTTCAAACTTATCATCGAGTCCAATGGTTTCCATATTGAAATAGGTTTTATAAGACTAATACTATAAGATAATTTAAGATAAATTCAAGGAATAGAAAAAAACCTCAGTACTTTGAACAAATAGAACAATTGTCATTTAATAGACGCAACTCTAATGCCCTGAAGAATAACGGTCTGTAGTACTTACCTTTGCTATTTGATACAACAAAATCAAAGTAAATATCTTTTAGTGTGGTATCATTATTTTATCATTTTGCTATAGCAACACGATAAACGTTTCGGTATTATAACTCGGCTGCATTACCAACGACGGACCGATGCGATTATCGTGTCGCCCGGACGATGTGTCGCTAGACGAGTCGTAGCGTGTGTAGCGGCCATCATAACACTGGTCTCATTATCTGTCCATCGCGCCGGAACGTTATTACCTGTAACAATTAAACGCTTTTAACATATCTGACAAATTCATTGTTATTACAATAATTACAATGATATAATAGGTAGATAAGTAATTTGTTTTACTTATTTATTATCTTGGAATAGGTAATTATGTAGCGGTATGTAGATTAGGAAAACAATTTACAAGAAATTATAATGTCACAAAAAGTGTTAATATGCACATTATGTTTAAATGTGATTGTTATACATGTGTTATTATAATTAATATCACGTTCATATTTACAACGGCGTTTTAAAATCCACAATAGTGAACATCATTTGAATGGACTCACAACGATCTAAACATAACAAAGTTTTCACAAGATCCAGCGGTAATCCTATAACTCTATGTTAATGCTTAAAACTAAATTCATACGTTAATTAACCTTTACCCTTTGTTTCAACAATGTCAACAACGACCTGTATAATAGATACCAACAAATTTAAAACAATTTATTCATATAGGTATAACTTATGCAAACTGTATCCGTGTGATAACAATCTGAGTAACGCGCACTCTCCTAGCTCCTGGCACTACCATTTATGACTAGGTATTCTCTTTGCAAAATTACATCATGCCGAATTCCATAATGTACCTAAAAAAGTCTATACTTGTTACTATGGTATGGTGTAGCCCAATTATAAATTGCAATGAATGTGAGTGTATTAAAGCAAAGCAAAAAGTAAGGCAACAACCCATAATTGTTCCACTGCTGGGCTCGGGGTCTCCTCTCACAATGTGAAGGATACAGGCCATAGTCTACCATGCTGGTCAACTGCGGATTGATAGACTTCACACACCTTTGAGAACTTTATGGAGAACTCTGCGGTGCGCAGATTTCCTCACGATGTCTTCCTTCACCGAAGCGAGTGAAAATTAACTTGTAATACGCACATAATATTTGAAAATTAGAGGTGCGTGCCAGGATACGAACTCGGGCCCCCGCGTTCGGGAGACCAACGTTCTAACTGCTAGGCTATCACTGCTCTCAAGTGTATTAGTAAGTACTTTATTAATATATTAATAAACGGGGTTTTGCAAGAGATGCACGTCTTTCTGTTTGCTCCCTAACGACAACCTCATATAACAGTGATACGATCGTAACAAAATTGTGCATCAGATATTTACTATGCGGTGGAGGACAAGCAAGCTGGTGATAGTTATTTGCAACTCTAGCTCATTAAAAATATATAAAGTCTACTCTTTTAAATAGTTATAACCCACAATCGCGACAATAACAACCTAACGAAGAAAGAAACCGATTGTATTGTTATAAAGGATTTTCTTATTTATTAAAAGGAATTTTCACACAAGACAATAGAAAAGAAGCTGTCACAGACAGAACGGCTAGGCAACCGTCGCCAGGGGCGTATCGTCGACCTGCCGGCCTGCCAGCTTGCCGACCTGCTGACCTGCCGCAGCGAACGGCCGACAGATAAAAAGATAAACTATTATGGCCTGCGCAAACAATGGACAATCCTCACCGTACTCTAGTCTCCTCATAATCTATTATCTATTAAGCGTTCTAACGCTTATAACTGTATCAAGTAACTCACATGGGGACTGAAAGTACCGCGTACGAAAAATCTCTCGTAGTCCACGAGGACATTGTCCGTCAATCAAGGACGCCTTTGGAAGTATTCGCATACTGCGTGCGTTGAGTCCCTAATAGACATGTAGGTTGAAGATACTCGGAGGACTCTTTTTACGGTTCAGGGTTTTTATGTAGGTACTTCGTTTACGTAGGCCATCAAACTTTCACACGCCTTCACAGCTGCCTAATAAGATATGCTACTACTAAAAAAAAATGTGTGTGTGTCAGCTCCGACGCTCGACTGGAGTTTAACGTCCCCAACGCCAACAACATCGCCATCTAGATTCTGTGTTACGAATTACAACTATAACGCATTATGGAGAAAGTTTGTTTTTACTCTTCATTAAGTTTTCATAGCGCGAACTTGAATATGAAAATCAATTCTAAAAGAGTTAAACTCCAAAAAATATTACTTAATTTCTTTAAAGCCCACATCCATGTCAGTGTAGTTTAGTCTATAAAACATAATCTCCGCGTACGAAGCTACGGGCAACAGCTAGTCTTAAATACAATCCATGACACCGAGTCGAAATATCCGTAAGCAATATACCTACATGTCATTAATACCAGAATTACCTTTACCTCGTACAACTTATCACACTAACCTAAATCACGCTATTGAAGTATTCTTAATTAATCACTGGCATTATCACACACTTATCGCACAATGAAACTACTTATTGTCTATTGCTTTTTGTTTTGACTCCTTTTACCCCCCCCCCCATGTTCTAGCATATAACTCTGATGACAATAATAGACAATAACGAGTCAATGATTAAGGGCGGATTGGACCAAAATTGAAAAGATACTTATGTCTCATGCTACGAATAAAATCAGTAAATATTCTAGAAAAAAAGCCAAACATTTCTCCATTCTTGGGAGTTAAGGCAGGAACATTTTAACAGATGATTTTCTGACCATGTGTTTTATAAACTTTTTATTTATTCTTAATAAGCTTAAATAAAAAAATACAATAAAAAAAACATGTTTAGCTCATTTTTAAGCTATAGTAGTTGAAACTGTAATGATATGTATAATAATATTTTTTTTTCTTTATGCGGCGAACTGTAATCACTCGTCCGAACTGCGACACAGTAAAGGTCGTACTGAAAATCAGTAGCCGTGGTTACCCGCGGCATATGCTGAGTGCGTACCTTTTTTGTTGAGCAGTGCTGCAGCAGGTTATATCGATTTCATAACTTATAATATTTTGTAAATGGTTTATTTAGTGTAAATTTTGTAACTTGTTGCAGTGCTTAGCAAAATAAATATTTTCTTTCTTTTCTTTCTTTCTTTCTTTCAAATATGTTCATCAACTAAATAGTAATAATATCTTATTTAGTTTCTGACATACATACATACTTTGACATGGTATTTGATCTAATCCGCAATGCGTAGGATAAGTAGTAGAATAAGATAAATTTTTAGATAAACGTCATTATTGGTGACAGCTCTCCTCATCACCGGTCGGGTCAAAGCCTCCAGTCCAAAGCCCTTCAGCGCCGAATCAATCTTCCTATTGGACTCGAGACGGACTGGTTTAATCAATGCGCGCTTCTAGTGCTTCAGAAGAACAATGCTATTCGTATTGTATTGTAATAAGTATTGTCTGGTTACGTACGTACAGAATTTATAAGGCTTATCAAATTAGGGCTTTCGCTGTCTATTTCGACAACAATAGTATGTGAAAGAAATAAATTATATTTGAAATATTATGACAAGCCTGCAGCTTATTAAGAATATTTATAGGTCAGTCACTGTGTTACTTATCCATTTTACTTTTTTGTTACTTTTGTTTATTTTTTTTTTGTTACTTATCCACCGTGTTGTAAGCTAAATTCTGGCCCATGAATAAAAATCCGTCACCGAGAGAAAAAAAACTTAACCTGTAAAACAAATCTACCTAGTGGTTGGTCGGTTGGTACGAATTTACACAACACGGTGGAATAAAAACTTCATCGTTTAAAACAATAATGATGTCCTTGTTGCAATTACTCCAGTACTTCAGCGAGTCGTTTAACTCACGGGTGAAATTGGAACTGGAACCGGCAACCGCTGGCATAACAGCCTAGCGGATGCCGATTATAAATTTGTTTTTAGTTTCTGTATCAGCGTAAATATGAGTTTATTGCATCAAGTGATTAAATATGGAACAACATAGAAAGAGTTATGGGAAAAACTATTAGCTTTGTAGAAACTACGGCGTGCATTCCATTTCCTTAGGAGTTTATACAAATGTAGGATTGACTTTACAAATGGATGCTTGTGTTTTATGATGTTGAGCGCACTTAGTAAAAGCCTATTCACTCTTTTCTTGAAGATCACATATCATAGGCAAGCGGGAACGCGCACGTAAGCAAGTCATTTCAATCCTTTCCGGAATGTCGACGAATTAAGACGTAAGATCAAAGTACCATACAGTTTGAATAGTAAATGACATTTCGATCAATTATATTATTTCTTTCTGTGCTGATGTCACCACATGAAAGTATATTCGTACAAACGCGATCGTTCGTAATGTACCGGTACAATAATGCGTTTAACTCGTTCATTGTCACATAATGGATGTTTTAACACGATATCGACACTCGTCGTCATATACGAGTAATTTGTCCACTACTGTTACTTTATAATGTCCATTTATTTCATTGCAGGAACTACGAGTTCATTTCCATCGATTCAATCGACCAACATTACAATATTAGATATCCGAAGCCGGTCACAACAAGACACGTCAGATGGAAGGTACTGTAAGATGGAGATGGTTTGGTGTAATGGTGCTCGAACAAAATTTTGTGAATGGCTTTGGGCATTCTTTGTTTTTCATATTATTTTCTTCATAACAGGAAAATGCAATAACCTTTCCGAAAAGCTGGTAGATTAAAAAAATTACATAAGTGTATCAGTGGTACCTATATAAATAAATTATTTTGAATTTTGAATAGTAATTAAAATTCATTCGTTTTGACGTCCGATTATAATATCACTATCTTCAAAACTTTTAGAATAACAAAACTCTTAGCCTGCATTGTAATGCACAATAGTTAATTATTATTTTTATCAGGATGTAATTATTACAAATCATAATGAATATGTATGTTCTGACGAACGACATATACTCGTATAATGAGATTTCTCTTGTGTTGCTTTTATTCATGCTCAAAGAGATATAAAGACTAACATCACACAGTTTTACTGTTATATTTTCCTATTACATATTGCCTTCACGTCAGCGTTAGGCGCGGGCCACACAGAAAAGACGCAAGACACGGACCCGTCGCAGTCGCGGCGCCCGTTTAATCTACTTTCATACAAAATGTATGCAGCCGTCGCGACGTAAAACATACAGAAAAGACGGGACGCCCGACACGACGCTTTCTCGTCGGCGCCCTATTGCAAAACATACAGAAAGGACAGGACGCGGGCGTGCGTAGGCGCCAGCGGGGGAGCGGAAAGGACGCGGAGAGCAGGTCTCTTAAAACGTAGTGATTAAGTACTCTGTGGCCGGGAAAAGCCCAGTGTGCACCGACCGTCACGCCCGTTCCTTGTCTTTTCTATATGTTTTAACGGCGCCCTGTCTGCGACGGGTCCGAGCCCCGTCTTCGTCTTACGTCTTTTCTGTGTGGCCCGCGCCTAACGTTATAGGAACATTTAAGTTGACAACAACATAACCATATCATCTCCGCCCTTCGATGCGTTACGGATGTTTCAGTACTCTGTGTACGTTGACCTCAGGATATCATACTGAAGGGACATATCGTAAAACCTCGGAGCGTTGGGCGTATGATGGCAATATGTTGTGACGATCTACGTTTAGATAGTGTACGCTGAAACGAAGAAGGATATCCCTATCTTCAGACGGACTAGAATTAGTAAATTTGGAGGTATATTATATGATCAAGTAGGATTATATACAAGTATTATTTAGTTAAAATTGTATACATAAATACAAACAATACAGATGTGAAACAGAATAACGGTACTAACTACCCAAACAACGCACAAAAAGGATACGAATATCACATGAACATTTGACGACGTCGAATAAAACGATCCTAAAGTGACATAAACTGTTCATTTGTGTTTTAGTAGCAGTTGATACAGCCACAGACAATGCGAACGTAAATAGTTACGAGTATAACAGTTTGTATTGTAATAACGACGAACAGCGGCCGGCAGTGGCATGCGATGATGGTCGATGCGATAGCGGTGCCTCGGTTTCCCTCGCGCATCAAATTCTGTTACATTTAAACACGAATCACGCAAACTATGTACTTTGCCAATCAATTCTGTAAGGTTTATGATATTCACATTTGTATAACCATCGTCAAAGCTAGAGACCCTATTCCCCCTCCCCCTAACGTGCACCTGAGATCCTCAACGTGATATTCATATAAATTTTTCCATCCCTAAGCTTTTGATGGATGTATCCGTTGGTGCTGCGAATGCCTTCAAAATTGGTAACGTTGTTATCGCCAGTCTCATTTAGAAATTATAAGTTTCATCACTGTTATCAATTATTATTTATAGCTGAAGTTAAGAATCCTATAATCAGAACACGGATTTTCTGCATCAAGTCGTTTCAAAGCAGAATTTTCAGTATTAGTTTATTTAGAGCGATCAGTGTAACAATTCTGCTACGTACCAAAATTCATAACAATATCCCAGCGTCTTATTATCGTCGAGTAATTAGAATACAAATGAACGAATATAATTAGAACGTATCAAAGGCGAGAACAATAGCGACCGAATGAGCATAAAAACATATAGTCAAATAAAGCGTGGAGCACACGCGAGCGTTATTACATGCGCGGCTCGTTTGCAGCAACAGCAAGTTACTCTCCTTTTGAATCGCTAAAGGAGGCGCAAGAGCCCCCTCGGCCCTCGGCAACGGGACTCCGTCTTACAACGCACGCATTGTTCCCACTATTAGGACCGTGTGACTTTTGATTCTTTTGTCCAGCGCCGAGCGAAGATGAAACATTTGATTTGGGCCAGCGCGGCGCCTCGGCGACGCTTGCTAATGAGGTGTGCCTTCTCAGTTCACGGGAGTAGCAAATAGCAATATCAACAAAATATACTCATTACCAAAAACAGTGGCCTAAAACTTTACAGAAAATATTGGTCAAAAGCTTGTAAATTAACAATAGAAACGGAAAATATTGGTAGATACGGCTTTAACGTAGCTTGAGCATTCTATAAAAGATATAAAATGCCAGCAATTTCCTGACAAATGCAATTCATGGACCTCTGCAGCTCACAAGTCAACTTAAAGAGTCAATCGTGAATGAATAAAAATTTCCTTTGATCCTCCATGATAACTAGAAACGTACAATGCTTTGGCAGTAGAAACGGTGCAATTTTTTGTTCCAAACAGCGAGGTGAACACTGAAACTGGAAACAATAAACCCCCACATTTCACATACAACTTTAATACGAACTATGCTTCACAAACGGGACGAGATCAAAAAATTTCATTAAAACATTTAGCGGTGAGATGCTGCGAATAATTTATAGTTATTTACAAGTAACACGGCGCGGGGACACTGAAAGCCTACAACTTATGCCTATGTAGCGGTACTAACGGTAATGACGTCGACACCGCGATGGCCACTACCGCTGGAGCAATTAATGACGCTGGAGGACAATTTTGTGCCTTTGATGCAGTCCGACTTATTAAAAAAATTCGACAGCACGCCGGGATTGAATTAAAATGTCTTTTGCGCGCACAATTGCGACGGAGTCGGCCAAAAGCGCCGCGCACTCGAACTTACTCACTTGGAAACGTTTTAAGAAACTTTACTCAGCGCATTACAATGTGTGCAGGGCGATGAACTTTCCGCCTTCTTTACACACTGCTCTGTTTCGATGATGGAAGGAACAAACATGAGCTTACGAAAGGTTAACGCATCTTAGTTTATCAATAGCACTCATTGCTTCAGAGTTAATAGATACTGACGCCACTGACAAAGTCACAAATGTCGCACTCATGTTAAATTGTATATCTATACTAATATTAAAAAGAGGAAAGATTTGATTGTTTGTTTGCATTGAATAGGCTCCGAAATTACAGAACCGATTTGAAAAATTCTTTCACTGTTGGGAAACTACGGTGCCGTCGACTTTATTCACCTGAGTTAATTCACCTAGGTGTCTTAAGTCTACTTTTAGTGTACTTTATTCACCTATGCACCCAGGTGATTTAAATCTACTGATCGAGGTGAATTGATATAAGTAGACTTAATTCACCTATCATTTTAGTCAACACTATCCGCGGGTGACATAAACTATATTATATTTTTTTTACTATTTTTCCCGAAGCGAAGCGAGGGCGATTTCCTAGTATACATATGTATAAGTATAAAATATCTGTTGTAACACACCCTACTACGTATTATTTAGTGTATTAGCTTCAGTAACTTTTTAATGGTGAGATGAAATTAACTGATTGCTGATACATAAAGAAATTATACACGCGGTTGGCTCGTTAGTGTGGCGAACAAGTCAAGCTTGCTTTAACTCGTTCGCTTTGTCAATACAAAGCAGAGTCGAGTCGGTCGAGTCGGCGGGCACTGCGCCACTGCGCCACCGTGTCAACTGCACACTTCCACGGCTGCTCCATTCACAATAAACGGACAACTGGAAAAAGGCTCTCCAATTATACATACAACTGAAAACTTTATTTAAGAAACAATTCATTTGTTTACGACATACAGATACAAGCATTCGATAAAAGCAAATCTGATTTGCAAGCAGCCTCTGCAGTTGATCTGTGATGAGCCTTATTGTGATGTTCCGTGCTCACTGTTATAAAGTTCTGAACATCATCCGATATAAAAGTTATCTTCTTCTTGCACAGGTGATTTATGTAAGTACTAAAGAACAATGATACCATTTATACAATTTCATAAGATTTATGTTCGTAATGATCCCGTGAGTAGAAATGCGTTTATTTAAATAAAAATGGAGATTTTTCTTCATAAGGAGAAAGATGTCTTGAAAATCTAAATTAATGTATTGTGTCACAAACTAGATGAAATATAAAGCGATTGGTGCGTACCCGTTACTCCGAGTCAATTAGAGATCCTTTCTTGTCACTTATTTTTCACCTATGTTGATACCGATGCCAATAGGCGACAGTGACAACAATGGCAACTTACCATCGTGGCTTGTATGCTACTTTGTCGGCCAGTTACAATAAAAAGAGAATATTACTGCAGAAATAAAATAGGTACGTAATACCTACATGTATTCATGTTGCAGAAAATTACCGTTCAGTAGAAATGGAAAAAGAGAAAACAATACGTATTTGCGATACTTTACCAGAAATCAATTGTTTTTCACGGCCGCGTCCAAATAAAAATGTAGCGATCCGGGTAACCCATCTCCATATATTATCTGGATCACAAACGTCAGGTACAAACAATTCATCGCTTTAGAATTCACGAGAAATAAACCATTGAATCAGAAAATGGAGCAACCGCCTCGCCGAGATTTGAGAGCTTTGTCGGCTTCGCGGTTTATTGTGACTTTTTTATTTGTTTTGTTACCACACACTGACTTTAACGATTAAAAAATTGATTACATTCACAAGTGAGCTGTGTAAAATATACTACAAAGAAAAACACCGTGATGAATTTAATTCCTTTTAATTCGAAACGTCCACTACGACTTTGCGAGCTTAGTGAAATTCCATTTTTTGGCATTTTAGATAAATCTATTATTAAGAAATTGAAGGCTATGGACCTCAGGAGCAATATTCGACACCTAACGACTTCTACGTACACGGATTAAAAGCGTTACCTGGCCACCGAGGCATTACTTGGCCACGGAAGCACGAAAACATTGTTTAAGACTCATCGGACCACATTCCTCACTTGCGTAAAGTAGATTGTTTCAGATCGACACAAACCAACAAGCTACGACATCGGCTCCAGTTGAGTTATAATACTATACCCCCAAACTTTGCTCCTGCTATGAGTACTTCGGCAAACGGTAAAATTGTCGCCCATATTTATTCCAATGAATATGTACCTACTTGTAACAGTTGTTAGCAAACTCTCTCGTACTAACATTTTAGTGTTCTGCGCGTGCTCTCGAGGACGTGTCGCCCATGCTGATAGGAGAGGAAAACTGAAATTATATTTAAATGCCTTCTAACTGTGATGCCGTAGAACAAATACACCCTATACTAACTTCATCCGATACGGTGATCACTATTGCGCAAGATCGATGCGACTTCAACATAGGAGACTCATCAAAGGTCTTTGCTGTGAGCCAGTGGTATTGACATTAACATACCGTAGGTAATATACCAATATCACCAATACGAAACACAAATGCCTCTAACGTGGGAACAAACATCTGTCCCCTATATAATAGTATGTTTGACATCGAAGCTGAAGAGTCTTTCTCACAAGCCAAGCTAAATCAGCGTCACATGTTGGCTAGGTAGGTATATTATTTTAAGAAGAACATGCAAGACCATTCATATTGTTTTAAGTTTAACCTAAAGCGTAGCAATTAGTAATAACAAAGAGTTTCTTGAGTAAATAAAATTTTGCTAGTTAAAAACTCTTCACTGAATGTGACGATACGATAAATGGTCACGATTTTTAGGCACATTTCGATTTCGGTACTTTTTTCAGTAATCTTCAGGTAATATATATTTTGATAGTGTAATGTGTAGTATCTCTGCAGAGTGCTTATTCTTAGCAACGTATTTAAATTTGATTTGTCGCACCTTTCACAATTTTTCATCATCACCAGGGTTCACTGGTAGAAAATGTCACTAGGTATTAAGTCCGCCCATTGTAATTCAGTGTATGAATGCAATAAAGTTTTAATAAATAAATAAATAGGTAATTTTCAGTCAGGTAGAAATATAATCTATGTTTTTAAATTATAGTTACAGACCTGAATTTTTGTATTCTTGTGTATGGTACTCATGAAAAAAGGGGAATCATAGAATGTGGTGGTTAAGGTACCAAGGTACCAAGGTGGGTAAGGTAAGGTAGGGTAGTAATGTAATGAAGTGTAAAATAAACAATTAAGACGCGATAAATCTATAAATAACGATACGACGTGATACCAAGTCGTATCAAATCGTGTCGTCTCGTGTGGATGGCTCTAGCTCTAGATAAACAAACACTCACACGGCACGACACACGACGTAGTGTCCAAACAAACCAATAGAAATCTCGGTGGGATTGCGCAAACAGTTGCTCTCCCACCGGGGACAGTTAGCGTACACCGTACGCCGTTATGTAATGAATGACGATTGAAAAACTATATTAGTGAAAATGCGTTTTGTAACGGCATTGTATTGAATAAAAAGAGTAGTTTTCTTCAAATTTCCCTCACTTTTTAAATTACAGCTGACCCCGCGAGAAAATACAATTATAATACCGCATGGTTGAAATAAGTTTTAAGTCGGCAATACTTACGCCCCAACTCAGAAAGGTTCCTTTATTTAGCTGTAAGGAGTCCATAACTAATTGACATTAAATATGTTAAGTATCGATTCCTCTCAGAGTCATTTTATTAACTTTAAGTAACCCTAGTGCGGATTGCGGAACAACGTCTAATAACCTTATCGATTATCATATCGATAGAGTATTAGTGTAGCCACATGTAAAATACCTTGAGAACACATAAAAAATAATACTTATTTTAGTGCTTTTAGAACGATGATTTATACTAATATAGTAACAAGAAATTCGTTTACTGTGTTTTCTTACTTAAGAACATTGCAAAGTAGCTTTTTTCTTTAAAATAAAATAAAAAAACTCGCAATTTTATGTAACGGCAATACTATTCCTAGTAGTACTGTAGTATCTGTGGCAGTAAACTGTACAGCCATGTATTATATTACTCTTTGCTGTACAGTAAATGTCAATTGTCAGTCAATTCAATGTTAATATATTATATTGTTGGTTTGATTTCAATCTGAATTGAATTGAAAAATTTCATTTTGTTTAATATCGCCAACCTATTTATTATATAATATTATCATGTACATGTAAAGTACCTACACTTTCAAATTAGCGAATATGATAATAACTTATGTTAATAAATAAGGGGCACCAAGGTTGTGAACTGTAATCAAAACAACTGTATCGTGTTTTAAAGGATATGGAGTGTAAAATACCGCGATAAAGAGTTGCAAATGGTAAACCTCTCTTTGTTGGTTTCGTTAGGCCTGGCACCAGTATGGGCAATATAACCGTTTTTACACATTCTGCTGTATCGTGCATAAAATTCTTGGACCGAATATGTTCTAAACGGATCAGAGAAATCTCGCAAATATCGCCTTGGCCCCACATGTCTATGCATTCTAGCGTAATCAACAAATTCAATAAAATCGGCAAAATCCGCGAAAACAGACATTTTGCTTGTGAAATCACTCAAATTGTAAACCTAATGTCAACTGAACGTCAAAATCAATCCTAAGTAGAGTTTAAGTAATGGTATTTGTATAATTAACTTTAATTGCCATTAAGGGCCTATAACGGTCGATTAACTGACTCTGGGAGTGACTAATTGTGATTCTGTACTAAGGAGCGATTTTAATGACCATTAAGTGACTCTGAGTTGGGGCGTTAGTGTTTAGGCTAGGGGTACGAGATCTTCGACGGCGGAGCGATGATGGTCGTGCGTGGGGAGGCGCGGCGGTATCTTGCGTGGGCCAAAAAAAATGGACGGTAAGTCGCGCTAAAGCAGTGTTGTTAAAAATGATAATACTATGATCTGTTTTTTTTATATTTTTGGAATTTACGTTTAATGTTGAAGCGATGGCGTGAAAATTGACCACCCCCCTTATCTCCGAAACTATTGATGTTAGAATTTTGAAAAAAAAATACAGAAAATAGTTCTTATTTATAATTATAGTACAGGAAACCCCATAAGAGTCTATGGTTTTAAAAAAACGGCCAAAATAATTAAAATAAAAAAAATAACGGCAAATAGATAATATCAACGGAACCCTCGCCACGCGAGTTAAGCTCGCACTTGTCTGGTTATTTTCTTTTAGCCTACTTAGACATTCGGCCAGTATGTGCTTATTTTCTTCGGTATTGCAAGTTGTAAAATTATGAAACCTTACAAATTCAATACAACATCGGTCTAAGATCCGAACTAGGCGCGATCTTCACCTATCTGTTTATTGGACGAAAAGTTGTTTATATCAAATTTAGTATGCAAAAAAATGTCGTGAGTAGGTTAGCAAAAAAAAATCCTGGCGACAACGAGCCCCTTGTACAGCCAGCGTACAACGGTGCACTGTAATCCTATAAGCCTGAGATAGGTTTAAATGAATTGTGCAAACTTACCATTAGAACAGAAAGAGGTTAAAATGAAACTAATGAAATACTATAATAGTATGCATTCTACCTAAAGCTGTAACAGACATGGAGCACAGAGTGAACATTTGCACAATCTAGGATTTAAAACTTCACAATTTCTGAAAGCCTTCTACAAAATAATTGTTCAAACTTACCATTAGAACAGAAAGAGGTTAAAATGAAACTAATGAAATACTATAATAGTATGCATTCTACCTGAAGCTGTAACAGACATGGAGCACAGAGTGAACATTTGAACAATCTAGGATTTAAAACTTCACAATTTCTGAAAGCCTTCTACAAAATAATTGTTTAAACTTACCATTAGAACAGAAAGAGGTTAAAATGAAACTAATGAAATACTATAACAGTATGCATTCTACCTGAAGCTGTAGAAGACATGGAGCACAGAGTGAACATTTGAACAATCTAGGATTTAAAACTTCACAATTTCTGAAAGCCTTCTACAAAATAATTGTTCAAACTTACCATTAGAACAGAAAGAGGTTAAAATGAAACTAATGAAATACTATAATAGTATGCATTCTACCTGAAGCTGTAACAGACATGGAGCACAGAGTGAACATTTGAACAATCTAGGATTTAAAACTTCACAATTTCTGAAAGCCTTCTACAAAATAATTGTTCAAACTTACCATTAGAACAGAAAGAGGTTAAAATGAAACTAATGAAATACTATAATAGTATGCATTCTACCTGAAGCTGTAACAGACATGGAGCACAGAGTGAACATTTGAACAATCTAGGATTTAAAACTTCACAATTTCTGAAAGCCTTCTACAAAATAATTGTTTAAACTTGCCATTAGAACAGAAAGAGGTTAAAATGAAACTAATGAAATACTATAACAGTATGCATTCTACCTGAAGCTGTAGAAGACATGGAGCACAGAGTGAACATTTGAACAATCTAGGATTTAAAACTTCACAATTTCTGAAAGCCTTCTACAAAATAATTGTTCAAACTTACCATTAGAACAGAAAGAGGTTAAAATGAAACTAATGAAATACTATAATAGTATGCATTCTACCTGAAGCTGTAACAGACATGGAGCACAGAGTGAACATTTGAACAATCTAGGATTTAAAACTTCACAATTTCTGAAAGCCTTCTACAAAAAAGAGAGCCATGGTGTCAGTGAAGATAATGGAGAAACTTTTTCCCAACTCCAAACGTGCAGTAATTCTACTAATCTCTGCTCAATAACATTCTTGTTGGGACGAACACACAAAGGACGCACGTGTCAATGGAAAGGACATTGATTTCAGAAGAATAAGACTTCCCCTTGTAGCTCAGATGGCACTGCCTAATCTGTCAAGAAGGAAAATAGCTCTTTATACTTCATGTAACAATGGTTTATGTAAACCTTTTCTTGTCCTCGAACTAATTTGACTAAGGTATTATGTTCCATTTGTTTAAGAGAAAATAGAACTCAAAGAACATGCAGCTTTACCTAGACTTACGAGTATTAATATTACTATACATGGTTATATTCGATGTTTATTACGACCTGGGTGATTTCACATCACAGGTAATTTTACAACTAATAATTGCCGATGTCATCACTTGCAAGACGAATAACGTTGCAGAGTACATAGCTTTGTAAAATTAATAAAAAACAACTAGCATTATAGGCGGAGAGCACTAACACCCTCTTCAGCACATTGACGTACAAATTAGACAGCTCTCACTGGGCTTGCTGGAATGGTGCACACACACTCGCCAATAGGCGTTTGTGTATTTAGTATTTAAGTTTCTATTTGTTTAAACTTTTATATTAACATAGGCTAAGTTTATCTTAATACTAACCCATATGCTGTTTTTCTATATACAACTAACATGGTGTTAAGAATATAATATGTGTGGTACTAACCAAAATATGGATTCAAAATATGGTCTGAAATAAAGATTATTATTTATTAAAGAATTCCCTTCCCGTCGCAATAAAACTAGGCTTACTTAATAAAGTGGCCACAGTCGGTTACCGCGACGGCATCAATTAGCGCCCGCACAGCCACTATAAGGCACGGCTGGGAGCTGCCTACGTCACGTTCCCATTCACCCCATCAGTAGACAGGGTGATTCGCGACACGTCCGCTCGAGCGCGCATCAAGTGGGGAAGGGCTAACTTCACGGCATACTGTTAACACCCTAATATCTCGCGCAAGTTTTACTCGATCTACATTGACCTGAGTTTGAATACTTTGAATGTACTGATTTCTTCTTATCGGTATGACCCGATGAACATCCAATAATTTAACAGTTCTGACCTAATATTCTCAAGGAAGCAATTTAGAGATGACATCACAGATGTCGTTTTTTGATCGCCAAATTTTTTAAATTATATATTTATCGGTGAGACCATGAATTTCCAGTGAAGGTCCAGGGACGGACCTCTTTGTTCTACAGCGCTTGTCTGATGCAGAGGCTGGCATATAAGAAATGTCATGTCATATTTAGATTAGGGAATTGTCAATAATGTAGAATAGATATTATTGATCACGTAGTGTTGAAGTACTTTGGAATATTGATGTGAACGTTAGGAAAACTGGAAATATATCATGGTGCAAAGTAAAAGGAATATCATTTCATAACCAACACCATAGAATACCCCTTTCTGCTATATATTCATATTCCAAATCGAGTTGGTGGGTATATTTAAATTTACCGAGAAATAACTTTGCGGTCGTTTGATTAGAAAATACGAGGGGTATTTTCCAAAAGTTAAAGCTCTCAGATGGGAATGAATAGAATCTTTGAAATATAATTAAGTAACAGTAATATCGATATTGATATATCTTGTGATAAGTATACTCGTATATACGTCACTTGTTGTACCTATTATTCAAATCTCTAAACATCAATACAGTTATGTAATACTTGAGCCAGGTTATAATGAAAATTACCAGGATTATTCTTTCGAGACAACACTAGAAACAATGAAACATTACCACATGCATCAAGTATAGGTACTTTAAACTCCTTCTTTAGTAGGTAAGTCTACTCGGCTGGGCTTCGCCCAAGACAAGCAGGTGTAACCGCACCGGCCAGCTAGCTAACAGATCAAGCCCATTTCGATAAACGAGAACTTTCACATGTAGCTTATACTTTATAAATCAAGCGTGGCCAACATTCACCAAGCAATGTAAATGTTCTTGTTATAAATTCTGCTAGTGTACCGAGCCGAGAAGGTGTTATATCAAATATTGTTGGATGCCAGCCAAGGTTTACCTAGAGAGATGCCTTTAGCTATGTAAGCAAGACCAGGTACAACTGAATGAAATGACGCGAATTCAAAGGTTGCATTGTTATGCAACTGTTATGAAGGAATACAGAAGCGTGATCAGAATTGCAGCATTACGAAATGGCATTAAAATGCTTGGAAAGTTCGCTAGGACAATAACTTTCAGTCTGCAAAGTCATCAAGTGGCTCATGTGCTCTTTTGTCGACTATTATAAGACATATAACAATGAAACGTAATAGCATAAAATCATAAATGTATGCCAAATTAAGATCAGTGCGTGTCACATAAAACCCGGAACCCTTCTCTTAACTTAAACGAACTTCAACACGCGTATGCGAATACACGTTTAGCATATTCTCTGGAAGCCAGCCAAACAGGAGACGTAGTTTTAAATGGGATTGAACAATGCGATCGAGGATAGATAAATGTTGGCTTCTATTACGAAGAGCTGTGCACTTTTACCCTCCGCGAAACACGCTCAAGGTGTTCAGCCACAGATCCAGTTGGATTTAAGCCAATTTGAGCCAAACTCAGTAAGCTCAAGTTCTCGGTTTAAACTAACCAGTAATATATACTTCTGTTTTACATTTATAAATGGCTCATGCTAAGAAACTGAAGCTTTAAACTTGTATTTTCTATGTAGTTAATAATATGCACAGTTAAGAAAATAAGTGTTGGTAGTAATTTCACTTCTGAACTTCTACCAAGTGCTTTGAGAACATAAAAATATTATTGAAGTGCTCAGGTTATCTAGAAATGCTTTCTTCCTCTAAAACAAGTGATTATTACTAATATCACAGCTACTAATAGGTAGGTAGGATTATAATATGATTAAAATCCCCATCCCTCTTTACGGGAGGCCGATGTTCAAACCAATACACAGACGCGCTGTATGCATTATTGTGTGTAGAATTTTCACGTGCATTATTGTATACGAGTATAATATAATGTACATCATTAACAGTGGAATTTCACCGTGAAAATATTATTAGTAGAACAATAAAATGGATATTTTTCTTTCGTCTTCTAGATCTCTCTCCTGTCTCATGTCTCCTGTCTCTGTATGCTCATCATTGACCTAGAGATAGTTTGTCTTAATTATTCAAAAGGCCAATTCAAAATACCCCTCGCCTATACCTAATACTCAATCGTGATAGATCAACTCAGAAGACCCGTGGCAGGGAAAAGAATCCCATTATCGGACCACGTACCGCGGGATTAAACAGATTTGAACGGGAAGCTTGCCGTTGTATTATACGTTTCACTGGGAATTGTAGCTTATTTCACACTTGGAACGAATTACTGGTCATAATATTACATTGTGATTTCTAGAATTTCAGTTTTATTTTAGGGTCTGTAAACAATGTTCTGTCTAGGTCTACGTTTATATGGTGAGCTGATACAGTATTTTTTCCAGTGAAGAGCTGAAGTAGACACTCGGGTCTAACATTCACTCCTTAATACATACTGAAGCAACGTTATATAAGCTCTGTTGCAATTAGTTTAATTGTTTTATAAACGTAACCAAAAATATTCGTTAGCTTTTAAGATACACGATCGATCCAACGATCTATCTCCGTGCTTCTTTCCAAGGAAACCATTTGTCGCCGACAATAGTTCTCGCTTGAAATCTGGGCTGGCAACAGCCGGACAAGGTGACAAACTATCGCATTCAGCGAATGTCCCACAAGAAAAATAGCTCCCGACCTCATTGTAATGAAATCAGGTCCTCGACGCGGCCGCGACGAGGGTTCAGAGTGAGGCCAGCAACTCATGTTTACGCTAAACTGAGAAAACACTATCGATTAATCTAAGTGAATAATGAATAACCTTCAGGTTTTCATGATGCTAGTGGATAATATTTAAATATCCGGATGACCGAGCTCAGTTTAGTGTTGCTTAACAACGCCATTTACTGAAGTAGCTTTAGTATTGCTCCTTGCCAATAGATGTCAGGAAGAGTATATTGTAGAAGTTTATCATTGCCTGAAAACTCCGATAAAACGACATTTTCTAAAAATGAATCCTAGCTAGATCGATTTATCGCCCCCGAAACCCCCTATATACTAAATTTTATGAAAATCGTTGGAGCCGATTCCGAGATTCCAATTATATATGTATAAGAATTGCTCGTTTAAAGGTATTAGATTTATTGGTGGAGTGTACATAGTTCAGTATTTTTTAACAAGAATCGTCATACATTTACAGTATTCAGTGTTACCGGAATGCCGTTTAATCAATGGCAAAGCAAAAGATTACGGAGATAGAGCGGATTCAAGCATTTGCACTGTGTAGGTACCATTTGCTTTCATTAAAAATTCACGGTGGTGCTAGCCTCCTCTCAATTTTAAGTAATTGGCTAAAACACGCGAGGATACATATAAGTATCCATAAAATACCGCGCCGCTCGTTCTCATCATCCCGTCCAACGAAGCGGATCCATCTTGCTGGTGAATCGCGGCCATTAGCGACATCTCGCGCTACATGTACCGTTACATATACTCACATACATGATAGTGATACCGACAAGTCGGCGCGCGCTTCCGATTGCCCGATCAATCACTTCTAAAACGATTGACTTGAGACATATCGTGGGGTTACGCCATCAGCAGATAAAGACAAACATGACTCAAGTTTTTCTCAAAACTTAACTCACACTAACGCGAAGGCTCGCGATCAGGCGTACGCGATCGTCTTACTTACAAGGGCACATTAGTAGAACTGTTCTGCAGCAAAGTACAAAATACAAATCAATAAAAATGTTTAAAAAACTCATTAAGTGACTAAATTGATTCCACGAGAAAACTATTTTACAACCGTTAATAAATGGATTGATTAAAAAGTCTAACGGCCGCACTCAGAAATTAACGGTTACTTAAATCCTTAGAATATACATACCTAATTTATATTTTGATTATGTACCTACTAAGGAGCGATTTAAGTAATCGTTAAATGACTCTGAGTGCGACTGTAAGTAGCCATTCCAAATTAGATCCTTATATTAAAAAAACCGTGTTGCTATGTGTGATGTTTGAAATTTCCTTACATTTACTATATCTATATATATAAAACACAAAAATTGTTTGTACGGATGTCCTTTATGACTTTGAAATCCAACCGATGTGACTCAAAATGGTTTCATCTGAAAGACAATAATCCGAAGGCGATTTGAGACCACCAAAACAATGCAATTTTGAAAACAGAATTAGCGTGCGGGATTTGTACTCAGGCTCAGCGTTGGGGAGACCAACGTTCAAACAAACCACTAGGATAACATTACTTTAGATGTATACTAAAATTTATTTGATTACATTTCTTCATCAAGACCAATAGTAGTAAGGTACAGCAGCGTAGGAAAAGTTTCCTAACTAGATCTCCACACGACCGTATTCCTCGCGGCTCCGCATAACTTACGCACTCAAACAGAATCATAAATTGAACAGCCGCAGACTTTCATAAGTTTCATGAAAATTCCCTCACTTTCAACTGAAGGTACGACCGAAATAAATCAAACATCCGGCACCTTTTTCAGTAGAATTATTTAACTAGGGACAAGGACTCGGTAATATCGTACAGTGCTAATATTATATTATACGAGTGCATTACGGACAATCTTTTTTAGATTTGCTGAACAACAGTAATTTTATTTAGTATTAATAGATACCCAACCTTCGCTTTATTTGAAATGAAATGAAATGCATGTATACTTGTAACTCATTTAGAATTTTCATGCTAGCTTATATCGCACCCTCAGTGGAAAAAACCACAAGTCGTCTTACGTTGAGTTTTAGTTATTAATATGATTGGAAAGAGGAAAAAAAGCTGCATATGCTCGATTTTTTTCAAATTTTATCATTAATCTTGACGGTTTTGTGCAAGAAATCGTAATGTAAATTCCTTTGAGTACTTACTGATATTTTAACAGTTTTTTGCTCTCCTGTAAAATTGCAATTTCCAACTTATGCCTTTTTCCACTGAGAGTGCGATATATTTAATTCATTATAATATTATGTACCTACTTATCTCCTGGATTTGTCAACTCAGAAGGATAAAAGTACCCGATGCTTGTGCCTTGTATATTGTACCAGGAATCTAGCACTTGTCAAAATTAATATCATGGTCGTAAACTTTGCCTAATGCTACACCATCATCACATCAAATTGATTCAATGTAGGTAAATACCTTGAACTATGGATTAAAAATGTAACCAACAAAACATACTAGTACATTTATTTACGCCATAAAAGTACAGTGTATCACCGTCACAGGGTGACATGCTTAGACCGCAGAATGGAATTATAAATAGAAGATTTTAAGATTTAACCTCCAAAAGCCATTAACATTACTTCCCATGTACTTTTAAACTATCTGACACTTTGGAAACTTATAATCGTCTATTAATGATCCATGCCGGAATCTTGAAGAGCAATCGCATTTCTATAAAAAATTCTCAAATTCCGTCCGAGAGAAAACTGCGTCACGTTAAATATACTGAATAGAAAGACGAAACGCGTAGGTAGCTTAGTTGATAGTGACCTGCCTGCGAATTAAGTTTCTGGTTCTATTCCCGGGTGAGGTCTTTTTGTGTTGTCCATGCCACCCACAACACAGGGAATACCAGTTTCAGGATATGAGTGTACGAGCGTTTAAAATACAGTGACCCGGTAAGCAATTCTTTTCTGATAGGAATTTATGAGTTTTATTATACACTTGACACAACAATTCCTTGCAAAACCCACTGGTTTTAGACGCAGGTTCTTCTAATTTCTTTTTTTATATGAAATAAGTTAGTGCTTGACAACAATCTCACTTGATGGTAAGTGGCGATGATGTCCAAGATGGCGAACGCACTACCTTAATAAATGTTTATTCATTCTTGTCTTGAAGACATCTACATTAAAGGTGGACGGGAACATCCACGCGGGCAAGCTATGCCAGTCCTTCGTGGCGCGCACTATGAAAGATGAGGCGTATCGCGTTGGTCATAGTGGTGGGATATTCATGACGTATGGATGGATGCTTGCCGTACGAAGGGAGGAACGGGGATGGGGGAATAAATTCGTGAAACTCCTGAGCATACTCTCCAAAATGTATCATGTAGAATGCCGAGAGGATGGCTACTCTGCAACTATGTGCGAGGCTTTGCAGATTGGATACTACCAGGTCTGGGTCGTCAATGAGCCATTGCACGCCTCTCCATCGATTTCAAGGCTGAAAGGTGACATTTGGCCGCATTAGCCCAAATGTGATAGCAGTATTTCACACATGGGCGAATCTGAGTTTTATACAGTGTTAAAATCTGCCTCGGTGTGAAGTACTACCGCACCCTCTTAAGGACCCCGAGTTTTCTTGCAGCCACTTTAGCTTTGGATTCGATGAACCGCCCATAGTTGAGGTTCGATACTTCGACTCCCAATAACTGTAGGCGGTCGGTGCATTCTAGGGATACATTCTAGAAAGTGGGAGCAACGGTGAACGTCTGTGTTTTAGTGGCATTTAATCTCACAAGATTGGCATCGCCCCAATCGGAGACTGCCCGGAGAGAGAGATTCACACGATCCAACACAGTCTCTCTTTCAGACTGTATTAATTCTTCCCTACTGGCTCGAGCACTGGACGGGTATCTCTCCAATACTCAGCTGTCATCTGCGTACCCATAAATACCGGGCATAAGCAGATCATTAATGTGCAGCAGGAATAGAGAGTAATTTAGATAGAAGCTAACCCTTCTACATAGTATTAGCATAGGTACTTACTATTGCCTTCTGTGGTATTAGGACAAAATATACATAGTTCGTGAACAGTAATAAATCAGCCATCTGATAATCCAGTTTGATTATCAGATTAACATATTAATGTATGATGTATCAATGCATCTTCATTTGGCTGCAGAGCCAACCTTTACATTAATATTTATGTATGTAT
This sequence comes from Thymelicus lineola, assembly GCA_963932265.1. Lineage (NCBI taxonomy): Eukaryota > Metazoa > Arthropoda > Insecta > Lepidoptera > Hesperiidae > Thymelicus > Thymelicus lineola. The sequence continues at coordinate 16,401,379 of OZ010693.1, read as the reverse complement.
GTTATAATATATACAATACGACTAACATTTTATAATTTTGCAAGTTATGCTGTAAGATATTCTGTACTTCTGTACTACCGAATACAGGACCAAAAGGCACATACCTAGTACTTACAGATGTATACATGTGTGTACATAATACACCATTATTATGTATGTTTGTTTTTAACTGATACTACTTTTGATAATTAAATGATTCTTCGTTTGGATGCATCAGTATTAATAATTATACGAGCAGGTTAAGATGTATCAAAAATTATAATAAAATAATTAAATCAAACAGTGTGTCATATCCAATGTGTATATATTATTATTATGTATCCAAGAATTTGCATCTACACCGAATTTCAGCACACAAACAAATACCCACAATATTATTCAAATTTCCTCGGTGAGATTTGTTGCGGATTTCGAATATAAAGGCAGGGTTTCTTTCGAGTGGAAGATCGTTTGAGAGACGATGCCCCAAATTATGTTCTTGAAATATAAATTAATATTTTGTATAAAATCGTCTTTGATGAATTTTGTGAGAACGATGGTTGAGATAATAAGGGTACCGGAGAGATGACGCTGGATCGCTGGCTGGAGGAGACTTAAAAGGAAAGTGTTTTGGGTTATATTAATAGCATAATAAAAGCATTATAATGTAATAAGCATTTAAAACCCGTTCTTGGAAACTTTCTTCATATACCTACGACTTCTGATACTGGGTAATTCAGAGTGGGATAAACCAATATACGTATCCTTATTTGTGTAAAATCCACTTTCTTACCTGTACATTGCCATCTTTTTTAGGAAACTGTCCTAAGTACTTGTAACGAGAAACAAAATGTACCTGTAACAAAAATAAATACTCGTAAATAACTAATCATAGTTCGAAATCGATGTTAATGGGCAACATTTTATTCGGCTTTTATTGCTTCACAACTAACAGAAGATGTTAGGTCACAGATAAAGTAATGTTTATGGGTTTATGCCTTTGAGATGTTAAGGTATCCATCAATCTGGGAGCAAGCCAACCTCCCTTGCTTGTGGAGCACCCAGCGGAATAACGGAGAAAAGGAAAAAGGTCGTAGAAAAGGGGCACAAGTCACCTGAGATGTTTGATTTTAAGGGTACTCATGAGTGGTGATAAGGTATTTTACCTGCCTGACCTGCAACCACTCTCCCAAAATCGAATGTGAAATGTACTTTTTCAGTCCCAGTGTCGGAAGCAACATTTCAGTGATTCCGATGGTCCTAAATTGATGTCGATGGGCGACTGTGACTACTTTTCATCAGGTGGCTCGTCGCTGTCACATAAACTAAGGATATCACATATGACATAGACTGGATCAGTTAAGTTAGGATCAACCTATAGTTAGAAATAAACAGTAAACACATTATAAATATTATTAAAATCTATCCAGAGTTTGATAAGCTATGTATAAACAATACAAATACAAATGTCAAAACAACTTCCGATCATTTTGTCAACAGCTCAAGCACAAGAGTTTCAAAGGGAATACATAAGTTTGGAAACGGCGAGATGTCCGAAGCAGCTTCTAAGTCGCTCAACTGTTTCTAAAGTCGCGTCGAGTCCCCAATCCCGGAATCGCTGTGTAACACAACTTGGGGCCGGTGAAGAATTCTGAACAGCGAACACTCCTTATTGATGTGAAACATCTACAGGCGAGGGGTAAACCTGATTTTTGGCGCGGTGATGTGGCGACGCTTCCGCCGCACTATATTATTATGGTAGATCAATATGAAAAAAAAAATTATAACATAATGTGGGTAATCATAAATAAACTTGGTTTGATAGGCTGTAGCATACGGTAGGACAAATTAGAAACTTCAATATAAGAAACGGTGGCGTATTGGGAGATGGTCGGTACTTTAAACCGCAATACCTGAGTTCAAATCCTGGCGAAGTGATAATTTTATTCTTCTTATTTAGTTTTTTTAACAATAAAATATGTCTGACATCGATAATTTCGATTATTCACATCTGCCAGCCGTCCCATGACAGCTCACATTTTTTTTTATTTCTTGTCCAATTCAATTGATATCAAACTCTATTGCTGCCGATGAGTTCGTACAATTGCCACGTCTGAGTGCACTTGGAAGAGCTTCGTGAACAACTTTCACAATGTTTACGCTGAAATTCTGAACTAGCTGGCTCGGCGATTGTAAGTTTAATGCAATAGAATCTCAACTGTTTAAAATGAAGTGGTCGATTGACGATAAATGATGAAGTTATCATTTGCTAAGCAAACAAATATAACCTACAATTCTAAAATCGATACACTAATATCGAAATATCGCAACGAAAAATACAATCTGAAAATGGAATGGGGCATTTTAATTTGGCGAGTGACTCAAAGCCGGGCGGTGTTCGGAAATCACTTTGGATTAAAAACTTAAAACTAGTGCTGGGAAGTTGCTTCAGCAGTGGAAAGGTAAAGCCTGCACACGGATCAACCTACCAACTCCATATCCGCAAAATTTTCTTTAAAGCCGCTTAACAATATTTGTATTTAGATTGAAATACACTTGGGACCAGCTACAATCGAATGAAACGTTATATTTCATTCAGCCTGATATCCTAATTTTAATTTCACAGGCAAGTTTCGCTTATGCTGTCACTAAAATGAAATCATTTCAAAATGTTGACAATTCTTAAGCTTGAAGTGCACTGACTCAAATATTAAAAAAAAATCATATTGAGCATAACATGTCAGATAAACTAAATCGAGTTTTCACCATGTACGTCCGTCGCGGGACGCAATAACATTTAGATACGAGACTATATTGTACGACGTATCCGTGATGTGTATCTTGTGGAGTAATCCCATGGCTGAAAAGATTATAGTATAAATGGTGGGTCACATTGCTGTCTTTTGTATATTTTGAAGATATCAAAATGCTTTGTAGAACAGAATTTTATTTCATGAAATATATTTTTAGACTTCATAATTTTATAATGAAACGATTTACAAGATGAGTAATTTGATACTTGCGGTAGCGCATCTTCATATGTGTAACGAGAACGCCTGTATGCATATGATCTGAGTACCTAATAAACAAAAATAAAAACGCTTCAGAAAATCTCTTACAAAAGTGACATTTGGCCAAAATTAACTATTTCATCCCTGACATGTTAACAAAAAGAAAAAGAAGTTATTATTCTCTATGTGACACAACTCACGCTGGTCAGGGTCATCGCAAGCTGACTGACACGAGATTCTGAAGATCCACTTGGCGTTTCTTTCATATACGTCTACAAATAAACATGTTGTGGTTGAAAACTGTTTTTGACGTGATGCTGCCTCGCAAACCGAACAAAGGTGAAATTGGTAATTATAAAAGTATCAGTTTTATTTTAATCGTGTGTATAATTCTATTTGCAATGCAATGCAAAGAAGTATTGCTGTGTATTGAGAGAGAAAAATATCTTATTTAAAAAGGTCTTATCTTTTGATGATGATCATTGATGATCAGCATTAGTTAATTAACTAACCTAAGTTAATAGCTCAATCCAACATTTCAAGCGTTTTATCTTTCCCCTTTCTGGGGAGAGAATCTTACTCTATCACTTGCTTCAAAATAAAATGGCATTCTTCCTAAACAGTCTTGGGAATTGCTAGACCATGAAATAACCTTGTAGGTTTAGCGATAATATTCACCACTAACGCTGATAAACGTACCCTCCCACATTATGATTGCCGAAGACAATAGGCCCTGCGAACGCTCTAAGAAAATAAATTTTTTGACTCGATGTAAATTAAGACACGAAGAAGCTTTCGATTTAAGTGGAAAAAATTGAACCTCCACGTTTAGTCATCTGTAACGCGGGCGGGAATGTCACCTTGACAGAAAACTCATTTGAAGGCGCGACACGCGACAATCGCGCACTGTGCCCAACAAACGAACCACTCGTAACATATCGATATTCAATATCGATATATTGAACATTAATATCGACAACTCGAGTAAGTTCCGTCTTTAGATTTCGCAATGGATACACAAAAACCCTTATTTCAACTTTTATCCGCCTGTCTGTCAAGAGATTTTTTTGTCAAGAACTTTGACATTATCGTGGGAAAGATAAACCTTCAGTAGGAATTGAAGTTCTTATCGATCGAACCTTCATCCTTATGAGCTCTAGAAAGAAATCAAATAATGGAAGGATACCTTTATCGAATACCATTTACCATAAAGATAGAATAAGATACATTCTTATAAAAATAAATTTAAAATTAACCGACGAGACCAAATCTTTTAAATATTATATTTTTTTAAATCTATTGTCGTAATTTTAACAAAATACTAAAAATATTACACAATATTTGTATTTCTACTTTAATAGGGTGATTTGAATGCGAAACGCTGCAAGCTGAGATCAGACAGAACCGGTTTTCAGTATCTATGACGTAATTTAATATGAATATTCTATCAGGATTATCCACTTTGTTATGCAAAGTTTGAAGTGTAAATCTTCATGGAAACTATAAATTCCAGTAACGGTAACATGTCTCAATGATGAATTAACTGAGGTGACAAGACGAGACTTTGAGAACGTTGAAATAGCATGTTCCATTTATTGGTAACCAGAAAATATTTAGCTGTGAGAAACATTTTTTTTTTGTAAGGAAACCTTAAAATTTGTCTTAATATTATATCAGTATTAAAGAAATAGATATTTAATAGCGCTAGAAGCTAGAAATAGAACACCCATTGCGCAATAAACATAATAAAGCAACATTGAAACATTACTGTGTCTTCGCCTCCGCGAACAATTCCGCACAATAAAGTCAAATCCCCACTGAATCCATACAAAACTTTTATTACATTTCGCGGTTTGATAATAATAACTTTACGGTATATTTTGTGCAAAATGTTTAATATCTTGTCTCATTATGTCGTGCTCTTTTCGCTTCTCAAGAATTCGTGCGGTACGCTCACTAATTCAAATCAAATTCAATTATAATTTGTGCAAAGTGTGAAAACAAATTTTAATTAATTTTTTCGTCCGTAAACATTCTCGAAAGCTAAAATTTCACTTTCCTAATTAAACGTTAAAAGCATTGCAGAAATATTATAATATTTTCATTATAATAATATTTTCCGATTTACTTATTGTTTAATAGATTTCCTTCCTGATTAACATTACAAATTACTATAAAAAGGTCTAGTCATTGATTTATTGTATGTCTTCTGTGGTATGATGAAGATGTCTAGTAATTAAAATATTACTACGAGGTGAATGAATTTGAGGAAAAGAGAATATAATGACCATAATATACATACTTCTAAACGAAATTTTTAATTAATTAATTTAGATTTATAGAAACACATTACCTGTAAGTATAATCAATAGTAGTTGTACCTATTAGAATACAAAAGCAATATTAGATATTAGCTGATGATATTCCGTGGCTTCGCGCGCGTGGATATCGACTTTTTACTATTAGATATTACATGATGCCCGTGGCTTCCCGCACGCGTAGATATCGATTTTTTACAAATCCTGCGGGAATCCTGAACTTTTGTGTTAATCCAGGTTATAAGCTATCTCCATTCCAAATTTCAGCCAAATCGGTTAAGTAGTTGTGGCGTGATTGAGGAACAAACATCTTCACAAACTTTCACATGTATGATATAAATAGGATGACATTTAGTATAACATCTTGAACCTGCGCCCTATATTAAAGCGATGCATCAAAGTCAAAAGGTGCACAGAGAAGACTGAGTGCAACTTTAAGTATCACGAAGATGCATCTTCGTTTAACCTGTTCCCCTGCATTTTACACGCCGTTTATTTTTCTTATTTCATAATAATATTAATTAACGTTTCGTAAGAATCACGAAACGTAACAAAATATTATATCTTAATTTTAAGAACAGCAAAGCCGGTTACTGATATTATAAATATGCTAGCTCACTCGTTCAATAAATGGAGATGTGGCTTTCCACACAAAAATATCTTTGAGAAATAATTTATCTGAAAGTCTTTTTTTATATCATTTTGTAAGTTGATGATTGATTACAATCCCACCTGATGGTAAGTGGCGATTTAGACATCGATGGTAAAACCTACTAACTTAGTAAAAGCTAACTTAGTAAATTCACTCTTGCTTTGAAGACACTTAAGTCGCAGCATTTTTTGATAATAACGTAAAATTATTATAAAATATAATATTCGACAATCGAAACCTACCACACATTGTTTTTCCGCGAACAACCGACAGCAGACGAGCTTGTGTTCGTAACTTAATATTCCAGCGGGTGTTCCCGGGCCAAATGTTTACAAAACCTAATCAAATGATTTTCATACGTTCTCCACTCGCCCTCTGCGACCCCTGGGGATGCTTTATCACATTCGGAGAAATGTTCTATATAGTTGGCGGCTGCCATTGAGTTTAATTAAAATTCCACGATTGAACACAAGTAATAAATAGAAAGATTCCATTTTAAATTGTAGAATTACATTTTATTTCAACTTTTTCAATTAGACTTACTATTAAGTTTAGCTTATAATGCTTTTTACTACTGCAATTTACGCCAACTGTTTCATTTGGTTTGCTGCTACACTTCAAACATTTCTTTTTGCACGTAGGTACTTTACGCCACTATATACGCAAATGAGGTCCGGGGAAAATATAGTATCTTAAATCAGGGCTTACCGGAGCTAGCTCCTTACATTAAGTTTAAAGAAAAAGAGGGTGTACTTCCTTTTAGCCCATACTTCCGATTGATCTGAATTTTGATATACCTATGTATTTCTACGACCTGGTAACGAATATCATAGGTAAAATACCCGCAAGGTCACCTTGAAAAAACATGATTTTTTGTTTTTCACGTTTATTTGGCAAAGTATTGATTTTACAAAAAAAATGCACTGGGCTTTCATTGCACTCTTCGGGTAGGGCAGACAAGACCACGTGGAGTCGGTTTTGTAGCAATTCGTATCTTTCACGCTCGTTTTTTTCCTCCATTAGTTTAAATTAGTTTAGTAATTGGGGGATGGGCTGCTCTCGTCCGTAGGAGGTTACTTTTTTATACAGAATACCCTACACGTGTCCCCTGGGTAGTGCGAAACGAGCAGCAACTCTGGTGGTAGGCCACAACATCGGCTGCCGGCTTGCAGTTACCACCCACCGGACAAAGTCGTGTCGCCAAACGATTCGTCGTGTTCCGGCATGATGTCTGGTGAAGCCGAATGGGGAATGGGTCTGAACAGTTGCGCTGCGTAGTGGCCGACCGTAGACAGTTGGGGGCCCAAGTAGTGGGATAGCCACCCACGAAAGGCTGCCCCGCCATCTGCGAAAAATCCCGGGGTGGCTCCATCATGCCGGTTGGCGACCGGATGAGGGGACCTGATGGCGATCTCCGGGGGGGTTCGGGCGTCCCCGCGGTCTCCAAGCTAAGGCCCCAATGACGTAGCAACACTAATTTTGTCACTTGGTTACCATCGCAGTGCCTCGTTCAACTGCCATTCCCCATCCTATTCACTCCGCGTTCAGACTTAAATGAAAGGTAAGAGCAAAAAGAATGGGTTTTCACAGCGGATGCACTTCCCCTCACTTAAAGTGCACCTCACAAACATACGAGGTTTGCACTCTAATCTCTCATCAGTCCACCACCATCTCGAGACTGCGCAGCCGCACTTGCTCTTTCTGACGGAGACGCAGATTAGTTGTCCCTCCAGCGTAGCGTACCTGGACTATCCGGGATACACTATAGAGCACAACTTTCATCCTCGTGCTGGAGTTTGTCTTTACGCTCGCAATGACATTTGCTGTCTGCGTCTCCGTCACCTTGAAGACTCCACCTTCTCTACTATCTGGGCTTTAGTAGACACAGGAACAGACAAGATTTTGTATTCTTGTGTCTACCGATCGCACAGCGGTGACCAGGAGACAACTCGGTTATTCGAATATCTCAGTGTGGCAGCTGATGTAGCCCTTCGTCGGCACCCTACGGCTCAGTTAGTCTTTCTGGGGGACTTTAACGCCGTTCATCAGGACTGGCTGTTCCCATACCAGAGGACTGACCATGCTGGGAGGGAAACGTGGAATTTTGCCACGTCACTAGGCCTCTCACAGCTGGTAAACCAAGCGACTAGGGTGCCTGATGTTGATGGCCACACAGCCAATTGCCTGGACCTTCTGCTGACAACCGATCCGGACAGGTATACAGTTGAGGTTTCTTCCCCACTGGGTACCTCCGATCACTGTCTGGTGAAATCTGTATCGTCATATTCCCTTCCTGACCACGATTGCGGTGGCACTCGGCGAGTATGGCATTACAGGTCAGCAGATTGGGATGAGATGCGGCACTTCTTTGCATCTTATCCTTGGCGGCAGGTCTGCTTCTCTTCGGATGATCCGTCGAGCTGCGCGGATGCTATAACTGATGTGGTACGTCAGGCTATGGAATACTTTATCCCTTTCTCTGACGTCCACAACGGTGGCAAAGCTCACCCTTGGTTTAACGCCGAATGCACTGCGGCTGAGAAGCGTAAACATTCGGCGTACTTATCTTGGGTTGATGCTCGAGACCGCAAAGCTCCGGATATCAGTTCCAAGAAAAAAGCTTTTAACCAAGCCGCCAAGTCCTATAAAAAGGCAATACAGAAGGCCAGTCTTGACCGCATTCAACGTATTGGCGCAAAGCTCTCTGACCAACCGGCTGGCAGTAGAGCTTTTTGGTCACTCGCCAAAGCGGTTGAGACTAACTTCTGTCGGCCTACACTGCCTCCACTGGTAAAACCGGATGGCTCCCTGGCACACACGGCTAAAGAGAAAGCTGACTTGTTCGCATCTCTTTTTGCCGAAAATTCGCGTCTAGATGCCGGCAACAACGTACCACCTGTAATACCTCACTGCGGTACTTTCATGCCAGAAGTCCGCATCACTAACAAAGAGGTTCTCAAAACTTTGCGGTGTCTAGACGTGAATAAAGCCAGTGGACCTGATGGAATTCCAGCGGTTGTGCTAAAGGCTTGTGCACCCGAGTTGTCTCCTGTGCTGACGCGTCTGTTTCGGCTCTCAATTGAGACTGGATCAGTGCCTAAGTCCTGGAAGCTTGCCAACGTGCAGCCCGTGCCTAAGAAAGGCAGCCGTGCTGACCCCTCTAACTATCGGCCTATCTCAATTACCTCCATACTCTGCAAGATTATGGAACGTACATTGAATAGGCGCCTCATGGCATACCTAGAGCGAAATGATCTCCTTAGTGACCGGCAGTACGGGTTTCGCCGAGACCGGTCAACAGGGGATCTTCTAGCGTATGCCACGCACATATGGGGCGAGGCCCTTGAGAATAATGGGGAGGCCCTTGCTGTCTCCCTTGACGTCTCGAAGGCCTTCGATAAGGTTTGGCACGCTAGCCTTTTGAGCAAGCTTCCAGCTTACGGCATATCCCCTGGCCTTATAAACTGGGTAGAGGACTTCCTGAGCGACCGATCTTTCCGGGTTGTTATCGATGGTAGATCATCAGAAACGATGACTACAAATGCCGGAGTTCCTCAGGGGTCCGTTCTCTCCGCCACTCTATTCCTGCTACACATTAATGACCTGCTCATGCCCGGTATATATGGGTACGCAGATGATAGCACAGTGGTAGAGAGATATCTGCCGAGTTCCAGGGCCAGTAGGCACGAAATTCAGTTGGAAAGAGAGGCCATGGTGGAACGTGTGAATCTCACACTGCGGGCTGTGTCCGAGTGGGGCGAAGCCAATCTTGTGAGATTCAACGCCACTAAAACACAGACGTGTCTCTTCACCGCCAAAAGGAGCCCGCTCACCTTGGCTCCTACTTTCCAGAATGTGTCCTTGGACTATACCGACTGCCTTCAGTTGTTAGGAGTTGAGATATCCTCCAAGCTCAACTTTGGGCAGTTCATCGAATCCAAAGCTAAAGCAGGTGCAAGGAAACTTGGCGTCCTTGCGAAGGTGCGGCGGTACTTCACACCGAGGCAACTTTTAACCTTGTACAAAGCTCAGGTTCGGCCATGTGTGGAGTACTGTTCTCACATTTGGGCAGGTGCAGCCAAATGTCACCTTTCTGCTTTGGATTCGATGGAGAGACGTGCGAAGAGGCTTATTGGTGACCCAGATCTGGTTGAGACCAGTTTGCAAAGTCTCAAGCTCAGGCGCAGAGTAGCCAGCCTCTCGGTTTTCTATAGGGCACATTTTGGTGAGTGTGCGCAGGAATTATTTGAATTGATTCCCCCTTCCCCGTTCCACCATCGAACGACACGACGCACGGCGGGTATCCACCCTTACGTCGTTGATATCCCGCCGGTACGGACGTCGCGGTTTGCATCGTCATTCATTATGCGCACCGCTAAGGATTGGAACAGCTTGCCTGCGTCTGCGTTCCCGCCCACCTATAACGTGGATGACTTCAAAAAAAGAGTGAATAGGCTTCTATTAAGTTAGTGCGCTCACCACCCTGGACCACATCTCCACTTACCATCAGGTGGGATTGTGGTCAAGCATTAACTTATTTTAAGTAAAAAAAAAAAAAAATACTACAGTAATTCTAAATCAATAATTAGGAATATGGATATAAACATAACAATTAACAACACGTGTTGAGTACCTAATGAAGGTTTTTTTTAATTTGCTTGTGACCTTCGTAAATCTTGCGTTTTCGAGACGCAAGACAGTTTTGGCAGTAAGCAACTCGGTATTTCGGCATAGCCGCGCAACTAACTTCGAAACACGAATCTGAGGCAATTCTCCCATGCATTATGGTATATTTTCCGAGCTACTCGAATATGCATGTGGCGCTTGCAGTAATCACAGTCCGTTCAACAAACTGCTGTAATAACAAATTATATTGCTCTCTACCACATTTGTTGTTGCAGTTGACCACACAGATTATGCTTGTCCTGTTTCATTTGACTTTGACCTCTGTCCTGCGTTACTTTGGTCTTTGAGGTTCTCGTGGCTTTAATTCAATGATGTTCGACCCTACAATACATGTAATTATTTAGTTTAGTCTTTTCAGTCAAGATGTTCGTATTTAAGTTATGTATGTATGTGGCTTCAACATTAACGGCCCACCACTTAGCACGGATCTCTGCTCTTGAGGAGGCCTAGAGCATACTAAACCTCACTGCTGTTCCAGTGCGGTAAACTAAGTGTAAGTCATATAAACCAGCGAAGTACTGCTTGCGGTGTCCCATTTATTGCCAATCATTTTTGTTATACATATATCTTCGCCATCATATTTATTACTAAAAAAATCTAATTACGATTCTTAAAACCTTAACTATTTAAATATTCTTTTATTTTATATATCGTTATATATATCGATAATCTAAATTCATATTGTTGATATAATAGTAATAAATCTGTATTTGTCAACAGATATTACCACGTAGCTCACAAACTGGGTCACACTGGTCCCGCTGTCCGGACACGTTCGAACAGCCTTCACGAGGCCCATACACAAGTCCTCTCGACTCTAGTTGATCGCGAGCCCCCCCCCCTCACCCCTCGCCCCGCAACCCCGTTCCGCCGCTGAAACGCCTCTTTTATGGTGATTAGATGCATTAAAGTCGTCGCTTTCTTTTTTTTACTGACGACAGCAAATCCGGTTTATTAACTAACTTGTAGTTACATGACTTTGTCCCGATTACACAAATAAAAGTGTGTATTAATTACACGTGACACATAAAAGTTGTTTAAAAAAACACATTATTTACTTATTTTGATCCTTTTTGCCGTTAATGGCTTTGTTCTTAAATATTTTAAGAACTACAATTTTATTCTATTATTAATATCTCTGTTATTCAAAACTTAACAGTTATCTCTAAGAATTTACTATTTAAGCGCCTTAGACCTATAAGGTATAAGCACGAATATTTTTATTCCCTATACCCCCTCTCTACATAATAATAGGTAATGGATCAGCTAAATTTATCTTTTCATAATTTATTATTCGTTTCGCTTCCGTCACATGGGCGATCTAAAAATTTATAATAATTTATCATTAATGTTAATTATTATACTTTTCTGTTATACAATAGTTGTTGTAGTAACGGCTAAGTCAAATATTCTAAGTAGATTTTGTGAAGTTAGGGCTTTTAGAGTTAAAGCGTGTAGAGTTAGAAGGTTGGCTCTACATGAGATCGGATAACTCAATTCAAGTCAAAGCAATGACTATTCATACCTTTAAAAGGATTCAATATCAAAGTGAATTGTATTACATATAGCTACCGTCTACCGGCGTTAGGTTACAAATTCCCAGCAGATCTTTATTACATCTATAAAAAAAATCCATTTTCCCCAAAGCCATGCGTAGCACATGTCACTTGCACAATGGGACATCACACGCGAGAAGTCACTCGCTAATTCACTTCACATCTGCTTCGACATCTGATCCTGTGATCCATCCATATAAGCTGGAAGTCCTGAAAGAACACTCCTGAGTCTTTGTCTGGTGTATCTTTAGGAGAACAATGCCGTACACTTGATTGTTACGGGCGACAATAAGTCACTTAGGGAAATGCGCTTCTTGGTTAATGAACCTTTGATTATTACATGTGTCGACTAGAATAAAATAAATACCTCTTTAGTTCTACTCCTATATGGGAAAATGTTCACATTTTGTTGTTAAATCTACTATATTTTTTTTGTAATTTTGTGGACTGGAGTGGACTTTATTCATCAAAAAAAGCGAACCTATTTGATGGAATATGTCCTGAACGCAGTCGTAAAGCAGTTTTTAAGAGACTCCAATTATATTTCACGTTATCTACCCAGGGATATTGTAATATATTTGGCTGGATGGTACGATAACAAATCCCCTTCTCGCAAGATCTCCTATCGAAATATTCTTGCCATGCATCATTACATTGTTTTTTAACAATTTTTAAATATTCGGAGTAAAGAGATAGGATAGGTAATACGGATATAGGAATACCATTAGTAGCAGCTTGTTTAACCAACAAGTCAACATCTTCATTTTCTTTAAGCTGGATATGGCCTCATAATCATGACCGCGATTCACCGAAAAAAGCTGCAATAATTATTTTGACTAAATAAATAATTCCGAATACTAAGTTCAAAACCGTATAAAATAATCGAAACGTTATCTCTGAACGTTTTTACTAAAGCGTCAAATGTTACGCTTCATAAATTCCGTTTAGCCCGGGCCTCGGCTGAAATGCATATTAATTCATGTTTTTGACTTCCATTCAAACTTAAATCAGACGTTCAATATTCGCTGCCAATGCGAATTCGACGGAATCATTTTGTAAAGTGTAATATTGCCCCACTAGCACCGAAAATATGCAATGATAAATTTTAAACAGGATTCTACTCTACAGTTTTACGTGTCATTGGATTTTATCAGTTATTAAGTAATGTGTACCGAAATTATTAACATGTTGCGTAATTATTTTATTATTGAGATTCTATTATTTACCTTTAAAGTAATTAATACACTACAAAACTATATAGTTTTAAAACTAGCCCCTGTAACCTAACTATTGCTAAGGCAATGTTTAGTTTCAATTAGTGGTTTCAATCGTATGTTGTCATCTAAAAAATCTATTCAAACTGATGTTAAATGGATGTAACTCGATACAAAAGCTATGATATCGGGTAATTAGACAACAAACGATCGTACGCTATACGACTGATATGACGTCGTTCGGCGCCATGGCCCGTGGCCTGTCTGGCGACTGACGCCACTGACGACATTTACGCTAGTGATCGGCGATTGTTGCAAAAAAAAAAGAAAATGTGTGCAATTCACACGTGGTAGAAGTGAAACTTTCCAAAATTTTGGTTTCAAGATAATGATATGAAAAAGCAATAAATCGAATCTTAAAGCAATAAATCGAAGCGCCATCTATGAATACAACTTAGCACTTTTTAAAATCTATCTAGCAATAAAACGAATGTTCTATCTTACTCCTCACGCCATCTATGAATACAACTTAGCACTTTTTAAAAATCTATCTAGCAATAAAACGAATGTTCTATCTTACTCCTCACGCCATCTATGAATACAACTTAGCATTTTTACTGTCTGTATAATCGGCTGGTCGATCGACAGAATGAAAGAATGAAATTCTTATTTTTTGTTGATAAATTCTTTGAAAATATTTAAAAGAGCATTTGAAAGTATTTAAAAACAGTATAAAAATAAAACTAAAAAAAAAGAAATATTGTGAGACGCGAACCTGCGCATCAGGTATTGTGTATCTACGTCCTGACCATTGAGCTACGGACAAGTTAATTTGAATGACAAAATTAGCGGTTATATTATCTTACCTGTCGTTGCATCCGGTTTCAAATCACTAACGATTCTAAAGAAGTTTCACTTCAAAAACAATCGACTGAATCGAAAATGGCGCCATTGCGCATTTGATTGTCGATTTAGTAGTTCCTCGCGATGATTATTCGAATAACAATCGACAAACTACTAACTGACTATATTTTGGATTCAGCGTTTGGACGAAAAAAAAAAAGGTCTCGGCATTCAGAGAATACTATTATTTCTGGCGGAGGTCAGAATTGCCAATGTTTTTTATTGTTTCGTTACACCCTTGATATTTTCCATAATATTCACACTTCACACGGACAATCAACTAACATCAATTGTTATCGACTTTTATCAACTAAACTGAACAATCGACTAATTCGATTAATTAAGTAATAATCGCCCATCGCCGACTACGCGGAGACAGATTAGTTGTTCATTGCTTATTCATTTATCAATCAATTCAGAGTTATTATGACCACAGGAACAATTCATAAGTTTAGACGAGATCATTTATTAAGATTTAGTTTATAGCTGTCTTCTTCTTCGTCATACCGCTCTTGCCAGAGCGGTCGTGGCCTTCACAAGGTTGTACTTGAGGCAGATGTTATTTGCCTCACGAGCATTCGCCACTTCTCCCTGTTTGTGGTTAATCTTGTACACTCATGCAAGGGATCGCCCACGCGGTCTGGTGCCTTCTACTTTTCCCTGGACAACAAGGCGTGCGATGGAGGTATTTTCTCACTGGGAGACGTGTCCAAAGAATTTTAAAATGCGACTGGACACTAACGTCGAAAGACGAATTAATGCCGAGATCTTGAAGTATGGAGACGATGGCTTGGAACACTTATAGCATTATATAGTAACTAGGTTTTCGCGTGGGGCGCGCGCTGCTAAAGCAGCGCGCGTGCCTTTCTCTTTCGCAAAAGACAAAATAAATAAATAGTTTTTTTCAAAATTGTCATCGGTCTTGGAAATTTATTTTTCGATTCAGGGATCTGTTTGCGACATATTTGGCTTCAAAGCACTTTGTCTTTTTTTGAATGGCAGCATCAAAATATGTACAAACGGAGAGAGAGGGGAGATGGAGAGGGAGAGGATGAGAGAGAGGAAGAGGGAGGGGGAGACGGAGAGGGAAAGGAAGTGGTAGACGTAGAGACAGTAGGCGGGAGAGGGAGGGAGAGTGAGAGGGAGGAAGATGGAGAGGGAAAGGGAGAGAGAGAGAGGGAGAAGGAGAGGGAGAGACAGAGGGAGAAGGAGAGGGAGAGAGAGGGGGAGACTGAGAGGTAGCGGGAGAGGGAGGGAGAGGGGAAGGAAGAGGGAGAAGGAGAGAGAGAGGAAGAGGGAGGGGGAGACGGAGAGGTAGCGGGAGAGGGAGAGGGTGAGGGAGGGGGTGAGGAAGATGGAGAAGGGGAGGAAGGGAGAGGGGAAGAGGGAAAGGAAGTGGTAGACGTAGAAAGAGTAGGCGGGAGAGGTAGGGAGAGTGAGAGGGAGGAAGATGGAGAGGGAAAGGGAGGAAGAGGGAGAGGGGGAGGAATAGGAAAAAGAAGAGGGAGAGAGAGGAAGAGGGAGGGGGAGACGGAGAGGTAGCGGGAGAGGGAGGGAGGGGGAGAGTTAGGGAGAGGGGAGGGAAAGGGAGGAGGAGAGCTAGCGGGAGAGGGAGGGCAAGGGGGGAGAAGGAGAAATTGATAGGCGGTACAAAGTTTGCTGGGTCAGCTAGTTGATAAGTAATAGTAACTCTTAATACTAATAAACGCCTCATTGTATTGACATTCAATGGACAAACAATCTGAAATATTCGACACAAAATATATGAAAATTAATATTTTTATATGGCAACACTGCAACATTTTTCCTCCGATGTGTTCGATCTATAAGTACCAACAACCTCCTGATATATTGTAATGACATAAGATTGATGAAGTAGCCCGAAATATTACATAAAAAAGTACATTTTGTATAAAAACTTTTATTTTTTGTATGGCAACCCTAAAATATTCTTTTACCATCATTTACGAACTATTGGAACCTACAATCACCCCATACATTATAAGGACATCAAATGAAGACCACATCCTCAAATATTCGAAAAAAGAATACATTTGTATGAAAACTTTTAATTTTTGTATGGCAACCCTAAAATATTTTTTCACCATTATTTACAAACTATTGGAACCTACAACCGCCCCATACATTATAAGGCCATCAAATGAAGACAACCGCCTCAAATATTTGAAAAAAGAAAACATTTGTATGAAAATTATTATTTTTTGTATGGCAACACTGAAATTTTTTTCACCAAAATTCACAAAATATCAGTACCTACAAATGCCCTATACATTATAGTAGCGAAACATTCAATCCAAAAATAAATTTGTATGAAAAACATTATTTTTTGTATGGCAACACTAAAATTTTAAGGTTTTCCCAAAACGAATGATTTAATTAAGAAATATCTCCCATACATTTCTTATACTCCTGATCTATAGTTTAGGCTCAATTACTCGAAAAGTGAAAAAAATTCTGGACTCCAGTGTTGCCAGTTAATTAAGATGAAAATGGTCAAATGTCATTACGACGACCACTTGAAATGTTTTGGTAAAATATTTTGATTAAAAATATTTTTCCTTCTACTTTTTATATTTTTGAATGGAAAGTCCAAAAAATTGTATGAACGAAGAAAAGAAAAACCAAACATGGCAACACTTTCGGTCAAGTTACACAACCGCCCCTTACAAAGCAACCCCCTCAAGTGTTGCCAACCTACTAATTTTTTCCTTCAAAAAATGCAATTTTTCGTACATTTTACAAAATGGCCGCCGCGGGGTCCGCCATCTTGTTGAAAAAAAAATTATCCCCAAAATATCAAAATTGAGGACACTTTCAAGGGAAAACAAAAATAATATTAGAAAAAAGTTGAATAACCACCCCGATGCAAGCCCACAAAGTCACCTCTAAAATTTCAAAACTTTAAAGAAAAATATCTCGGCGGCCATCTTGTTTTTTAATTTTTTTTTAATTTCATCGTATTAGTCGTCCCAAAATTATTCGAAAATGACACCAATATTGGGTAGGTGCTCACATAAATAAAAAAGTTGACAGTCGCCGAGCGGCCGCCATCTTGAATTTTCGAACGGTCGGATTTTTCCCATAGTAAACATAGATAGTCAAGCAACTTTTCTATACATCATTATAACCCCCCACCAATACTTTCGGCTGGGCTACTCGAAATGTGAAAAAACGGGAAAAAAAATTCTAGCTCCCAGTGTTGCCAGTTAATTTAGATAAAACTGGTCAAATGTCATTACGACTATCACTAAAAATTTTTTGGTGAAATTTTTTGATTAAAAATGTTTCTCCTTCTACTTTTTATATTTTTGAATAGAAAGTTCACAAAAATGTATGAAGGAAAAAAAAATTAACGTAACCTGGCAATACTTGAGACCAATACCCACAACCGCCCTATACAAAGTGACCCCATCAAATGTTGCCAACCTAAAAAAAAATTCCTTCAAAAAACCCGATTTTTCATACGTTTTACAAAATGGCCGCCACGGGGTCCGCCATTTTGTCGAAAAAAAAAATATACCCCAAACGTCAAAATTGGGGATAGATGCAAGGCAACAAAGAAAAAAAATCGCAAAAAAGTTTAAAACCCAACGCAATCCGACCCCGCAAAGTCACCTCGAAAATTGAAAAATTTTAAATCAAAATATCTCGGCGGCCATCTTGTTTTTTCAAATTTTTCAAAATTTTTCGTAAAACCTTTCCCAACATTAGCCGAAAACGACACCAATCTCGGGTAGCTGCATAATAAAAAAAAAAGTTGGTCATTTCACCGCGGCCGCCATCTTGGATTTTCGAAAAGTCGGATTTTTCCCATAGATCCGGGCGTGAACAAAAAATTCTCCCATACAAAGTACTCACCCCCCACCACTCCTTCTGGGAGATCAATTCGGGTTTTCGTAAAACGAAAAAAAAATTCCAGCAGTCAGTGTTGCCAGTCGACATCGACAAAAATGGTCAAATGTCATTATGACAACCACGACACGTTTGCATGTGTGAATTTTTGATTAAAAATATTGCTCCTTCTACTTTTCATATTTTTGAATAGAAAGTCCAAAAAAATATATGAACGAAGATAAAAAAAATAAAACCTGGCAATACTTTGGGTCAAGTTACACAACCGCCCGGAACAAAGGGACCCAGTCAAATGTTGCCAACCAGAAGAAAAATGCACCCAAAAAATGTCGTTTTTCGTACATTTTTCAAAATGGCCGCCACCGCGTCCGCCATCTTGTCGAAAAAATTAATAGTCCCAAAATATAAAAATCGAGGATACTTTTAAGACAACGCAAAAAAAATATCGCCAAAAAGTTGAAAAACCTACCCGATGCGACCCCGCAAAGTCACCTCTGAAATGGAAAAAATTCAAACCAAAATAACTCGGCGGCCATCTTGTTTTTTCATATTTTTCTCATTTTTTCGTAATTCCCTCCCTAAACTTTACGAAAACCCCCAAAAACATTGGGCAAAAGGCCATAAACAAAAAAGTTGACAATCGCCGCGCAGCCGCCATCTTGAAAATGGGAAATGTCAGATTTTTCCCGAGGTGTGGTGAGGGAATGGAGAATATCCGCCATAGACAACAAAATCCCATCTCTACTCCTTCTGGGAGAACAATTGTATAGTTCAGTCAGTGGTAAGTCTAGGATTATATATTATAACTAGGTTTTCGCGTGGGGCGCGCGCTGCTAAAGCAGCGCGCGTGCCTTTCTCTTCCGCAAAAGGCAAAATAAATAATAGGATTTTTTTCAAAAATGTCATCGGTCTTGGAAATTTATTTTTCGATTCAGGGGTCTGTTTGCGAAATGTTTCTCTTCAAACTACTACTTTTGGTTTGTCTATTTTTTGGCATGATTAACAGAATATGAGAGGGAGAGGATGAGGTAGAGGATGAGGGAGAGGGAGAGGAAAAGGGAGAGGGAGAAGGAGTGGGAGAGGGAGGGAGGGGGAAAGGGCGAGGAAAAGGGTAAGAGGGGGAGAGGTAGGGAGAGGGGAGGGAAAGGGAGGAGAGGGAGGGCAAGGGGGAGGTAGAGGGGAAGGAAAGCGATGGAGAGGGAGAAGGAGAAATAGATAGGCTAACAATTTGCAAAGTTTGCCGGGTCAGCTAGTTGATAACCCTTAATAAAAATAAACGCCTCATACATTGTATTGACATTCAATGGACAAATAATCTGAAATATTAGACACAAAATACATTTGTATGAAAAATAAAATTTTTATATGGCAACACTGCAACATTTTTCCTCCGATGTGTACGATCTTTAAGTACCAACAACCTCCTGATATATTGTTATGACATAAGATTGATGAAATAACCTGAAATATTACATAAAAAAGTACATTTTGTATGATAACTTTAATTTTTTGTATGGCAACCCTAAAATATTTTTTTACCATCATTTACAAACTGTTGTTTTCTACAATCGCTCCATACATTATAAGGCCATCAAATGAAGACAACAGCCTCAAATATTTGAAAAAAGAAAACATTTGTATGAAAATTATTATTTTTTGTATGGCAACACTGAAATTTTTTTCACCAAAATTCACAAAATACCAGTATCTACAAATGCCCCATACATTATAGTAGCGAAATATTCAATCCAAAAATAAATTTGTATGAAAATTATTATTTTTTGTATGGCAACACTGAAATTTTATTGTTTTTCCAAAACGAATGATTTAATTAAGAAATATTTCCCATACATTTCTTATACTCCTGATCTATAGTTTAGGCTCAATTACTCGAAAAGTGAAAAAAATTCTGGACTCCAGTGTTGCCAGTTTATAAAGATGAAAATGGTCAAATGTCATTACAACGACCACTTAAAATATTTTGGTAAAATATTTTGATTAAAAATATTTTTCCTTCTACTTTTCATATTTTTGAATGGAAAGTCCAAAAAATTGTATGAACGAAGAAAAGAAAAACCAAACATGGCAACATTTTCGGTCAAGTTACACAATCGCCCAATACAAAGTAACCCCCTCAAGTGTTGCCAACCTACTAATTTTTTCCTTCCAAAAATGCAATTTTTCGTACATTTTACAAAATGGCCGCCACGGGGTCCGCCATCTTGTTGAAAAAAAAATTATCCCAAAAATATCAAAATTGAGGACACTTTTAAGGGAAAACAAAAAGAATATTAGAAAAAAGTTGAAAAACCACCCCGATGCGACCCGTCAAAATCACCTCTAAAATTTCAAAACTTTAAAGAAAAATATCTCGGCGGCCATCTTGTTTTTTAATTTTTTTTTAATTTCATCGTATTAGTCGTCCCAAAATTATTCGAAAATGACACCAATATTGGGTAGGTGCTCACATAAATAAAAAAGTTGACAATCGCTGAGCGGCCGCCATCTTGAATTTTCGAACGGTCGGATTTTTCCCATACTGACCATAAGTAGTCAAGCAACTTTTCCATACATTATTATAACCTCCCACCAATACTTTCGGCTGGGCTACTCGAAATGTGAAAAAACGGGGAAAAAAAATCTAGCTCCCAGTGTTGCCAGTTAATTTAGATGAAAATGGTCAAATGTCATTACGACGACCACTAAAAATTTTTTGGTGAAATTTTTTGATTAAAAATGTTTCTCCTTCTACTTTTCATATTTTTGAATAGAAAGTTCACAAAAATGTATGAACGAAAAAAAAATCAACATACCCTGGCAACACTTCAGACTAAGTCCCACAACCGCCCCATACAAAGTGACCCCCTCAAATGTTGCCAACCTAAAAAAATTTTCCTTCAAAAAATGCAATTTTTCGTACATTTAATAAAATGGCCGCCACGGGGTCCGCCATCTTGTCGAAAAAAAAAATATATCCCAAACGTCAAAATTGGGGATTGGTGCAAGGCAAAAAAGAAAAAAAATCACAAAAACGTTTAAACCTCAACGCAATCCGACCCCGCAAAGTCACCTCTAAAATTGAAAAATTTTAAACCAAGATATCTCGGCGGCCATCTTGTTTTTTCAAATTTTTCCAAATTTTTCGTAACACTTTTCCCAACATTAGCCGAAAACGACACCAATCTCGGGTAGCTGCATAATAAAAAAAAAAGTTGGTCATTTCACCTCGGCCGCCATCTTGGATTTTTGAAAGGTCGGATTTTTCCCATAGACAAGGGGGTTAGTCAAAAATTCTCCCATACATCATATCTACTCCCACCACTCCATCTGGGAGATCAAAACGACTTTTTGTAAAACGAAAAAAAAATTCCAGCAACCAGTGTTGCCAGTCGACATCGACGAAAATGGTCAAATGTCATTATGACAAGCACGACACGTTTGCCCGTGTGAATTTTTGATCAAAAATATTGCTCCTTCTACTTTTCATATTTTTGAATAGAAAGTCCAAAAAAATATATGAACGAAGATAAAAAAAATGAAACCTGGCAACACTTTGCGTCGAGTTCCACAACCGCCCGGAACAAAGCGTCCCGCTCAAATGTTGCCAACCAGAAGAAAAATGCACCCAAAAAATGTCATTTTTTGTACATTTTTCAAAATGGCCGCCACCGCGTCCGCCATCTTGTCGAAAAAATAAATATCCCCAAAATATCAAAATCGAGGATAACTTCAAGCGAATGCAAAAAAAATATTGCAAAAAAGTTGAAAAACCTCCCCGATGCGACCCCTCAAAGTCACCTCTAAAATCGAAAAAATTCAAACCATAATAACTCGGCGGCCATCTTGTTTTTTCAATTTTTTCCCATTTTTTCATAATAAGCTCCCTAAACTTTACAAATACCCTCAAAAACATTTTGCAAAAGGCCATAAACAAAAAAGTTGACAATCGCCGCGCAGCCGCCATCTTGAAAACGGGAAATGTCAGATTTTTCCCGAGGTGTCGGGAGGAGATGGAGAACTTTCGCCATAGACAACAAAGTCGTATCTCTACTCCTTCTGGGAGATCAATTGTATAGGTGAGTCAGTGGTAAGTCTAGGATTATATATTATAACTAGGTTTTCGCGTGGGGCGCGCGCTGCTAAAGCAGCGCGCGTGCCTTTCTCTTTCGCAAAAGACAAAATAAATAAATAGTTTTTTTTTCAAAAATATTGGTCTTTGAAATTTATTTTTCGATTCAGGGGTATGTTTGCGAAATGTTTGGCTTCAAACTACTACTTTTGGTTTGACTATTTTTTTGGTATGATTAACAGAATATGAGAGGGAGAGGTTGAGGGAGAGGGAGAGGAAGGGAGAGGGAGAGAGGGAGAGGGATAGGTAGACGTAGAGAGAGTGGGTGGGAGAGGGACGGAGAGTGAGAAGGGGGAAGATGGAGAGGGAGAGGGCGTGGGAGAACGAGGGAGAGGAGGAGTAAGAGGGAGAAGGAGAGGTAGCGGGAAAGGGAGGGCAAGGGGGAGGTAGAGGGGAAGGAAAGCGATGGAGAGGGAGAAGGAGAAATTTCTAGGCGGTACAAAGTTTGCCGGGTCAGCTAGTTGATAACTAATAAATACCCTTAATACTAATAAACGCCTCATACATTGTATTGACATTCAATGGACAAACAATCTGAAATATTCGACACAAAAGAATTGATATTTTTATATGGCAACACTGCAACATTTTTCCTCCGATGTGTACGATCTATAAGTACCAACAACCTCCAAATATATTGTAATGACATAAGATTGATGAAATAGCCTGAAATATTACATAAAAAAGTACATTTGTATGAAAACTTTTATTTTTTGTATGGCAACCCTAAAATATTTTTTCACCATCATTTACAAACTATTGAAAACTACAATCGCCCCATACATTATAAGGCCATCAAATGAAGACAACCGCCTCAAACATATGAAAAAAGAATACGTTTGTATGAAAATTATTATTTTTTGTATGGCAACACTGAATTTTTTTTCACCAAAATTTACAAAATACCAGTACCTACAAAAGCTCCATACATTATAGTAGCAAAATATTCAATCCAAAAATAAATTTGTATGAAAATTATTATTTTTTGTATGGCAACACTGAAATTTTATTGATTTTTCAAAATGAATGATTTAATTAAGAAATATCTCCCATACATTTATTATACTCCTGATCTATAGTTTAGGCTCAATTACTCGAAAAGTGAAAAAAATTCTGGACTCCAGTGTTGCCAGTTTATTAAGATTAAAATGGTCAAATGTCATTACGACGACCACTTTTAATATTTTGGTGAAATATTTTGATTAAAAATATTTTTCCTTCTACTTTTCATATTTTTGAATGGAAAGTCCAAAAAATTGTATGAACGAGGAAAAGAAAAACCAAACATGGCAACTCTTTCGGTCAAGTTACACAACCGCCCCATACAAAGTTACTCCCTCAAGTGTTGCCAACCTACTAATTTTTTCCTTCAAAAATTGCAATTTTTCGTAAATTTTACAAAATGGCCGCCACGGTGTCCGCCATCTTGTCTAAAAAATAAATACCCCCAAAATATCAAAATTTAGGACATTGACGAGGGAAAACAAAAAGAATATTAGAAAAAAGTTGAATAACCACCCCGATGCGAGCCCACAAAGTCACCTCTAAAATTTCAAAACTTAAAAGAAAAATATCTCGGCGGCCATCTTGTTTTTTAAATTTTTTCTAATTTCATCGTATTAGTCGTCCCAAAATTATTCGAAAATGACACCAATATTGGGTAGGTGCTCAAATAAATAAAAAAGTTGACAATCGCCGAGCGGCCGCCATCTTGAATTTTCGAACGGTCGGATTTTTCCCATAGTAACCATAAATAGTCAAGCAACTTTCCCATACATCATTTTAACCCCCCACCAATACTTTCGGCTGGGCTACTCGAAATGTGAAAAAACGGGAAAAAAAATTCTAGTTCCCAGTGTTGCCAGTTAATTTAGATGAAAATGGTCAAATGTCATTACGACAACCACTTCAAATTTTTTGGTGAAATTTTCTGATTAAAAATGTTTCTCCTTCTACTTTTTATATTTTTGAATATAAAGTTCACAAAAATGTATGAACGAAAAAAAAATCAACATACCCTGGCAACACTTCAGACCTAGACCCACAACCGCCCCATACAAAGTGACCCCCTCAAATGTTGCCAACCTAAAAATTTTTTCCTTCAAAAAATGCAATTTTTCGTACATTTTATAAAATGGCCGCCACGGGGTCCGCCATCTTGTCGAAAAAAAAAATATACCCCAAACGTCAAAATTGGGGATAGATGCAAGGCAACAAAGAAAAATAATCGCAAAAAAGTTAAAAACCCAACGCAATCCGACCCCGCAAAGTAGCCTCGAAAATTGAAAAATTTTAAACTTAAATATCTCGGCGGCCATCTTGTTTTTTCAAATTTTTTCAAATTTTTCGTAATACTTTTCCTAACATTAGACGAAAACGACACCAAACTCGGGTAGCTGCATAATAAAAAAAAAAGTTGGTCATTTCACCTCGGCCGCCATCTTGGATTTTCGAAAAGTCGGATTTTTCCCATAGATCCGGAAGTGAACAAAAAATTCTCCCATACAAAGTACTCACCCCCCACTACTCCTTCTGGGAGATCAATTCGGGTTTTCGTAAAACGAAAAAAAAATTCCAGCAGTCAGTGTTGCCAGTCGACATCGACGAAAATGGTCAAATGTCATAGCGACGACCGTGACACGGTTTCCTGTGTGACATTGTTATCAAAAATATTGCTCCCTCTACTTTTCATGTTTTTGAATAGAAAGTCCAAAAAAATGTGTGAACGAAGATAAAAAAAATAAAACCTGGCAACACTTTGGGTCAAGTTACACAACCGCCCGGAACAAAGGGACCCGCTCAAATGTTGCCAACCAGAAGAAAAATGCACCCAAAAAATGTCATTTTTCGTACATTTTTCAAAATGGCCGCCACCGCGTCCGCCATCTTGTCGAAAAAATAAATATCCCCAAAATATCAAAATCGAAGATACCCTCAAGCGAATGCAAAAAAAATATTGCAAAAAAGTTGAAAAACCTCCCCGATGCGACCCCTCAAACTCACCTCTAAAATGGAAAAAATTCAAACCAAAATAACTCGGCGGCCATCTTGTTTTTTCATTTTTTTCTCATTTTTTCGTAATTCCCTCCCTAAACTTTACGAAAACCCCCAAAAACATTGGGCAAAAGGCCATAAACAAAAAAGTTGACAATCGCCGCGCAGCCGCCATCTTGAAAATGGGAAATGTCAGATTTTTCCCGAGGTGTCGGGAGGAGATGGAGAACTTTCGCCATAGACAACAAAGTTGTATCTCGACTCTTTCTGGGAGAACAATTATATAGTTATCACGGTGGTAAGTCTAGGATTATATATTATAATATATACTCATTAAGTAAACGGAATATGGATATCATGTTTTCGAAAATTAAAGTTATTGATTGAAGATTAAGCTCGCTTTTTTGTAACGTTTTTCATGTTTTCAATAAACGTTGAATAAAAAAATATATCCACAAAGGATTCTTGCTTTCTATGAACGAGCTTGGACCGATCGACAACTAGAATGCTGAAAGATATATAAATGGTTGAAAAAACGTTATTTTGGACTGAATACTACCGAAGCCGAAGTTTTGACAGAAAATACCGGTGCGACCTGTATTTTTTTATCATCAATACATTGTTTTGAGCAAAACTTGTTGAAACTAAACCTGAATTTGAAGTTAGAACTGTAATAAAATAACATTTATTCAAAGTTGTTTGTGCAGAAAAAACTTTTGCAAAGAATCTACACCATAAATCCAACGAATCTATAATGTAGTCCCAAAAGAAGCGGCAAGAAACTCTCAAGGAAGGTTTTTTCCCACTCACTACTAAAAACAACGCTTAAACCTAATGACTCTACATCAAACAGATGTCCAGTGTAGATTCGCAGATGTGTTTTTGTACCCTAATTAATCAACCGGTAAAACCGCCCGTCAGACGTGTCGTGTCGTGACGTGACGTCTGCAGAACAGGAAGGTGCAATCAAATCATTTTTTTTTATTTGGTAAAGTACAGGTACAATAGATGTATAATAGAATTTTCTGTCCTGTGATAATATTATATTCCTTATTTCCCCAATACAACACGGTCTTAAAAAAAATACTGGATGAGCAGTATGAGTTTAACTAGCAATTTCTAGTTTGTCTACTATTTCACGTCCCTCGTAATTAATTTCCTTAATATTATCATTATGTTTTGTGTCTGTATGTTCTTTTTTTATTAAGTTAACATATTACGGTCACAGGCGAGAACCACTCAATCGCCTACATTACATATTGAGATATATCTTACTTTTCAGGTGCATGACCCCGTGGTGTAGTCGGTAATTCTTTCTACATTGCGATGGGTTTCAGATTTGATTCTCAAGCACGATAAAAATTTATTAAATCAAAAAATAAATGTTTTGTTTGCGTAATAATGTTTTCAGTTTTAACCTCTGTTCGTTTAGCTGACGTTTTCTACACATATGTATTTACATACGCTACGAATGGCAATACAGTATCTAAAAGTTATCGAGCTGGGATGACCACTGAGCCGGAAGGGAGAAACCATGTAGCTCAATCTGATCTTCCATGATATCCAGGGTCTGATGAAGCCGGTGGCTAGAATAAATTAGGTATCTTCTACGTCATTTACAGAAGCCGCTAGTGTCTCACGTTTGTTGCAAGTGTGTGTATGTGTGTACCATCAGCCTGCTTCAATATAATATAATATATTAAAACGAGTAACCGCCCTCGCTTTGCTTCGGTATTCTTTATTTTTTACACCTTGGGTTACATTATTGGAGTTTTAATAAGGATCCCTAATTTTTTTGATAGTATAATATAGCCTATGTCACTAGGCGATAGTGTAGCTTCCCGACCGTGAAAGAAATTTTCAAATCGGTTCAGTAGTTTCGGAGCCTATTCAATGCAAACAATCAAATCTTTCCTCTTTATAATATTAGTATAGATAATCAAAGTGGTCTCATGATGGAGCTAGAAAGGATAGGAACTCTGAAACGAAACGAGGAACCTCAATCGTTTGATTTGTCTTGTGAAGTACTTTGGTCTTACATGATATCCAGGGTCTGACGATTCAACTGGAAGGTGGCTGGAGTAAATTAGTTATGTTTTTTTAGCGGGCAATAGAGCAGATGATCTACCTGAAGGTAAGGAACTGTCACCGCCCATGGATCTCAGCAACACCAAAGGCATCACTGATGCGTTGCACTAAGACAGAAGAAACAGAAAGAAAGTCCTACGTCATCTATAGGAGCCGCCAGTGGCCACTACCAACCTGCATGAACTGCCTGACGCAGTCGGCGCCATGCTCCCGGAGGAAGGTCTGCAGGGTCTGCACTCCTCGCGCCGACAGCCGCACCCCCTTGCCGTTGGGGCCGGCCGCGAAGAACACTCCCGGAGACACTCCCTCACCCATGGTTAGTCTTAGTACCACTTGTTAATTGAAAGAGGCTACTTAGCTCAGTTGAAAAACAATTGTTGTTTTTGATATTTTACACTGATTTGTCAATCGCAAAAACAATGCGATGATAGTATTGTCGTGATGAGCTGAAGCAAAACTGGATAACTACGAAATTAACACTATCACTTTATTTGAAAACTGTGGCGCACTTTATTTAAAGAAGACCCCATTATTACCAAATGGTTGATATACCCAAAAATACATTTAACTGATAACATTCAAATGTCAACCTTAAAATCACAGTAACTAAGTCCGTAAAACAGAATTATTCGAATAAAAAATACACAACATTAATCTGAGAACGAATACGTGAAGTTCCCGAGTGTCCGTAAAAAGTTCGCGTAGAACAATCGTAGTAGGTTCGTAGCATTCGCCCGATACTCTCGACGCGGCCGTAGACACTACGCTACGGTTCTACGGCTCGTAGCTGAAGCGTAGCACTGCGACGTAGAATCCCGCCGACATTGAGTGACGTCATCGTAATGCGATTTGTTTTTTCTAACAAGGATTTGTGGAAATCTTAGAGGATTGGGATTTAGGAAGATGTAGATCTGGTCTAAGGTGGGAGGTTTTTGGAGTTACTTAGATCACGCGGAGAACTAGTTATGTAGTTACATTTGAAAATTACTGCCTAATTGAATAAATTCATAGACCCACTAATTTAAATAATTAGCTTATAAAGTATGTCAATATCAATTGAATATAAATTAATTCTGGAAACCACGACCTCGGTAAACTATTCACACAATTATTAAAAATATTGTTTACCGTAAAACTATAAAATTTCGGATACTTTGTTTTATAATATTAGATTAATCGATCATATCACGTTCTAGAAAATATAATTTTAAAAGTGCCAAAACAAAAATCTTAAGTGAACATAAATGTGTATAAAGTATTATTTGTGGTACAGATAGATATCGTAATGTTATCGTAAAATTTTAAGTACATACTTTCAAATAACAAATGTCAAGTGCGGGCCGATTCAAGATATTACACGCGCGGGTCATTCAACACAATGGAGCCAAAACACTCACTTCAACTATAAAATATATTACCAATCTAATAATACCTTTCTCCTGCACCTCTCTCTCTCTCTTTCTAACTTTCACAGCATCAACTCCTGGTCAAGTAGGTATGGCATGACCATAAACCCAACTAAATGTCAAGCTATTTTTGCATGTGAACCTAATGTGAAATAAATAATAATAAAAACATGAGAGGTGTCAAGGGACACCCGGATGGAACGAATTTCCTTTCGATTTAAGTATTGTATTGTTGTACAGCGCCTGTTCAGACTTAAGATATTTAGTTTGATTAGTTGCGGATAGATGGCGTTAGTAAATTAATTCTGAATCACGCTATCAACTTATACTTGTAACATACGTAAGTTCAAGGAAACTATTAATTTTTTTGAATTCGCTTTGGATACTTAATTTCATTTACCTTATAATTATAGTTACGCAGTTTGTACAGCGCCATCTCTGTAAAACTTACTGAATCACTTCAAAAAGTGTCGTCATTCGTAAAATCAAAAAGTGTCGAAATTTTCCGTCTAGCCCCCTTTCACAACGCGCGATAAGGAACTTCGTTCCAATAATAAATAAGTCTATGAATATACATTATTTATAATAATGTTGTTGAACATTATAATACTATAAGGAGAAGAAAGAAAATAGAAAAATCTTTCAGTACCTAAATTGGTTTTTTCAATCAATATTTCAATAACGATGAATTTGAGGTGAAAAATGTAACGGACCTTAATTGTAGATCGTAAATAAGCAACAAAAAGGATTGCATCAAAATTTTTGTATCACAACGAAGAATTGAGTTATTGTGAAAAAACTGAAATCAACCTTTTTTCAAGATGTCAGAAAATGCACTTAGGAAATCTTGTTCGACAATTTGAAGTTAAGCTTTTCTACACTCCCCCCATTTAATATC
This sequence comes from Thymelicus lineola, assembly GCA_963932265.1. Lineage (NCBI taxonomy): Eukaryota > Metazoa > Arthropoda > Insecta > Lepidoptera > Hesperiidae > Thymelicus > Thymelicus lineola. The sequence goes on along the minus strand of OZ010693.1, from coordinate 16,371,672 downwards.
CAAAATTTAACTTTCTCAGTTCACATGCATTTCTAACCCGCTTTTTCTGACGAAATGACGGGACTATATTGAATACCCTGAACACACCTAATTAATGCCTTATCCGATATCATATCATATGTATTTATATTTATTCACTTATAATCACTATATGTAGTATAATTATAATCATCAACAACATTATTATTATTTTTATAAATAATGTATATTCATAGTTTTATTTATAATTATTATTTATTTATTTTGCTGAAATCTAAATGTTCTTCACGTACATATTTGTCAATTTATCTTTCTCATACTTGTACTGCTTTCATTGTTCTGAGCACATTTTAAAGGTTGACTGGTAAAGAATGCTATTTAGCAATAAGTCCGCCTTTTGTACCACTTTTTTGTTAAGGATCAATAAAGCATATACATGATACCTACATGTTATTATGGTAAGGAAAACGAATAGATAAGAGAAGAAGAAAAGACGAAATAGTATTGATTGGGCCCGGTACGCGGTAGTTTTATTTCACTAAACGATAGAGCAATCCAATTAATTAGAGGTCCTTGCTAACTCAATTGAACTGGCAACTTTAACTTTCAGACACTCTTGTTAATTTTGTACAAGTCTTCTTACTTACAAGTTTTTGTAAGAATACAACCACACCTGATGGTCAGTGGCGATTGTGTCTTAAATTGTGAAGCGAAATGATGTCTTAAAGTTCTAATTAAGGGGCATCATTTAATTTTCGAGTACAAATCTATTTGGTCATTAATTAAGTGTCCATAGAACAAACACATGAGCTATGTTTATGTGGCTTGGTGGAGTGCAATAACTCACAATACACCCTGTGAATTGTATCCAAGTGTAGAGTTAGGGTGATTTATTTTTGTAACTTTTATGTTGCTTGTTTATATGTTTGCTAAATATATTTCTCTTAATCAACCAAGATTACTTTTAGCTCTGAACATATTCTCAAATAGTAAAAGATAACACAGCTGTGCATTTCATTTCATTTACATACATTTCTCTCAAGTATAAAAATATTACATATCTTGCGTGTTTTTTTCTATTAATCAACTTTATTTGTGTGAAGCTCTTTTTATTTTATGTATGCACAGCAACATACATAGTCTTTTTTACCCCTAAGACCTCGTAGAATTCCATCTTATGTGATGAGATTCCGGTATCTATTGCAAATATTCCAGCATCTCTTTAATAAAATCAGAATAGAATCATTCCTACTACACCAACCTCACCACAGTGCTACTAAATATTGATAAGAGATTGAATTAATGATAACTGAAACCAATGGAGAAGGTTTGGAGGTCCACTGCTGGACATAGGCCTCCTCTAAAGTGGTCTTGGTATATCTTCTTAAAGAAGGCAAAAATAAAAAATAAAAATAACGGTAAATACATAAATAATCAACGTACGGAACCCTCTCCACATGAGTTTAACTCGCACTTGTCTGGTTTATTTTCTTCTTCTTCTTACCTTATCTCACCCGCCATATTTTCATTTTCTTCGGTATTGCAAGTTTTAAAATTATGAATCTTACAAATTTAATAAAACAGTATGTACTCGCACAAGCGACGAAATAAAACTAGTTTGTTCCCGTCGCTGCGGCCCGCCCGTGCATCGCCCATCGCCCATCGTCCCGCTTTGCTCTCGCCCTTTTCGTGCGCGTTCCTATACTATGCTATACTGTTGAATGCATCGCTGCCATATCGCGCCGCCCCGCAACCACCATCGCTTTGCCATCGCAGATCTCGTGCCTGCAGCCTAAGCCGCTCGTATTGAGCTAACGTCAGCCTTCACTTGTATTGGGTATAACAAATGTGTTTCCCGAACAACAGTTATTATTTTCAGGAGATAAAAATATGTTTCATAAACATTAATTACTTATCTCATGGGATAAGCGTGTGAATGATAAAATTAAACTAGCAACTAAGTGTCTAATATGCCAGCAGATTTCTCCGAGACGCCAAGAGACAAATATGTAACATTTTAAAACCACACAATTGTTACGTTAACTACAAAATCATTGTTATGGCTTAATTCAATTTAAAACCATTGTTTAAGTGGTTATAATTTCAAGTGCTAATTGCTCCGCCGCCGGATTATAAAACAATAATGCCATTTCAGTATCCTTCCACTCATTAATTTATAATGTAGGCCACACGGACCAAGCCACGGAGCTCCATCACATGAGTAAAGATACCGTGCAGAAAGCTAGACAGCGCTCTCTGGCGACTGTGTTGAGGACATAACTGTCGAAGACCATTTACAAAAGCACGTAATTGATAAAAGATAAATATTTTATGTAAGCGCACGCGTCGTTACAGAAAGCGTCTTTAAATACTCACGAGTAGCATGTTGTCTCAACTCATGTTGTTGCCTGTTGATTATAATTATTAACTGCAATACTATTTCACACGTGAATTGATTACGTTTTCCAATCCAACAAAAATTGCAGATTATAATCTTAACATTTCAGTTTATACTCTTTGTCATATCTCTATGATCTTAATAGGGCTGCGTTTCGTTTGTGGTTTAGCTGAAACTTTTAAGTGGTCCGAAATGACTCGTAAAGAAATTCGGCAGCACAACCGTTTGTAAAATATGATCTTACTCTCTGCACGGTTTCTTTGCTCACGTACCGGAGCAGCCCCAAGGGGCCACGTAATTACATTTCCTATTTCACGCCGCTTCATTATACTGATAAAACAAATGCTATTTTTACCGCTAGCTTCGCTCCGCATTGCCCGTATTGAGCGCCAGCCAGCTTTTTATTGCAGCTAAAGATTTTCTACGTAAAAAATAAAAAAAATCTTATAAAGAGGAGAATAATTCGTCAAAACTTTGTTACAAATAGGCACTGATTCCGCAATCGAGTGAAGAATCGTGCTCCTTAGATGTTCACGCATATTAAGAGTTTATTAGTATTTATAGGTACCGATATCACGTAATCAAAGCTTGAACTTTGAAGGTAATTAATTCCTATGTGTTACACGTGCAGAAGATATTAATTTCTCGCTTGCTTCAGTGTGGGAAATCTTTATACCTGTTCTCCACCACTTACCCAAACATGCGTAACTACCAGTCCGTATTTGATTACTGTTCTACCAGAAGGTGGCAATAGTTTAATAGTTGTAATAATGAATACGGTATATTCACACCATTATCATATCATCACACCTGAGATCTCCTCTCGCAATTGGATTGCAGGCCCTAGTCAACGCTGGTAATTTTAAATTAGTAGACTTACCACGTTTATGTTTGAGCTTCAGAGATTTTCTCACGATATTTCTTTAGCCGAAGCCAGCTATAATATTTTTTAACGTAGCGTGCAGGATACGAACTTCGACCTCCCCGTTCGGGACCGACAGGGCAACGTCACTGGGCTGTCACTGTTGTCTTACTTTTATCATTTTTAAAGCGATTGAAAGACATAATGCCTTTATGTAAATACGAACTGTTTACAATTCACGGATTTATTTTGATGCATCTTGTATTATGAAGACCAAATAAGCTAGACAATAGTAAAATGACGAACGATTAAACAGTTCAGCGTATATGCTTAATATAATCAGTGATAGCCTAGTGGTTAGAACGTTGGTCTCCCGAGCGCAGGGGCCCGGGTTCAAATCCTGGCACGCACCTCTAATTTTCAAATATTATGTGCGTATTACAAGTTAATTATCACTTGCTTCGGTGAAGGAAAACGTCGTGAGGAAACCTGCACACCTGAGAGTTCTCCATAATGTTTTCAAAGGTGTGTGAAGTCTACCAATCCGCACTTGGCCAGCGTGGTAGACTATGGCCTGTACCCCTCACATTGTGAGAGGAGACCCCGAGCCCAGCAGTGGGACAATTATGGGTTGTTGCTCTCTCTGCTCATAATCAGTTGTATGTGTGTAAATTAAAATAGGTCAGTTCCGAACGCCAACACCCAAAACTGTTCTTTAATCATTAAATAAGGAAATTCTACCCATCAATAATTCTTTTTCTATCTGAAGTTTCCCGCTCTTATCCGTGAATTTGCAGAGACATTATCGGGATAAACTTTTATTAACGAGGGAATTTTTTGTGCAGAGATCAACCTGATAGCATTCTCGCTGCCACTGAGTCTAATTACATTTGCTTTTTTACGTACGGCTACGGAGAGGACGCTACGAGGTTACGAAGAGAATGTCCTCTTATCGTATCTTTTTAGTGTTAAAACGATAAGTAGAGGAGAGGTGAGTAGTGAGCTACCTCCCGTGTCAGATAATCTACATTGACTGAAGAAAAGACATAAGACATTATCATCCAAGATGAGTCAATGAGTCTTAAAAAAGGCTATTCATCAATCCGTCTAAATCGGTCTACGATAGCGGTCTGATATCGATTTACTGTGGACACAAAACTATGTCAACGAGTCGCCTGACGGGATCCAATTAGGTTACATCGACCGGTTAGTTTTAAATGTATTCATTTAGCAATTAGTATTGCGGAGCGAACGAAATAGAATAATAGGAGTCACAACGAAGCAGTAACAATAGGGTGCCTGACACTCGGTCGGTAGGCATCCAATATGCCAAACGAGAGTCGCGAGCTCGATTTACGGCCAAGTTAGACATTTATGTGAGCGAAAAATGATTGCTATCCAGTATTTGTTTTGATCTTTGATTTTATTTAACTTAGGCCTACTGTCCACGGTGCTTCATTTGACAAATGCATGCAAGCTACGAGCCCATAATGAAATATAGGCAAACGCGACGATGCCGCTCTGTGGACAAATTTCGTACTTTTGCTACGGGTGTAAGATCCTAACTAGAAACAACCTTCATCTATCTGTTTAAAGGATGAAAAGTATTTAATGTACAATTTAGTTATTAAAAAATATATCGCGAGTGGGTTGGTTGGGTTCAAAGTTCGCCGGGACAGCTATTTAATAATAATAATTCAGATAACAAGTGTTAATTTCAAATTAAACAAACATGCAAAGGTGAAGCTTAGGATTGTCTACATAACCAATTTGGTAGACAACGGGCAACATACATACAGGCTAAAGTTTTGGTTGGCTAAAGTTATGTTTGAGTTTGTACTATTATAAACAAAACTTACAAACGGTTGTCTACGAAGGAAAACAGCGACAGGAAACCTGTGTGAGAAATTTTTCAGGATAACTTGGATCTAGCTTGTGTATTATCGACGAAGTCGTTGACCACAACAATATTATATTAGAAAAATTTTACAGATATTACATTAAAAAATTGAAAGTTTGATAGTAGCAAGAATAAGAAAACAAGATTAAGTAACTAGCACTATAATTATATTTGTGACAATTAAAAACATTTGAATAATAAAAGGAAAACCACACAATTCTATCTAAGGGAAGAAAATCTTGGAATAATATTAAGATTAAACTAATGGATCCGTGTTACTGTTGCTCAAAGGCCAAGTTTAAGCTTACAGCCCAAGGATAACAAGGAAAAGGATTTAAGTTAAAATCACCCAGCGACATAATGATAAGTACAGCTTCCATTATGGAAAATAAGGCGGCATGACCTGTTAACAAAGGGAGTAACACAAAATAATATAATATAAAGAAACAAAGAGGAAAGAAATAAATATTTATTCCGTCATAAGCATGCAACAACATTATAATTCAATGGTAACATATATTATAAATAAATTTTGTTTGATGAGTTATTAATTATTCTAACTGCAATTTTGAAGAATGAAAATACACATAGTTTTTTGTTAATAAAATAAGATGCGACTTAAAGGACGTCTATTTTATCAATGCCTCTGGTCAAGCTTATAATTATTCAGTAGAAATGTTGATATGTGGTAAAGTACTATGTGCTCAAATACACCTTAAAATATTTTTATTTTTCCATTAATTGTTGACGCGGCCGCGGTTTTTGTACACTTATCCGTATACTAAGCAGGTCCCTCTTCATCATCTCTTCTTGCCAATAAAATCACTAAGATTTTATTCTAACAAATGTAGGTAACAGCACAGAAGAAACAATGGTACATAATAGTACAAGTAGTAATACCTACCTCGTTGTTAATTATCACTGGGTATTTCGTACTTGATTACCGCAACAAAAATCCCAGGTTTCTTATGACATAAATTATTATTGAAGATATGCTAACTCAACAATGCTGACAATTTCCTTAAAACAAATAAGTCCCATTGTAACGAATCCACTATGTAAAAATGTATTCCTCTACTAACAAATTGCAATTTAGGTGAAAATGAAGATGAAAACGAAATAAATATCTGAATACATCTTCAATACAAATAAACCTCCTTACTATTTGATGGTAAAAGGTAAGATAGGTAATAATACTGGTTTAGATATTGGTATGCGTAAATTTATCAAACAATTCCTCTTTATGTAGGAACCTTCAGCGTAAACGATGATCAACTATTCAAGTCATAGATAGAAGGGTAAAGCGAAGATAATACTTTTCATAGGAACGTGAAGGAAAATAATATCGGTATGATTTAACCAAGTACATAATAGTAAATTACCAACAAAGCGGTTCGATATCAAAGTGCTGATTTGCAACAGGATCGATTTCCATTCAAGCTGTTGTTGGGCCCAAAGATTTCAACACAGAATATAACGAAGCTTGGGCGATTGGCCCATAACCCACATTTAAACCGCCCCAGTCGGCGCCCGGACGCCCCAACAAGGGGAACGATTGTAATTGAATAGCCGCCAAGAGACCACCGCCGCCGCCCGCGCCGCCGCGCCCCTCATTGAGCGCTGGACCGCTGTTCGCGTTTAATTCACTCCTGCCCTGCTACTCAGCTTTAGGCAAGACCCTTTCCTTTAAACGCTCACGCCAAACGCTACCTTCAAAACGTATAGGAATAAAATGACACTGAAAAAAGTGACGTGCTCATTTTTCCGTACTGAATGTCATTCCAATACATTTTTAAGGCAGTGTTTGGCTTGAGCGTTTACAGAAAAGGGTCTTGTCTAGAGGGGCTGTATAGTCTGCACACTAATTGTGCACGCTATTTTGGCACCGATTGCATTATAATATCTTGTGTTAATGCTAGCACTGACGTTGGCACTGAGACCAAACAAAATTAATTAATTCCAATTTAGTGCTTCAAAGATTCCGTTGGTCTGAGGTGCAGCATCGATTGATCATCTAATTTTAGTAGAGTGCAGTCTAGTATGTGTTTTAGTGTCCACCAGCTGACGGCTACCCTGTTTCGCAATAGTTTGAACTAAGACAAATTCAAGTCTAGGCTAAACTAAAACATTTCTTGAAGTCAAGACGGGGATAAAGTTAACAGATTCACTGGGTTTATAAATTACTACCTCATGTTCCAAGCGTGAGAGCACATTGTAACGCACGACTAACTAAATGGCTAAATGTACTGAACATTCAAATGGAATCCAAGTAATTCCACGATTTTTATTTATACAGTATGCCTCTTCTGTACTTTAATCTCGAGGTTAATGGCCGGCTGGCTAAAGGCGCAGACATTTATCCGTCTCATCTACGAGATTAAGTCCTATCAAAACTGACACTACACTTGATGAAGTTAGAAAGCCATCTCAAACGAACGAAGAAATTGATTCTGAAAATTGAATTTTAAATTATATGGAGGATTCTCTGGAGCGACGTCCGCATGGGATTCAAATAATATTTGCAATGAAATAAGTTCACTTCGTCGTGACGTCCCATTCTATTCAGTAGGACAGTTTTAAAGTCGTGGATACGTTACATATTTAGAAATTAATGTTTATTTTTATAATAAGCAGATAAGAGGAGATAAGCAGACGAACCAGCTGATGGTCAGACACCGTTGCATATGAAAACAATTCAGTGGGGTATCATCAACTTGGTAACCTTGCAACCTCCAATAGGAGGGGTCGTTCACCATGCCCTTGTCTGTTGTTTAGCAGACCAAGACCAACTCGGCTCAGGCGTGCTTGATGTATTATTAATTAACATTAACATACATTATTAGCTGTTAATTATCACATTCTCGAAAGAAAAAACTAGGCAAAACCTGCATGTAAGTTTCAACACAATGTCATAAAATATGGTACACTAAATTTTTCGATAAGTCCGGGAATAACCGACATCAGTGAGCTATAAAGTCGAAAGTACAATAAAATATGGAAATTTTATTAAAAAGCATTGCGAATGCACTTTTGTATTGTGAAAGGATGGAATAATAAATTAGGCCGAGTCTACAAAGCTTAAGATAAATTTAGCACCAAAAGTAAAGTCATGTTAAGCTGGGCAGTTAATTTCAATAAACAACTACCAACACCTGCAGTTTGCAGTAATTAGTATTGTTCGCCGCATTTCACGTTGCTTTTATTTAACAAGATTTACTTTGTGCCTGTTAAGCGATAATAGAAATTTTCTGATAAATTCACTACACACCCTTAAAGCAAAATGCGTAGCCAATTCGTCGTTAAGTTAGTTACTATACATTTTGATACGAAATTTGTACCAATCTGTTGTGATGACATGAGACTTTCTTGAATTTGTAATTTATTTAAAATGTTGACAAATCTAAAAATAATCATTATTTTAGATATTCATTACATCATTTATTTAACGGAACGCAACTTCAAGGAAAAACCATTTAAAAACTTCAGCCCATATCAGTAAACACAATAAAATTACTTTTTATTCAAAATCTCCCCTTTGACACTAAAATGGCTTTAACTTGAATAATATAAAATTTTAACAAAAAAAAACCGACTTCAAATAAAGTACATCCTTTCCAATAACTCACAACTCTTTCTTGAGTCTGCAAATGATTTGTCACGTTTCGGGTGGAGGCTTGGGAGCAAGTTCTTACTTTCTTTACATCAGTGATGCTTTCGGAGTTACTTATGTCCATGGATGCAAGGTGGTCACTTACCATCAAGTGGATCGTTACAATGTTTGTCCGCTAGTAACATTAAAAAAACTGTAGAGTTAATATCAATACATAAAACCAACATCAAAGAAAACTTGCAAAGTTAAAAGCAACCGAAGGTGTCCACTGTCCACAGTCCATTTTTTAAATCATTGGTTTTTTCTATGAATTGCTATTAAAAACCTATTATTCGCAATTCTTACCATCAACATTTAGTGTAAACTATATCAACGTCCAAAGAAATTGAGTGTACAGATTTATACGCAGTAAAGTTCGCCATTGCTTAGCACGGTGCTGTTTTAACTATCTATCGCCCGCCGTTCAGCGAGCTATACAAATACTTGCAACAACAACCAAAATTGTTGTTTACATAACAATAAATCTCTTCGTACGTCGTGCTCATACTAAGCTATACGCTATTTATTTTGTATCAGTAAGCAATTCTGAAGTAGATGAATACTTTGCAGTTACGATTAAGGCAAGCATGTTATATTTACCTTATACACTAAATCTTTATAGTACGAAATACGGCTTAAGACCATTGCATACTACGAATGCCATGCCGATGATATTAAAGAAATATAACTTACTACTGACTGACTGAATATCTTACGAAATGTAAAGCTTTTTAGATAAAAGTATTATAAAATACTGAAACCAGTATAAAGCATGTGTAACGAGGTGTACTTAATAATACCTCGTTCAATATTCCTTGGCTGGCAGATGCATTTTCTTTTAAATTTTTAAATTTTGACGATTGTCCTTTTACAAAAATGCATCTGTCAGCTGGGCTTCCATCATTGAGAATGGGAGCTTGAAAAATTTATTAAGAACGTTTTATTATTTTTATATTACTTTTACATACAGTTTTCTAATTTGCATATTAATTGTGTTGAGTATCAAATGGTTGTAATATAATGGAGAATCGAAGTTGTGTCTCAATAACTGTACCTACCTACCCTGCCCTGAGAGTGAGTCTTAATACCTGATACTTGTGGAGGATCTACACCCTCGCACTGGCGCCCAATAAGGAATAATATAATACCTGGATTATTATATGGAATACCTATATACCCAGGACATTACATGGACACGTATATTTTAGAAGACTACTTAAAATTTTTGGAAGACAAGGAAGAGGAATTAAATTAAAGGTTACCACATAATTAACATATACTTTTTTCAAAATTCTAAAAGACATTATCGTCCCCTCCACATAGCGGCCCTTATTCGAATCATTTTTTTTATACTTATAGACTTGTAACAATAGATACATTAAATAATATTCATACTTAATTATTTTTATATTTTGTTCATATCTATATTCAAAATTTTATTATTGTGACATAAGAATGGCATTTTGTTATTTTGGTTGTTGCTCAGCAACAATTATTGAATGTCAGTAATTCCTAATATTTTATTTTTATTGTTACGTTCACAGTAAGTAAATTCTGTTGAACGGAACTAAATCTATATCTACTATGTCTAAGTAGTTACAGAGCGGATTACAACTCTATAAATAAGCCTAAGGTACGAGCGGATTGTGACTCGTTAAATAAGCCTACACTTTACTTATTTACTATAGTTACAGAGCGGATTACAACTCTATAAATAAGCCTAAGGTACGAGCGGATGACAACTCGTAAAATAAGCCTTGGTCGCATGTGAATTTGAATGTGAATGTTATGTTAATATAAATATGCATCAAATACAATTGTGTTACCTTTTTATAAAAATTTGTAAGTACATAGGTGATTAGTCTGTATAGTTTTCAATTCAATATCAAGATGACAATAATTATATTTATGCTGATAATATAAATAGGTGACTATTTATATTTTCTTTATACTATTATACTTCCTTATCCTCTTTATATTACTATACTTTCTTTATATTTTTATTTCTACTTTTATAAAAAAAAATCTTTAAGATTTTTTTCGAGGGGAGCCCGGGGTATTGTAACGAGGTGTACTTAATAATACCTCGTTCAATATTCCTTGGCTGGCAGATGCATTTTCTTTTAAATTTTTAAATTTTGACGATTGTCCTTTTACAAAAATGCATCTGTCAGCTGGGCTTCCATCATTGAGAATGGGAGCTTGAAAAATTTATTAAGAACGTTTTATTATTTTTATATTACTTTTACATACAGTTTTCTAATTTGCATATTAATTGTGTTGAGTATCAAATGGTTGTAATATAATGGAGAATCGAAGTTGTGTCTCAATAACTGTACCTACCTACCCTGCCCTGAGAGTGAGTCTTAATACCTGATACTTGTGGAGGATCTACACCCTCGCACATGACTTGAAAGGTCTCGCAAGCATTATGTTAAAGCCCGAGTGACCATTACAATAATGGTTTCAGGATGTGGTCGGAGTGGCCACGCTTCTGAACCTCTACATTGAGCAGTGAAGTGCTTCGGACATGACAATGTGTGATGGTCATGTTAACGACTTCTCCACTACACTGTCCACGCGACCTTATAATGACAAATTGTGATTATTTTTAACTGAGAAGTTAGTCGGGCTATGAGCAGTGTTAAGATCCATAATTGTAAGTTGATCGACTATTTCTCGTTAACTATTTACCTGGCGGGAGAGGGAAGAATGATACTATTAGGAGGAATCTTTCTGACTACCGAACCCTAAGAATTAAAATTTAACCGGTCTAATTTACCCAGTTATAAAAGTAGTAGTTAAAAGGTCAATTAAAGGTTAACGAGAAATAGTCGATCAACTATAGATCTTACGCCCCTACTCACTCAGTCACTAACGGTTACTTAAACCGCACCTTAGTACAGAATGTATGTAGTGATTCTTTACTAAGGTGCGATTAAAGTAACCGTTAGTGACTCTGAGTTGGGGCGTTAGACTGCGCGTGTCCCGACTAACTTCTCAGTTAACCACAATCACAAATAGTCATTTTAATGATTAAATTATACTGAATGTTCAAAAAAGGTATGTGTTGCAAATAATATTAGTTACAAAAATCATTGAGAGGCAATAATCTTTGGGAGAGGTCGTCCATTCAGACGAACGAGATGTAACTAATGAAGCGTGTCTCGTCTAGTCGTCGGTCGTATTACATCGCACCCGTGGGAGTTTACAGATGAGCGCCCCTACTCGATATGGCGGATTGACTGAAACTATCTAAACAGAGCTTTGATACCCACAAGACATAAGTTAAACAATATTTTTACAGCACATACGACCCCGTAGCCTGGATGGTAACTTGGTAGTTACCCTGACAGCAAAGCGACGGGTCCCGGGTTTCATTTCCAGCCGGGGCATATTAATGTTCTCTTGGTTCCTGGATGTTAGTGATGTCTTCTTTGAGTCCATGCGAATCGTAACGCAGGGAATTCTAGTGCGGACGTATGAGTAATAATATAATACATTATTGTGTGTATTATGTGCTAGCAACTACCAACGCAGTAACACGGTACGATGAATCGGAAATTAAAACAAATATACAGCAATTTGTCAATGGATGAAATAATAGATTATTTAATATGCCATTTATTTAACTCCTAGAAACATCACTCGTAACAGTTGCCAAACAGACAAATTATATAATGGTCTAAAACACGTAGGTTGATCATCGCAGCTCCAGACGGCGTGTCTACTGCATTTATAGATGCATAGCAATATATTACAGCCCGGGAACCCGCGACAGCCAGTCCTTCCTTATTTTATACAACCAAAGTTTCTCTACGCGTGTCCCCAACACAGGCAAGAACGCTCCGGGACTAAGAAGTTTGGATAATGGTCACCTTGGCAGGTATAGGGCAACGAAGGTGTATAGAATAGTAACTTGAATTCATTAAAGTATAACAATTAAAGAACTAGCGAACTAACGAACTACGAAAAAGTATTTTATACAATATACATAGTTCTAACATAAAATAATATCCTCATTTCGAACGTAGGTCACCATATGGCGGCGCCCACGCATCACATCAAGCCGCCATCGCGCTCGTACCCGCAGTCAATCTAATTGTATCGCGGAACAGAATGGGAATGAATGAACTCTAAATGCGTGCGCATACGTAAAAATAACCGAGTGATCGCCGCGCCCCGCGCCCCGCCCCCCCCCCCCCCTCCCGCCCCGCCCGGCGATCTGCCAAATTAAATTGAATGCGCCTTTTCTTCTTGACCTCTTATTACTGATTCACACCTTGGCCCAAATATTACCTTAATTTGATTATATTTTATACAGGGAACAGAGGCGTACACAACAAAGCAGGAGTAGGTATTATTCTAGTACATTAGTATGTAAGATGTGCTGAGGAGTTTCGTTATGACTTTTCTTTTCCTCCATGACAAAGCACCTTTCCGAAAAGCTGGTAGATAAAATTAGTAAAAAAAATTACATGCAAAAGAGTATCAGAGATACCTACATGAATAAAAGATTATTACATTTCATTTCATTATAACTTAGTTTGTACTGATTCACTCGTTCGTGAATAGATGCGTAATAAAATGCCGTTGGAAGGGAGAGAAATGTCATACTATAAACTCATGTAAAAAGCTTTTAATGACGATAGGTAAATTAGATGATTATTTTAACCGCTTGGACATGAGTTTTATAGGAACATTTTTTGTCATTGAGGAAAAGAAACTGCGACAGTACCCCAGCACATCTGTCAAATTAATATTCAATGCGGCACTGGTAGTACTATAATTTTCAGGCATCCTTGTCATTTATACTATATTCGTATACTACAGTATCATTTACCAAGAAGCTGTGCTTTCAAGTGCTGCTTGAACAAAGACGATGCGTTGCCGGCTAAAAAGAGAAGAAAAAGAAAGAAGGAACTTTAACCCCAACATGTCACCGCGGCAGTTCCATTAGTGTTTTCGTTCGACATTCAGTGTGTAAGGTGACCGCAAATTCTCGTGCACAGTTGGTCAGTGAATCGCTTGTAAGTATTATTAGTAGTGTATTCGTAACATGATTTATCTCGCGTTTATTTATTCTACTAATATTTTAAACGCGAAAGTTTGTCAAGTTGAATGTATTTTTCAGGTCTTTCGTGTAGGTAAACACTACTACGGATTAGTAGATTGGAACACAGATAGTTTATATCGTGGATTAACATAATGGGATAAATTTCATCTCACTCTATACTTCGACTGCTATTAAGTCTAATAATAATATTATATGTTTATTTAGCCTTCGATGTAATCAAACATGAGCATCAATCAAATAAATTTTGCAGTTACCATAACTCAATAAAATCCTTACTATGTATTTTCATTTTGTTAAGCTAACATTATATATCTATTCCCTGAAAATAAGTATATAATGTATCTACAGCTGTATTTATGTTTTGGCTTTGGCAGTGTACACGACCGGCCGTGACCTCGTCCGTTCGTTTGTAGTAGTTAGCTGTTTTATCTTAAAACATTAAAAGCTACATGTGGTTTTCGTAAACCCTGTTATCCTTTTCGTGTAAAATTTAAATGAATACTTTAGCTAAATAGTAGCGACATCTCTCGTGAATTGCGTCATGTAAATGTCAACTCGCCAAGAGGACACGCCAGGCGGCGCTATGTATCGTGCAGAGAATTAACTTGGAAGTTGTGTTTATCCCACGTTATCCCATGCCTTTACCATGCAATAACCTAATTAGTACCAAATACTTTATAATTTGTTACTTAGTAAAGTAGTCGCAATCGGTAAATAGTACTGTCTAACAATGTGAATAACAACGATAAAGTTGCGATCCCACTGATCCCAGCAAGACATTCAAATACTTTTATAACAGAGCCTCTAGAAGATTTAATTTTACTATAATAGTACCTTTTAAGGTTGTCTTTTACATTCGCGTTAACGGCTTTCTTATTCGGTGCATAATCAGGTGAAATAAAAAGCGACCACGAAGAAACATTTTCAGTTCAACGCCATCTAGCGTGGGGTAGTCAAACTAAAGCGGAAGGGTGTTACAACGGTTGCTGAGCTGCTAGCAATGATAAAAATAGTAAAAATCTACTGGGAGAGGCGCCACTGTCTTGTACAAAAACGCGCCTAATACCTAAGGGTGGCGCTGCGGTAGCCTAGGATAAATTATTATAGAGTATTTAAACTCAGTAATCTTCACTGCGTCTACAACAGCTATGTTAATATCGTAGTTATTGCGACGCCAGCGCCATTCTGGTAGGTATTGGAACCTCTATTATCAGCATACAGTTGGACACTTTTTCAACTTTCCCAAATTGGAGATGGCTCTCCTTAGCTTTGTACTCCATGTGATAAAGAAAGAAACAAATGGTGCCATCCCTAACAATGCAATAATTCTCTACAGACTCAATAGATGGCGATAAAAGAAAATATTGTCTACGCCTACAGTAGTCTCGTTTGGTTTGGTGTCGATGTTTTTGAGTCACGATAGCCAGTAATACCATGAGATGGATCGTCAGCTCGTTTTTCAGCTGTTTCCATTAAAAACAACACGGAACTTTGCAAACACATGACAGAAATTATTGATATTATTATTATTCGAATTCTGAAGCGAAGCAAAAATGGGTAATGGTCATACCAACTAGTGACATTAAAATACAATATTTGTAAAAGGGATGCAGTAGCTTCAAAATCTGTTAGTAGGGATCAACCAACCCATAATATCAGTGGTAATAAAATCTACTCATAAAACATGCAACAAAGAAAACCATTAAACTCTCATTAAAGCTTTAGAGAGATATCGGAAAAACTGATTGCTACTGCAATTTGATAACTGAGTATTTAGGTACTATCATACGCCCTAGTGTCTAACAGGCTCAATCTGCACATTCTGCACCCTCCGACCTCGCAGCACGCAGCCGGTTCAAAGCGGAACAATCCCGATATCCGTTCTCCGGATATAACCGGATTACGGCAGTATACGACTAGAACAGATGCCGTTCTATGCACCGTCACTTGCAAGGAATATTGGATTCTAATACGTGGTCGTAAGGATCAAAGTATTGTAGTTGGGAACCAGCTGGAGTGTTTAGTATGCGTGTCACGTAAAGAATAAGGACTTTGTCTTCTATGTTATGTGTGACACCGCTGGAGTGAGTGAGATATATAGGAGAGTGTGCTTGCACTTTTTAATAAGAAAACGTGATAGAAAAGTTTATAATATCATTTATAGTTCCAGGATTCTCTTTGTGCTGGACTCACAGTTTACAAAAAAATTTGCTCTTGCGTAAATATTAAAATGGATATCCCATCAAACAACAGTTTTTTTCTGTTACTGCTTCTTCTCTTTTTTCTTCTTTTTTATATTATTAACTTCCTTCTAAAATCGACCGTGAATTGTGAATATGTGATTCTGCCATTTGTGTTTTCTTTAATTACACGTCGATTATTCCTTGACACCCAACGTTACTTCTAAAAATATATTGAAAAAATACTCGTAAGATAAAATATCGTGAACTCAAAATTTCCACGTCATTAAAATGATTGACTGTAATCTTTTGGCAAGCTTCTCACGCATGCAGTAGTTATTTTTTATGTTTTTAACAACTTAAATAGGAGGCAAAAAGAAACCGGCCCAGTTCATCAAACTATAATAATTTGAGATTCCGCAATTTATTTACCTACTTAATGAAACGCTATGAAAGAATAAAGAATTTACTTACATAAACACACTTTTCATTTACTATTGCGAATAAATAAATTGAGATTAGAAAAAAAATAACTTGAGAAACTCTCCTAGAGAATAAATTACATAATGCGGTTATTCCTTGTTCTGACAAGCTAGGGAGGCTTGCAGCCAATTCGGTAAGTAAAATTATAAATAACAAATCAATATCAGTTACGGATGCATAAGATGGGCTGTATACTAAAGCTGGCCATATACGATCAAGTATACTTGTCAAGTTTGCAGCTGACTTGATGCGGCATCCAGTTTGCAAGCCGTGGCCATACACCGTCAAGTTTACTGGATGCCGCATCAAGTCCGCTGCCTAACTTGACAAGTATACTTGATCGTATATGGCCACCATAACAGTATTTACAAACAGATACCAGGTGGACTAGAACTAAGGTCAGATTAGTTCGCAGTTGACACTGTGACATCAACCACTGTAAATTAACTAATACAATATACGTATAGTAGTATATAACGGTAGTTTGAGCTAATGGTGGGATTGTGGTCAAGCATTAACTTATGTTAAGATAAATATGTAAGTATTACCGTGACCGGGCGCGAATGTCATTCAATAACTTTAAAATATTAATCTATGTTCAACAGCTATGCATCGGTTAGCTTGCCGTCCCTCAACAACAAACCGCACCCTCAGTGCAAAAATGCGTAAATTGAAAATTGCAATTTTACAGGAGAGCAAAAAACTGTTAAAATATCAGAAAGCAGTCAAAGGAATTTACATTACAATTTCTTGCACAAAACCATCAAGATTAATGATAAAAATCTGAAAAAAATTGAGCATATGCAGGTTTTGTCTCTGTGTCCAATCATATTAATAACTAAAATTCAACGTAAGACGACTTATGCTTTTTTTCCACTGAGGGTGCGAAAGATATGCAGCAAAAACAAAAGTACCTATCATGTCATATTCTCGGAAACACAATTTATTAGGAAATATTGGCAGAGGTTAAAGAATTGTTTGGCAATGTTTACTCCATGCAGGCTGCAACTACTGGGCGGGGAGACCGGGGAATCCGGGAAGCCCAGGAACCACTAACCCCACCACCACTATTACTGTGCCAAAAATATTGCTACACTTCTACAGAACGCTGACATAACTAAAACTAATGATAAGTTTAAACTTATGTTATCAGGAGGGAAATGTTTTGAAGAAAATTGGGTTTAAGAAACACCCACTGAAAATCAGTTGACATTCGACATGTTTTGGAACACCGCGATCGTGGCTGAACGCACTAGTCTTCTGCCTCCGCTAAAGCTGTGGTTCCTGTGCTTTTAATCAGGATGCAGAAGATTTTACTGGAAATATTTTTACAACTAATATTTATTCCTATAGATTGGTTCAACTAGGGCGAGATCACCGCGATTTTGTTCATGTTGCCGTGAAGTCTGTATAGTTTTGGAAACGCACCTTTCCGCGCGTCCAGGGGTCTTTATAGGCGGCATCTATCTTACTCGTATTTTTATTAGCTGTCTCATGAATAACGTGAGTATTCGTGAGACTGTAGCAGCGACATCTATTTGCGAGATGTTTTGATTATTAGTATAGACATACTAGAGCTAAAAGCGTATAAAAACGACTTAAATATGTGCCCGCATACCGTACCGTACCGCTCGTACCGCGCCGATTAAGGCTGTTGTACCTGTAACTTGTGTTTCAACTGGTGCCGTGGGAATTTATATTTTTTGTGTGTTTGCACTTAGGACTCCTAAAATGTATTCAAATTAGTGTACTGTGGGCCTATTATGAACTTTTATAAACCATTCATGTTCCAGGCAATTTCCTCGGGCTTTAAACGACGTATGAATGGCTAAAAAGAATCACGTGACAGCTTTCGTAACACGAATTTGACGTTTACACTGGAACTTGTATGGAATTAAGAGTTCATAATAGACCGGCTGATCATAAATTAATTGCATTAAGTGATTGCCGACCACCGAGCCGTGAACTACATGATCTGCAACACCAAGGGAACAGAGGTATTGTCAGCTGCGAAGAAATGGGTAACTCAATTCTTTACTTAATTGTTTCTTCACCAGAAACTATAGGACCCCTTCAGTCTAGTGGCCTACATTTTCTTAAAAGCTAAAGCCAATTGGAAAAGTTTCATGATGTTGTAAATACAATATGTATTTGAATAATTGGAATTGAAATCTAATCTATATCATATAGTATCTCATATTATACTAATTGTATGTTAGTTCAAATGTGCATTATATAAACTGTCCGTTAGATCATGTAAAAATAGGAAACATGAAATTACAATACCATTTGACCGTTATCTATACCAATAATAATTATAAAGAGGAAAGATTTGATTGTTTGTTTGCATTGAATAGGTTCCGAAACTACCGAACCGATTTGAAAAATTCATAGGCTATAATTATATATATTTTTTTACTATTTTTCCCGAAGCGGAACGAGGGCGATTTCCTACTATGTACTAAGTAAAGTGTTATTCTATCAACTGTTGCGCACCGCTTTCATTCTTAACCTATAATATTAAATGTAAAAGGCTGCTGGCTTTTGCAGCGATTATCTTTGAAATAAACGTTGTTTCTTTCTTTCTTTCTATGCACGACAACGCACTCCCGCCATTACACGCCGCACCGTGTGGATATCCTCTTATCGTCCATTGGCAATTTGGTCCAGGTACATCGTAGTCATCGTACCGGCCGGCTCCCGTCAGGAATGCGTGGAACGTCGGCGGCTAGTGGTGGGGACCGGCTCGCCTTGACAAGGTCGCCGGTCACCGGTCGCCCGGACCGGTTGTACCTCGCCTCACTCGCCTGCGCCGCGGCCACGCGCCATCAACCGCCATCCGTCCATTCATTGCTAGACTGCTAAAGTGCTATCGTACATTAGGGTTGTCTACTTTGATCGGTAGCTGATGGACTAGCGGTTTTAATTTCAGACTTTCCAACGGGATTCTAGGTGACAGTCGATTCCTGTACGCGTCTGTTAATTCCACAAAAAAAAACTGAGATAAGTTGATTAAGGTGTTGTAATTTTTTTTAAACATGTAAGATTAGGGATTTACTAAACCTGTTTTATACTAATGGAAGAAACGAACTCAGCAACATGACAGTGGATATTATTATAGTTGTAGGGTCATGGTTGATATAATTATATCTCAGTTGTGTACCAATTTGGCAGTTCTATTCCTGATAAGGGAATTCTATTACAGGAATGAGTGTGTGTGTTACTGTTTATTTACTTATACATTTTTAAAACTCACAAATATTAGCAACCCTATCGTAGTTTAATTATTATACACAATGTTTACGCTATAATGGCGCAAAAAATACGCGTTTTGCCACTTTGTATCGTGTTACTGTGAAGATCGATGGTCTATTGTGAGAAATTGAACAGCAAATTGAACAATTGTAGACGACTCAAATTCGTGTAGGGTCGTGAGAACGCAATCAATCAGTCTTCAACATCATCGCATTCTTTGCGGGCACTACAATAAATAAATAAATAACGCTTCACACTCATTGCCCCACACTAGGATTCCCTGTGTCGTGGGTGCCATGGACAACACACAAGACAAGGACACTCACACCCAGACCGAGAACAGAAACTCAAACTCATCATTCAAATTTCCGCCTCGCTGGGAATCGAAGCTAGGACCCTTGGCGCGGCGATCCGGCATGGTAACCATTGCGCCACACGGGTCGTCAACATAATACATAATAAACTTATTATTTATTTATTAATAAAGATACTTGTGGTGTTAACTTCGATTATATTAATTACTGTTGACGATTAGCGCTGTGCGACCTGAATTAGGTACACTTTATTGTGTCGGAGCAAGAGTCGCTATTTATTTAAATGATTTTGCAGAGTGACTCTTCTGTAACAACAAGTACTATTAGTCTATTATGAATTTTGTATTAATATTTTAGACTGTTCAGATTGTTATAGGTTCAATAAATCTAATTTAGGCAATAGAAGATTTTAGCGAAATAATTTAAGCAAACTAAGTGTGACAATAGTGATAATGATGAAGTGTGTAACTTAGGGTCGTAGGACCACATCAATTAGTGGGTCCTGTTCAAAAATAGATTTGCGAACCATACAGCATAAATGTACTTTAGAATATGTATTTTATTTGTGCAGTACTTATTGCACCGCCAACTTACAGCCGTGAGCGTGATTCAGAGACCTGCAACAGCGACATCTAGTGAACGAATATGCAAAATATTTACTGGAACAAACATGTAAATTAAATAATTAAATAATGTAATGTTATCAATTAAAATGACAAAGACGCATGGAAATGACCAGCTCTGCCACCAGTTCTGTTAAGTTCATTTTTATTTTTAAAAGATGTGCTGAGGAGTTTCTTTACGGCTTTTCTTCTCCTCCATGCTAAAACACCTTTCCGAAAAGCCAAAAAATGACGTGCGTGTGTGTGTGTGTCAGTGATACCTATATGAATAGATTATTTTGAATTTTGAAAACACTCTTTGGGGTTACAATAACTTTACATTACTCGTACTTTACGATGACCTGGAAATGCAGGTCGCTGGTACATATTGTACAAACATTTCGAAGTTTTCTAAATTCCTCATCGTTGACAAAATGCTACAAAATATTTTTCTCGTTGCTTTATCTATTATAGCACATTCCATGCAAAAACTCATCTCATAACTTTATGCCTAAATAGGTACAACATCAATCTCTAGACTAGATTAATTATTATTATTATTCACAACACAAACAAAACAGAACAGAATAAAAGAAATCTATACAAATAAATAAAATTGAAGTGTCTGTTTGTAATATTAAAATAACCGATTTTTACTAAATGGCATTTAGTAAATGCATTTGGATGTATACTCGGTACATATACCAAAACAACATTTATTACAATTTTTGTCTGTCTGTCTGTTTGTTTCGGCTTATCTCTAAAATTACTGGACCAATTTTGACGGGACTTTCACTGGCAGATAGCTGATGTAACAAGTAGTAACTTCGGCTACTTTTATTAAAAAAAATGTTTTAGAAAAAAATAGGATCAATGAAAAATTTAATAATATTCGATTCAACTTAACTTTTTTGTTAAATACCACGCGGACGAAGTCGCGGGTAACAGCTAGTATGTAAAGAAAGAAAGAAACATTTATTTCGACATAGGCACTGCAACAATGTTTAAAAATCGGTGGTAAATTTATTTCTTATACAACAATTATTAATTGCATTCGGAGTTGCAGCTACCAACATACCGGAAAAGGGTCGCACTCAGAGTACGGCGTAGCAAGTAGCAGGTACTTTCTACGTCCTCTGATTTTCAGTGCGCCCGTTAGTCGCGTATAGATCGGCGAGCGGCGCAACACATGCATTCCTAGTGACTAATCTGACTGCAATAACATCTCCTGTCAACAATTAATCCACGTCACCGCAGTTAGCCGTCAGACCGTCCCTCACGCGTCACCGTAATAGACAAATCATTAGAAAAATCGGCATTTAATCGTGAGTACCAATACTAGACAAAAAAACAGTGATAATGTTAATTAGGACGCTGTTAGCAGGGACGCAGGACGCCTCACAGTCGTATCGACCGATCTATTTATATCTGCGCCGGCGGCAGTGTCCAGGCGAGGGTTGGTTCGGCTCGAGCCACGAGATGTCTTGCGGTAACAACTTACTTTGTAAGCCCCATTGCCGTCTGCGATCGAGACGAACACACTGTACTCGTATTCGTTATATTATGGCTTGTCATACCTACTGTTCTGTGGTATATTTGGATTCGTTGTTTAGGAACAATGCTACAGTCAACAAAAATTTAAAGTTACCCGAATTTCAGTGTAACTTAGAACACAACATTTTCAGGAACCTTGGCTTCTAAATAAATAAGTTAGTTTCCAGTTGATATGTGATCATCGTCACCCATGGATTTTGTCACCACCAACGTGTAGTTTATTTGCTTTATGTTGTTGTAAGTCCCTATCGAACAGCAATGCTCCTTGACTTCTCTTGTGGATTGATGGTGTCAACCACTCACCATCTCGGCTCCGTCTTATCTATTTGTTCTATGCCGGCGATAACAATAAAAATTAAATAAAATTAACCCATAGCACAGAAAGGCTATTTAATACTAATGTTACGTATACATTCTCAGGTAAGCAGGTAGGTTACCTGCTCTTTATGCTATAAGGATAACCTTTTGAGAATACATCAAATTAAAATATTTCGTGAATTAATTAACAGCCGAAACTAATTCTAATATTGAGGTGTTAAATGCAATTAATGATTGCAACTATTATAATATTGAACATAATCTCCGCTCAACGTCAACTGAAGCTCAGCTTTGGGACAGTTACTGGAGTTATTTTTTATAATGAAGCCGCAAACATTTTTAACTGTTCCGCAACTTCGGAACAATAATACAGCTCCTTTTCTTTAAGACGACGTTGAAGTTTGTCGTAGAGTTGCGCAAGCCGGCTCGGGGACAGGCAGGCAGCCGCGGGCCGCCGTGGGCCGCACCCCGCGCCCGATGTAGCCCAACTCTTTGTGGCGAGCCTGAATAGCTCGTCCTAGGGTTCACATCTATTTAATTTAAAAGTAAAATTTGTCAGGTAATACTCGTAGTATCAGGTGTAACTTTAGGCGTAACAATTTGTTAGATATTATAAAAATCCTGACTTTTTTACTCCAGCAATTTTAGAACAAGAAATGTATCTCAGAGTCAGCCCCAAGCCCTTGATCAGACAAAGCGAAATGGTCTCTCAGCGCCCTTTGGTCGACACTTTCATAAGCGATGCTGGTCTAAAGAAGCGTGTAAGACAAACCAAAAAGATGGACAAACTCAAAAGCCGCACAGAAAGCTGGACTCCGGACATATCCGGACAGCTGGCAACCCTACCAGCAACAATGGACGGAAGGGGCCTGCGGTCCCACGCAGCTCTAACTTTGATTTAAAAATATATCCTTTTATAATATCATCTTCAACAGTAGTATGCGGGTTGAATGAGGGTAGATTTATGGAAATCCATCCATCCCGTTCAGTCTTAATGGTGTCATCAGAGCATAACGAAGATGTTTCAAGCCACGGAGACGTTTAGACAATAAGTCAATTCATTATGTACAACTTGTGAGGTACGATACCATTTCGAACGATACACTATCTGGTATTAGCATTTAAAACGTTATATTGTAAACGAAAGGTCGGGTAAGATTTATTAAATGCTCACACAGTCAATAGCGTCCAACTAGAATTATTTGTGTCCCAGAAAGCACGAATATTTACTACTAAATACCCGGCGGGTTTCACTACACTACAAACTTTTCTGATGAGAATGACAGCTTTTTGAGACAGTGTTTTTGACGTGGACGTTGATACTCCATCTTTACATTATTATCTTCAAATTGTTGCATGGGAAAAGTGGAAAATAGACTTTATCAATGGACCAAATGTGCCTAATGCATTGTTTTAGTGGTCTCAAACCATCTTCGGATTGTTGCCATTCAAGTGAAGCATTTTGAGGCATATCTGTTGGATGGTTTCAGAGTCTATGAAGGACATACGTACAAAAAATGTTTGTGTTTTATATATGTACGAGTATAATAGCTTATTAAGAAACACAAAACCATTTATCTGCAACATAAATCTGGCCCGGACGGATATCGAATCTGGATCACCTGGAGACCTCACCTGGAGAGGGTTACTATCAAAGGAGTTACTAACATTTGGGGTTATTTATTCCTCAGAATTATATATTTTTCGTGCAGCAAGATAAAAGATAAAACTTGGAAGTATTGTGAAGTATCACTAAACAATATTTATAATATTTATTTTCTAGTATTTTGTAGCTAAAAACAAATAACTTCTAACTATGATATTTGTGAATATTATTATAAGTTCCGCAGTTAAAACAAGAACGTTTTTAACTCACTATTATCAAAGTGGAGTCTGTCTATACCATAATCAATTGACATAAATTTTAAACCAAAAACAAAAACGTATGAATGAGATTAAACGTAACCCAAACATTTCATTTGCGATGAAAGCCGTCCGTTCTGTAACAATAACGGCCTAATAAGCTGTCTGCAACCGACTGCCAGCGAAGACTACGGCCGGTTAGTCCCTATCGGCTATCCCAAGCGACTTTCTTCCTATTAAATGTTTCGATTGTTCGAATCCGGCGATGAAATGTATCAGAGCGGTTTGAGCACGATATTTTACTCTTACGCTTGAATACTCTTACTAGGGAATTTGAGGCAAACATTTTAACCTTTAGCGCAAAAAATCCACTCCAACCCAAGAACTTCTAATACAAAGCATGGATCTTTCTCCATAACACTGCTCCAGTAAGTGCCAGCTGCTCACCTGGAGGGAAGTTTTTACTCTAAAGGCCTCCATCATGGCCTGCTACAAACAAACTGATATAACGATATCTAAACATAAGTAGATCCATTTCCATGTTTAACCCCCGACGAAAAAAGAGGGGGTGTTATAAGTTTGACATCTATCTGTGGCATCGTCGCTCCTAAACGGATGAACCGATTTCGATCTAGTTTTTTTTGTATGTTCTTAACTATGTTTAGTGTAAATAAAACTATGGGGTTTTTTAAATTTTAGTTTAATATTATGTCTTTATAGCAGTGATAGCCTAGTGATAGCAGTGATAGCCTAGTGGTTAGAACGTTGGTCTCCCGAACGCGGGGGCCCGGGTTCAAATCCTGGCACACACCTCTAATTTTCAAATATTATGTGCGTATTACAGTTTAATTATCACTTGCTTCGGTGAAGGAAAACATCGTGAGGAAACCTGCACACCTGAGAGTTCTCCATAATGTTCTCAAAGGTGTGTGAAGTCTACCAATCCGCACTTGGCCAGCGTGGTAAGCTATGGCCTGTACCCCTCACGTTGTGAGAGGAGACCCCGAGCCCAGCAGTGGGACAATTATGGGTTGTTACTTTGCTTTTTGCTTTATACCGTTCTTCCGTATCCTAATATCAGCACAGTATTTTTTGATTTCATTAATCTTCGTGGAATTTATCATTCATCAACTCAACACCTAATTTTTATTTGCCTTAAGTAGCTTATGCCAGCCAGTAGTCCTTAGCCTTTTTCTCATCATCTTCCACTTTCACATCTTCCAATATCTTCTATCTTATTTATTCATCGTTAACATTCTTCCTCATAATCCGTCCTTCATTGCTCTTCCCAACACGACTGCGATAAAGTAATTTACGCGACTAACATAGAAGCTAATCAATTTTCGATTCCGTCAAACAAAACCTATCGACATGAAATGCGAGCGCGCCGCTATTCAGTGAGCAGTGAGGTCGATACGCATAAATTAATAAACGATAAAAACGCGTCCGTAAACGCTGCGTGAAGGGCGCTGAGCGGCAGTTTGAATATCCCAGTGGATAGAGGTTTTGTGTAAACTGCCTTTTTTGCCAGAAAGGCGCGCTGGGAGCGTGGCGCCTGGCGCAAGGAAAAAGCTACATCGTGTTCAGGTACAGTTATCATCGCTGCTATTTTCTACTTTAAATTTACACTATTTAGTGCAAGTTTAAATAGGTTTACGTTGCCCGAAGCTCTCTGAAAGGTCATCTTTAAAAAACGGAACACCATGTTTTACCATGACTTAAAACATACAATCAATGATGCCATTGCTTTGCAACATACTAATCGTGATAGAACGCTTGAACCGCGACATCTGGATTTCCAGGATTTATAAATTGATCAAAATATGGTAGATATTATTGTTTATTGAATTGAAAGAATATTGGAAACACACACACGCACGCAGGCACGCACGCACACAAGAATGCATGCCGGACACAAACCTTAACTTAGTTTAGTATTTAAGTTTCTCATTTTAAGTGATGTAAAAATCTTATGGGAAATAAAGTTCTTTAAACCGAAACAATAGTAGGATACAGGACTCTGGATCTAATAACTAATCACACCCGCCGCCGCTCACAGCATGGAATCATCATTCCATTCTCGTTTTATTATGCCCTAAAACGGGAACACAGCTTCCTGCGGCAACGATCCAATTGACAAAGCAGTTAATGCTCGCTTGATAGTGTTTATGAGATATTCCCCATTCGGTCGTTCCTGCGCGCTGGAATTTGTGTAACACGGTGTAAAGACACGCCATGTTAATATTTAGTGACGTACGACAACATTACAAACACATTATTAGATTACCCTTTGATGTTATAGAACTTGATTGATGACATAACAGACATGATATGATAACATAAGAGTGAGAAAATTGTTAACAAACATTCTAAAGTGGTTTTTGTTACAAAAATATGTTTCATTAAGGTATATGGCTCATTTCTGTTATAACTCCTATAGTGGTCTATTCTATAGTATTCAGTAAATTGATTTGATTTGATTAAAATTTTGCTAAGATAATAAATAATTTTGACATATGAATTTGACTTCAATCTATCGTTACAAGTTTTGCGATTCACACTACATCTCTCTTACTACAAACTCTCAGGGATTAAAGAAGGGGAGAAAGAAGATTAAACTCTCGGTCTTCCCTCTTAGCTATGACATGGGGTCCTTCAACAAGCGGGTCTATCGTCATCTTCTTGGCCGGCAACGCGTTGGTGACGCCCCTGGTGTTGCTAATGTCCATGGGCGGCGGTGATCACTTACCATCAGGTGACTCGTCTGCTCGTTTGCCTGCTTAAAGCATAAAAAAAAATAAGAGTGCACTCACAACTCATCTATAAACTGTAAGACAGACAATAGAAAAAATAGGGTGCTACATTGAATGAACAGTGAAGTGAAGAGGTGAGGATGAACAGGGATAAGCGGGGCAGTTTTAAAACAAAAGCCCGCCACGGAAATTAAGCAGTTAATACGGAACCCTAAAATGGATCAGAAATTTACAAATCTACATTAAATGTAATGTACCATTTAGCTGGAAAGCAGGGGGGACACTTGACTCTAACCAAAATGAGCACTTAAAAGCCGATTTCGCGAACGGCTTTAATAAAAGAAAAAATCATGAAATTTGTCAAACACTAACGCCAACGCCAAAAAATTATATAAAGAGCAGTCAGCATGCAAACACCTTCCGATCAAATCTTCAGAATAACCTTCAAATATTGGCATCGAAAATGAATGCCAACGTCCAGGTCAACACATTATGTAGTTCAATATTCGTGTTTCACTTAACTGAAATGAAAATCCAAGAATTACATGACACTCCTGGAAACGGCTGGAAAATAAGTAAGTATGCTAATAAATATCACTCGGAGATGAGTCTTCACAAGATTTCGCTTTTAGCTACTTCATAATATATTATGAGCTCCCGGTATGATGATTGAGCCACTTCGCATTTCAATATGTGATGAATAAACTTAAAAAAAATGTCAAGAAAAAAATTTTAGTATCTATTTTTCAAAATTTTTAACACGAGAACAGAACACAGCTCCGGATAGTTTATAATTAAACAGGTAATTCTCAAATGGAAGGTTGTTAGGATACAAGTGAGAGAAAACCTTCGCGTCACTTAAAATCCAGTGCAGCAGCAGTCAAAACCATACTAACATGGCAAGCGCAGTTGGCCCATGAAGCCGTCAATCCAAACAAAGACGAGATGAGTAGACAAAACAGCAACAAACGGTCGCTAATCACCGACCTACCCGTCATTAATTACAATTACCTTCCGACCGAACCAAACTGGCTAGAATCCTCTGATAAATTGTCTGGCACCACTTTTAACCTCATAAAATTAAAAAAATACTAAAACCAAAGTACTTAGAAGTTACAGTCAATTGTCGCCGCAAGATAATCATAAAGTTAACAAGGTCGATCACAACTAGCTTGACCCGGTTACGAATCGCGGTTATTATGACGATCCTAGCACAGCTGATGGTGACCCCGTCAGCCCCGCCTGCTCAATAGAAAGAGACATGTAATGATGTGACAGATTTTGCTTGATTTCGAGTTTTAGGTAGTTTCTAAAGTCTCATTAGTATATTGCCTTAAGCTAAAATTATTACCTTAATAAAATAATGTATGTATTATATTTTTATCTATGTTTTTTTATAATGTGTCTTTATTATATTTATGTGGTCAGTCTTGTAAATTTTGACCTTCGTTAGCAGCTTGTTCCTGTAACGAAATAAATAATTTGACTTGGACTTTAACACTCGCAATAGTCGCAATATAGGGTATCCTTGATACTGGGAATGTCCTTGTCTCTGTGTGTTGTCCATGTCACCCACGACACAGGGAATCCTAGTGTGGGGAATGTGAAGCGTTATTTATTTATTTATTTATTATTATCCTGGCATCGGAGTGTGATTGTGTAAACATTCTATAACTTTACTTGTTTTTAATTTAAAATATCTCAGTTCTCAATATACTATACTGAAACGCTTTAGATACAGCATTTTGTTATTTGTCAACTAAATGAAAAGTCTTGTACTGGTAATTGTTTCTGTTCACAAGTATACAATCAAAATAACGATCATACCTAAAGTAATTATAACGAATAATGAATGAAGAAATATGTTGAAGAATGCAGGTTATAGAGTAATAATAATAATAATAAAACTGTTATTATTATTAGTAGCGACATCAAAGCAATTTTATACATTGAATATCTCTTGATCTGCTCTTTGGGGAAAAGAATAAAACGCTCCTGAGGCGCTTTATATCAATAAATTGTTCGCTCTTATGTGCAACGAAGTGTCTCTCGACAGCGCGGGTCGGCTTAACATCAGAGATAACTACTTGACCAAAATCAACACATCATTTGAAGGCTTTGGTTTCTAAGAAAAAGATAAATACGATGGGACGAGAAATTCTGACAACTTTCTTATATTATTACCTGACTGCGCCAGAAGGGGGGTTATGTTTTTCGAGTAATGTATGTATGTATATTTCTTGTAATGTATGTATGTATATTTCTTTGGCACGCTCTGTATCCTAAACGATTTGATCGATTTCAGCTTGAGAAGTGCCGTTAGATTCATCTTAATTGTAAGAGTGACACTGGGACAATATCCAAATTAAAAAAATTGAAATGGCCGATTTTTGGCGCAATATTGTCTTTAATTTTTTTTTCTCAAAACTTTTCGATGGGATATCGTTGAATATTCAAAAATGATTTTTAGGTTTGTTTCATTATTTTTCATTGTAACGGTTTTGGATATATAACGATTCAAAGTTGATGATTTTTAGGGTCGTTTCATCATTTTTCATTGTAAGTAACGGTTTAGGATATATAATGATTCAAAGTTGTTTAAACAACCATTCCCGCTAATTTATTAATTCCCTTAAGGAATCTATCTAATCTAATAAAGAAGTCAATGAATCCTAACTAAAAAGTATAAATTAAAAAAAACTTATAAAAAAATCCGACTGCGTAAAAAATCTAAAAAGAAAAAATAAGCCCAGTAGTTTAAACGTAATACTGAAAAACGGAACCATAGAAGGATTAACAGTCGGGACCCGTTTAAATTTTACAGGGCTGCTTGTAACAACATTCTGAACTACTGGGCTTATTTTTTTCTTTTTCTTTTTTTTACGCAGTCGGGTTTTTTTTTTTAATTAATTTTGTGTTTTAATTGGAATACATTTCAAATGTTTTCGCTTTTGAATCGGCAGCTCGGAATTACTTGAGAAATATTGACCTAGGACAACAACACGGATGCTTCTAAGGCGGTTCTTACTACCACAAAACTAAGATACTCAGTATATTTCACGACAAGCATCACCAATAATGTAATAACTTACTTAATATTTGAACAAATTTAAATGGTCGTTGTTAATTTTTTGCGCAATTTATTCTCCAGTTCTGCTAAATAAACAGTCAGAGTAAATTAAACTAGAAACGCAATAACCATTACATTTAACGGGCAACCGAGCAGCGTCGGCGTCGGTGGAACTCTTGTAAACTTTAACTTTTACAGGTAACGTAAACTTGGGACGGAATTGCAAAATGCGTGCTCTAATAAATCTCACCTTGCATTCGAACGAATCGAACACGAGCTCGGAATACCAGCTGCTCACGTACCTGCAAAACGAGAAATAAAATGTGAATAACACATGAACGCACCATTTGCACAACTTATGCCTTCAAACCATTAATTAAGTAGGAGTTACCCCAAAAATATTTTTTTTTAATATTTTATTCTAACACTGCAATTTTAAAAAATATGTATGATATAACCATGATCAATTAAAGCTTTTTAGCACTAAGGGTCTCTGCGCTATGCTGCGGATGGACAGACATTAAAAATTACGTTTTGAATACGAAACCCTAAAACCGGTTGGTGCCAATATATTTAAGTAAAATATTTCATTAAGGCTAGAAAATATCTGCCAAGCCAAAACCAATTACGGAGTCGGAATTAGAAGGTCACGATATCAAAGTTTTCATTAGAATTTAAGTTCTTTAGATTTATAAAACAAGGTGTTTTAGTAACAACTTACAACACCACATAATAATACTTCTACATCTATGAATGTGTCGCACCCGGGGCAGAGTTGGAATGTTTTGCCAGCGTGAGTAAAATCTTCATATTTCCAATTATCATACTTCCAAGAGGAGCCCGCTCACTTTGGCTCCTATTTTTCGGAATGTGTCCTTGGATTATACAAACTGCCTTCAGTTGTTAGGAGTAGATATATCCTCAGGAGTAGAGATAAACTCAACTTTGGGCGATTCATTGAGACCAAGGCTAAAGTTGACTTGAACAGGAAACTTGGTGTCCTTGCAAAAAGGTGCGGCGGTACTTCACACCGATGCAACTTTTAACCTTGTACAAAGCACAGGTTCGGCCGTGTGTGGAGTACTGCACATTTGGGCAGGCGCAGCCAATTGTCACCTTTCTGCCTTGGACTCGATGGAGAGGCATTAGAAGAGGCTCATTGGTGACCCAGATTTGGTTGAGACCAATCTGCAAAGCCTCGAGCACAGGCGCAGAGTAGCCAGCCTCTCAGTTTTCTACAGGGCACATTTCGGAGTGTGCACAGGAATTATTTGAGATAATTCCCCCATCTCCGTTTCTCCATCGAACGACATGACACACAACGGGTATCCATCCTTTTGTCATGAACATCCAGCCGGTACGGACGAAGCGGTATGCCTCGTGATTCGTTATACGCACCACCAAGAACTGGAATAAATTGCCTGCGGCGGCGTTCCCGCCTCCCCATGACATGGATATCTTCAAGAAAAGAGTACTTTTACTAAGCTTGGGCTTGGGCTTTTACTAAGTTAATGTGCTCACCACCTTGGACCACAACTCCACTTACCATCAGGTGTTATTGTGGTCAAGCATTAAATTATTTGTAATCACTCCGCCAGTATATACGGTAGTACCTAGTAGGGGT
This sequence comes from Thymelicus lineola, assembly GCA_963932265.1. Lineage (NCBI taxonomy): Eukaryota > Metazoa > Arthropoda > Insecta > Lepidoptera > Hesperiidae > Thymelicus > Thymelicus lineola. Next base: position 16,339,791 of record OZ010693.1, on the reverse strand, counting down.
CGTGGATGCAAATTCAATTTCCTGTTCCAATTCAAATTAGTTATTTCCACTCCATTGATATTTTGCCCTAAATAGAAACCGAACCACTATAACTCTTGATTCTTGAACATAAGTAATTGATTTCATAAATACTCGGGTTGTGAGCCGTCACAGTTCAATTCATCCATGGAATACTTAACAGATACCTTAACATGTCCGTAGTTTCGTATACAGCTCCGGTAGTATGCAGTCGAATGCATGGACTGTTCGAAGTAAAGTGCGCTCTAGAAACCTGCATATATGAGAGTTTTCAATGATGTTCTAAAACGTCTAAGAGGTTTCGCAACTTATGATCGTATGGCATACTTCGGTGCCTTTCTGATTAGAGAATATATTAGTAAGATAGTAAAGGGTCGATTGAAACAGAACGTTTCACTATAATACAAAATCTGTATGACGCCGGGCTGGGTATTTGGCAATTATCATAAAGTAGAGGCATCCTAAACTTCTACAATCTCACTTAATAGTTGGCATTTACAGTAAGCACTAAGCACTGAGTTTATTTGAACTAAATGAACAGTGACCTTTTGGTTTGGGGGTAAAGGTTATGTAAATATACAAATATTATTTTCTTGAGCCGAAAAGAAAATTCGCTAGAATTCAGCATAGACGTCGGCACCTTGGGTGGGTGTGAATAAAAATGATTCTTCAATCAAACAATCAAAATTCGTGTTTTTGGCATTCGTTATAATAGATTTCCCATTAACATCTGGTGGATTTGTGCCAAATAAAAAAACCATTCATACACAACACAAAATGTACCACATCATTCCGGTGAAATAAAAGTGTCCACGTGAAATTTCGGTGGAGTACAATCCATGGCATTGTTCGGTGAGATATAGCGGGATGAGCAAGTATTGTATGTCGCGTCGACCTCTGGGCATGTGGGCACGTCCGCGGCATTCACGTTCGAATGATGTTTCTGAATGAAAATGTTCAATGCACACATCAAACAGTACACAATACAAATAAAAGTGGAACGGGAGCGTCAGTACGTCGTAATTAAGCAATAATGGAGCTATAGATATAAGTTATAACTGAAGTGCATCTAGTAGGTAATACTTGTTTGTTAATATTCGGGACTGGCCACCTCAAGGTAAATGGCCATCACCAGATACCTATTTCGTAACAAAAGCAAAACGTAAAGAAGCGGTGAAAGCACAGGTTAAATAAATATTACAAAACCCAGACATCTCCATAGAGCCGATCTTACGCCTACCTCAGCTTAATATTAGGATTTTACACGTACATGAAATTGATGACAGCATTCAAATTTACGCGAGCCAACTCCAGCTGTTAAATTTCACCGTCGTTTAAGTGTCCCGACATTGTTCAGGGGTCTTCTCGTGCCATACATAATAATATTAATTCGATTACGACAAATATCTCCAAAAAATGCCAATGTCTATAGAAATCTACCTAATTTTCTTATTCGCGGGCTGACACGTTCGAAAAAATGCCTACACCATGCCTCGAGACTGTAGACATTTAAGATTAGAGTTGATGTCTAAGTTCATCATTATCTCTACAACGCAAAAACTGGGCTCCGGGAGCTAGGCTTCTCAGTGACGAATAATTTATTTAATAGTTTAAAGCACTCAGCGTCTGACTTGCTCCTGGCAAATGGCACCCTTAAAATGTCTAAGATGGCTAATTGACGAAAACCTGCCTGAACACACGACGTTTTAGTGCGCGACGAGAACATATTTTAAGTTACCGTTTAAAGATACATTTAAAGGTAAAGACCGTTTTAAGAAAACGGGACAATTATACACTTACGGACTTTACGGATGATTATACATTAGACAGTACGCCAAGTTATCCAGACCGTTTTCTAGGCCGGCATCCATCCTTAAACTTTCTTGGCTGGCAACGCATCAGTAATGTCATTGGTGTCGCTAATATCCATGAGCGACGATAGCCACATACCATCAAGGGGATCGTCAGCTTTTACCATAATAAAAAATTCACGGACCACAGGGTCTTAGTAATATAATAAAACTCAAAGTCCATAAAAAACGATTATTGCGAAACTGCTAGCGTTAAATTGTTTCACTTTCTTCGATGATCCTTAAGTAAGGTAGGTACTGCAATTTTTCGGGGAACTCAGGTAGTACCATAGAGTTCTCTATCATAGTCTCAGTCTGCCACTGCCCGCACCGGATGATCGTTGAAAACTATATGTTCTTAGCGTTCAATGTTATGAATTATTTCTTCTTTACAGTTATAGTCTATTCGTTGACGGTGGACTGGATGTCTAAGCCATGTTTAGGTTTACGACCCACGACTTTTCTCCCTCCAAAGATCACGTTATTATGTATAATTGTCAGGTTTATTTTTCTTTCAATTTTGTTTGTGAGTCCTCATTAATTTTAAATTTCGTTGTTAAGGTCGGATCCTAACCACAAATATAAGCGATTCTACGACAAAATATCTTGGCTGAGTGGAGGATTATGTATCTGCCGGCGTGGGATTAATGTAAGTAGGTATTCTAGGCAGCCCCAATACCGATCTGGAAAAAATTACATTTGTATCTAATAAATAGGCTTCTTTTTTATATCTTATAAGTTAATGCTTGACTACAATCCCACCTGATGGTAAGTGGCGATGTAGTCATTGGTGGTAAAGCGCATTAACTTAGTAAAAGCCTATTCACTCTTGCCTTGAAGACACTCACATTATAATCGAGCGGGAATACCGACGCGGGCAATTTATTCCAATCCTTCGCTGTACGCATAATAAATGACGAAGCGAAGCGCTTCGTCCGTACAAGGGGAATGTCAACGACGAAGGGATGGATACCCGCCGTGCGTCAGGACGTTCGATGGTGTAATGGGGATGGCGGAATCAAATCATATATTTCCTGCGCACACTCTCCAAAATGTATCCTGTAGAATACCGAGAGGCTAGCAACTCTGCGCCTGTGCTCGAGGCTCTGAAGATTGGTTTCAACCAATTTAGGGTCACCAATAAGTCTTTTAGCACGCCTCTCCATTGAATCCAATGCTGACAGGTGGCATTTGGCAGCACCAGCCCAAATGCTGCTTCTATTAGAAAATTTCACAAAAAATTTCTGAGAAACTGACCATGAAAATTAAATTATATTTTTGATCAGAATACGCGACTATCGGTCATTTATCATTAAATAATGAAGTGACAAACTATGAAGTTCCCTTCCCTCATTTTAATATGTTGCATGCTGTGCTTACAATACCTGTTCACCGTAACCGGTTTACGATTTCACGGCAAAACGTTCGCATATTATTTTTATATATAATATGTATGTATTACGTTAAATAAGTACATATGTATAATGATAAAAAATACCGGTATAATTTTCACAAACAGGTTAACAAGTAAGGCTAGGTTATCGAGAACACGAATAATGTTGTAGTGCGCTAATTGTTAATTAGCTGTTTATTTGAAATGGAATTTGAATAACATTATTTTCTATTCGGTCACGCAAAGTTAGCACGTGTTATAGTTATTTAACTCTAAAGGAGTGCGTCCCACTATAGCGTACCATACCACGACAGTGCCATGAACACATCAGGCATAGAAAGCGACACCATACGTCTTACCACGCACATTGAACAAGATATTATGAAGATTGACAAATAGAATACTTTACATCTCAGGAATTGCATCTGTTCCAATAAAATGATGACATTTGGTAAGCTTTATTAAAATAATAAGCAATTGTTTCACGAATCACGACACAGCTAATTATGAGTGGATCCCGAAGTGAAGCGGCATTTGGGCAGCTCACTAAGCCATGGACTTGGTTTTCGCCCGATTTATATTGGTACACGATCTTGAACTCAACGCTAGCCTCTTCCAATGGTAACTCTTCGTTATCATTAGCAAAATGCCAATGTAATGAAAAATATTGATTACGCCATGTATTTATAGATAATTATAGCAAGCCGCGGATAGTTGTCATTTGTCATCAATTATAAATAATCACATGCTGGCTATAATTTCGAGGGAATCGTCACAAGAAATGCATGTGTTGGAAGGAAGCTGCAATAGGAATGCCAATAGGGTAACAGAAAAAAGAACTTTGAAAAATGACTAATAAAATTTAATATTTTCTAAATATTACCTGCATAATATAATTTTCTTTCACATAATGGACCAGGTTATTACTTTACATAAATAATCATTTTTTGTTCTAATTTCATAGAGGAATGACAATTTTATTATAAAATACGAACACCACGGTGCTCCAGAGCGGATTAGCGGAGGGGTCAGTGGCCAACCTGAATGTCGGAAGTTTTCATGCCACCCGAGGGCCTCTGACATGGCTTAACGACTGTTATCTTATGATAATAACCGGGACCGACGGCTTTACGTGCCCTCCGAAGCACGGAAACGCTCAAGAATTTTTTGCCACTAGCGGTCACCCATCCAACTATCGACCGTGCCCGCTGTTGCTTAACTTCGTCAATTACTTAGGATCCACGCAAGCCGGACTATGAGCGCTTCAAATTTTAAAGTACTAGCGAGCAAATTTTAATAGGCAGCCTAGCCAAACCATATTGCCCCTATTATAATTGTGTATAAAACATTGTTTTTGATTCAATACCATTGAGTATTCATAAACTCTAAGAAAAGTTAGAAATACATATACCTTTTTAATTTCTTACACATTCAGTAACATAAAAAACGGTCTTACGCATTACTTCTGCGAAACACCGGAACCCTTCACAGAAAAATCCCATTCCAAAGCACCGTTGTCAGAACCTTTAATAGAAAATGCGCATTTCACACTCATAACAATCTCCACGTTCGACTCTTGGTGATAGGGTCGCAAGTCACTTGACGCTGCAGTCGCTCATGATTTTTAATTGTAAAACGACCTTGTCCCGTGCATAATCGATGTTTGATAGTGCTCGAGGAATTCTAAGTCATTATACTCGTATTCACAATTGGTAGGACTTTTGGCTGCCTCGTCTGGGGTGGAACCACCTCCACATAACGAATTCATAAACATAGACCGCTATGATGTATAACGTTTTATCTAATACCTTTAAATAAGCAATTCTTGTATATATATATATATATATTCTGAATCTCGAAAACGGCTCCAACGATTTTCATGAAATTTAGTATGCAGGGGGTTTCGGGGGCAATAAATCGATCTAGTTAGGATTATTTTTAAAAAATGTCGTTTTATCCGTGTTTTCAGGCAATGAAAAACGGCTACAATAGACTCTTTCTGACATCTATTGGCGAGTAGCTACACTAAAGCTAAAGCAGATGGCGTTGTTAAGCAACACTAAACCGAGCTAAGCTCGGTCATCCGGGTACTGTTATTAATAGGCAAACAAGCACTCATAATGTACCTATACCTATGGTGACTGCCACCTATTAACTTATATAAAAAAAAATCGCGTATATCTTTACGCGCGATTGAAGTAAAACTTCTTTGACGTTGGTGACACGCATTACCAAAAAAATTAAACTTAATTTAAAATAAATATCACATTACAGTTGACTTATATTTATTAACAATATACTTTACAAAAACGAATATAAAGCTATAAGTACCGTTAATAATACCGTTACCCTTAATAAAAGTTAACGGTATTATTATCCCATTATTCGTTACTCCGTAATACTTATTTAATCCATAGACTTGTCACATATACAATGTAATCTTAATAGAATTATGTATACGTATCTGTAGTTCAATTTTGTTTATGGTTTTGTTTTCATTTGACATTCAACAGACTATAGACTATAGAGCCCTTATTTCTGTCTGAATACTTCCGTCCGAAAAATAATCTAAGTTACTCTCAAGTCGCGCTTAAAAAGAAGATTCATTTCAAAATTTTTTGATTTTAGAAAATTTCACGGTCATAGCGAGGCCAATAAGGAGAACTTTACCATAGCCCATTTGTACAAAAAATAAATAAATTGCGGCGTTCCATCTCTAATCCATCTATCAAAGTACAGTTTTGGACGCTGAAGATTATCAACGCTAAGATACTGCCAAAATGTATTGCAATGGCATTAGATGCGGAAAAATGTGTACGTCGGACATAATGACCGCCTTCCACTGCGAGCGGAATATACTCCGTAGGAAATCCGTTCGACTCGCAATAATCAAATCCATAGAAGCACTTCCACTGCCAAAGAGTGAGGGGAACAGACTAAGCGAGGAGTAACAAAATAGTTTGACATATTGAACGAGTTTTCAGCGGAGTCCTAGCAATGGTAAATTTCATAGAACTGCTTCCACCGCGAGCGAGTGAACGAAATGGAGTAAGTGAGTTAAAAGGACTCTGCTGTATCACGGTGTCGTGTGCTACTTTAGAACGGAGTCCGCTTGCGTCCCTGCCCATCTCAGCCATCCCTGCCGCCGCCATCGTCCTTTTCATTAACCGCGATTGTTTATTATTCCGTAGATCAGTCCAATATGTACTTTCTGCCTTTTATAACTGAAAGTAATTCTTAAAACAGCTTACAACAACTTACAACTTAATTATTTAAAATATTTATCTTGTAATTTTAAATTCGTATTATATCATCTCTATATCGCGATCGGTATCTTTAGTTTTCTTACTATAATGGTATGTCAAACATTAATTTATTTACTGTATTTATAAAACCATCGTCATCACTACACTCAAGGTACAAATTTTGAGGATCAAATCAAACAAACGCTTGAAAATACTATAGCAGCTGGCAGTCTAGTACCTACTGACGCATTTCGCAACGCTCGCTTGCAATGGAAGGCCGCACCTCGCTCATCTCACTCATCTCACTTCCCGCCTATCCCACTCCGCGAAGCTCGCTTGCAATGGAAGGCAAGCTATAATTTTCAGTTTAACTCTTTCTCAGTGGAAGGCCGAAACTTTTTTACTCCGTTTTGCCCAGCTATTTCCCGTTCATTACCCTTCCGCAGTGGAAGGCAAGCATAAGAGTTTTATAAATCTATTATAATATAATATATAATTGTGACTGTCAAATTAATAATAGACAAATAATTTGCAAAAAATTAATATTGCGACTTTAAATTGTGATGTAACCTATCCTATCTTTCAAGTTGGATGAAACTGCACATGGTGTGCAAATTTAATTAAAATCGGTCAAGTAGTTTAAGAGTCCATCGCGGACAAACAACGTGGCACGTGATTTATATATTATATTAAGATTATAGACCGCATTAGTTACACGTTTACAATCCTGCAAATAAGTTCGTTTTAACTAGTAGGCTGTCCAACTTGTGTATCGGTTGTGTAACATTGATTCATCGAAGGGCCAGCGAGTAAATATTTAATGGTTTTCAATGTTGAGCGCATTAACCCATATTTCGCAGGACATCAAATATTTACACGGAAAACCCCAACTGCTTCGGTTGGGAACCTTCATTGAGCGGACGTGGTTTTTAAATTCGGCTTTAAAGATAAAACGTGTGTTACCATCAAAAGCTTTGCTTATTCAGAGCCTACGTTTATTGCCCCGTATGGCACACTATATCGTGTCGTGATTAATAATCAGAGTAATTGATGAAGAAATCAAAAACACTCGAAGCTTTACTCATCTGAGACGGACTAAGAGAAGACGGAGGAACAATTTTATTAACCCCGTCTTAATCCTTAAGAACCAATTATAAAAAAAATCATTCATAACACTAAACGAATGTAATGTGTGTAAAGGAATGTTTAGTACAAAAATACAAAATACAAATACAAAAATATTTATTTGTCTATTACTAAACATATAAAAACATGGCAAGTGGCCCCGCTCTTCTTTAATACATCATTCTTATAGTAGTCTTAGTGTTATCAATGATTTCTGTCACGATTCACAACAGTCACACATACAGACACGAATACCTCTCATATCCTAAATTAACAATATAAACTACAAACTAAACACTAATGAAGTGGTAATACGCCGGAGCATGAGAATGTACTTAGTGTGTGCCTGTTTATTTGGTCATTTTATTTTAGTTATGGCCAGTCTGCTCTTTCTTTATCTTTGTTTTTAGTTTAAATTTATTCCATTATAGCTAGTCTGTAGGAAGAATAGGATCTCAAATTGTGAGAGGAGACCCCGAGCCCAACAGTGGAACAATTATGGGTTGTTGCTTTGCTTTTTAAACGTTAGTCGACGAACATAAAGAAAACTTTATTTGGAACCGTTTCTGTTTTAGTTTATCTTTACCTCTGAAATTTATTTATTTATTTATTTATTTAAACTTTTGAACCTAAAAACAATGTAAGAGGTACAAAGGCGGACTTAATGCTAAAAGCATTCTCTACCAGTCAACCTTCGGGAAGTATGAGAAACATCAAAGGCGGTATTGTGAAAATAATGAAGAGAATAACAATATAACTTATACTAAAAGGGTACTTAAAAACATGAAATAAAATATATTTGATATATATATAAAAATATATATATAAATATATAATACAAATAAATAAATATATACAATTAATATATATATATATATATATATATATATATATATATATATATATATATATATATATATATATATATATATATATATATATATATAATATAAATATATATAATACAAAGTGGGATGATAAAGAAACACTTCACTGAGACACCTAATCACGCACCTAAGCAGTGTCTGAAGAGATTCTTCTTAAAAGTTAATTTACTGACAGGCTTTCGAAGATCTTCAGGTAACGCATTCCAAAGCCGAGCGGCTTGAACAGCAAAAGAATTTGATAGGAAGCCTGAGCGGTGAAGAGGGATAGAGAGGGCCTGTATCTCGGACGAGCGAAGCTGACGCCCATGGGTGTCGTCCAGGAACTGAAATATTCGTTTCAAATAAGCTGGCGAAAGATCATCACGCAAGATGGAGAAGAGAGTGGAAAGTATCCTCATATGTCTACGCTGTCTAATCGGAAGCCATTTAAGTTGATAGCAAACAACAACATACTGTTAAAAACTTAGAAGTATTGAAGATCAAAGGAATTTAGTTTATTTACTATGTAAAGCATTAGTCAATATGCTAATATTGATCCAGTTGATCGCGAGGAAGCCTTGCGGAGAATTAAAAGTCTAAGACGGCTTTAAGAGTGCATAAATAACTAGTAAAATAAGGTCAGACTAGGCTTCGTAGTCGCTAGCATATAAATATTTGGGATGTTATGTTCCAGTAACATTAGTGAAGGTAAACAAAAGCAAATTGTTGCGATGACACGTCCTGTGACAGTGGACTGTGACAAGATTAGACACAAAATCAGTCTTATATGTGAACGTTACGCAAATTATAACGTCTCATCATAAAACCTCATTTGTAAGTTTCTGTTTTAAATCAAAAGACAAACCAGTGGTGTAACCTGTTAAAATATGATACAATCAAGAATGCCGACTGCATTTTGTGGTCAGCATTTTATCATCAGTCAGTCGGTATATCGCAGCGTAGCTGTTCTGTTACCAGCAATACCTCTTAGGGCTGGTAACATATTCTTCTAGTAGGTAACCAGCCCTCTTAATTACTTTCCTTTCGGATAACATTCAACGTCGGATTCTATTATATACCTACACACAGAGCTGGTATGGTTTGTAAGTAATTTACTTTATTAACATTCTGTTGTCAGCGATGCTAATCAACACGAAATTACAAAATGTTGAAGGCTTGTTAAAGCAATTTATCACACCCTGGTAATCAGAGCGTGACCGATTTTCTTACGGACCCGCCGTTACGTTAATTCGGCACCTTTTTTACAATATCAAAGCATATTATGAATCAGGATAAATTATTGTGAATGTTCCATAATATTTTTTATGATATGGGAGTATGAAAGGAATAGCTAAATTAGACGACCGCTGAAGTCCATGGCGAACGTTTTAAGAGGTAACAGTTATAATAATAATAATAATAATAATAATACTTTATTTCAGTCCATATATTTGGTTAGTACACAATAAATAAAGTTATAATCTTACAGGATTGTTTAAATCTATACACCTAATTATAAAATTTAAAAAAGACCACCACTGATTAAACAAAAAATCTCAGAAACTACCGAACCGATTAAGACGAATTCAGCAAGGAGATAAGTTTATGCTAAGAAGACGTCAGCTAACAACGGATTTTTGGAAATTCATCCCCTATGGGATGAAAATTGGAGTTGAAAGTCAGTTTCATAAAAACCAACTTCGTCAGTTTTAGAGTTATAAATATGAATTTTTTTAAGTATTATAAATTTATAATTATGAACTACCCAATATTGGTAACATTTTCGGATAATTTTGGGACGACTAATACGATGAAATTGGAAAAAATTGAAAAAACAAGACGAAATTTTTAATTTTTTTAAGTGACTTTGTGAGGTCTGATTGCGTTGAGTTTTTAACTTTTTTTCGATGTTTCTTCGTTATTGCCTTGGGTCAGTCCTCAATTTTCACGTTTGGTTATATTTTTTTTTCGACAACATGGCGGACCCCGTGTCGGCGTTTTGTAAAATGTACGAAAAATTTTATTTTTTGTAGGAAACATTTTGTAGGTTGGTAACATTTTAGGAGGTTATTTTGTATGTGGCGGTTGTGTAACGGCCTATAGTATTGCCAGGTTGGGTTTGTTTTTCTTTGTTCATATAATTTTTTGGACTTTCTATTCAAAAATGTAAAAATATTTTTAATGAAAAAATTACACCATGGGATTTTTTGTGGTCGTTGTAATGACATCTGATCTTTTTCATCTCAATTAACTGGCAACACTGGAGTCTAGATTTTTTTTCACTTTTCGAGTAGTTGAGCCGAAGTTATAGTTCAGGGATATAAAAAATGTATGGGAGGGAGATGGAGAGGGCGAGAAGATACGCACACATAAACTATTACGACTAAGAATGGCTTAATGATCTCTGATTTGTTAAACCAACCGAAACTATAGCTAAAAGTATTATAGTTAAAAGTATTACTACTTTCATTGATTGGTAGTCGATATGAAGTTCGCTGGGTCAGCTGGTAATAATATAAAATCGCTTTTCGCGACCAAGATACAAGGCACACTATGGAGCTTGAGTTTTCTCTTAATTCGCCGATTAACGTCATATCCGCTTAAGTATGCTTTTGAGAGCATTAAGATTATTATGGAGAGCACTCAGAGCTTTCTCACAGTATTTTCCTCTATCATTAAAGGCTAAGGGTTAAACGGCGGTCGTTAAGTTAATTAGTTATCCCAAACCTGCCTAGCCACGAAGCTATTAGTCTAAATTTGTCAAATAATGTGATACCTACCTGACTTTCACTAAAGATTCATGAGTTGGTTCAAGAAAGTTTCTGTTCCAAGAATATTAGGGTTCAGCGACAATAAAATTGCGACATAGGTCCTTTTCAGTAATCATCACTAGGAAATACTTTTGAGAAAATCTTCAGGTACCTTATCTTTCAACATAATAGGTCAATTGTATCTAGTAGCACTGTAAGTTAATTCTCATTCTCAAAAGTCAAATCACTGAAATACTACTGTCTATTTAAATTAAGTTCAGCCAATATTTTGCAATACTAATACCTAATATATTTTGGGAACACTGTAATGATAGATCCGTCGCGTGTTCCACGGTAATGACTAGATTTGTTTCTGCCTTCATTCAGCTAACAAATTTGCCGTCAGCGCTTCCATAATTCTCTTGGATCCTTTGAGCGGAACAGTTTACTTAAATTTGGTCATTTGTACAAATATATTTTCCAAGGTTATTTGAAGTAGCGCCACATACTATTTGTGTATTGTGTATTTACATTACAATTTGTGTATTTACATAAATATGCATTTTAATCTCTTCATACACTACAACCTTTAGAAAACCATCACAAGGCCCCGATCATCAAATCATTGATGAGCATTTTGAATCCAACTGATTTCCGTTGTCCTATTGTGAAACCGTTGAAGATTTGCTTAGACATTCGTATTGGATGGCCTGTATTCGTCTCTCCATTTGTTGAAAATGTACAATCACAAATGTAGGTACAGTATAAAATGTACCAATCATCTACTTGGGTTTAAGTCAGCTCTGGTTTAATGGAAAGGTACCTAAGCAAAATTTGCTTATAATAATCATAGCAATTATTTAATATAACGATTACTGCTTATATGGGAGAATCTAGCTCATCGCGATGTCCACGACTCTGTAAGCTGAGTTTAACAGATGTATGGTTTTGTTTATTTCAGTATTAATAGATGCTTTCTCCTACGAAGACGACGGTATGTTATAGTATTGAGAGCGATGTGAGGATGCCGCACAACGCCATAGAGGGCAAGTACGCCTACAATAGGCGACCTACGAGAGTACTCCAGGCGCGTGTGCTTGCCGATTATCACTAATACCGGAGTGTGCGAGGGCCGAATCCGAAAGGGCCAGTAGACACTTGGACTCCGTGAGCGGAAAGAACAAAATTATCCACAGGGGAAGAATTAGACATTGGATTAATCAACGCTACGTTCCAGTGGACGCCACAGTTGTTTACAGGAGCCGTTGCTGGAACGTTGGTTAGGTAGTTCGCCTAACGATGACTTAGCTACTGAAGACCTTACGGTCGGGGCAAAACGACAGCCATTCCGTGAAGTTTCATGAACGGAAAGAAGACCGCTACTATTATAGTTAAGAAGCGGGACAATATAAAGATAATAGAGATAATTCCTCATCGATCGCTCGTCTATTTGTTATCGGCCCTTCCGCTTAGTTCTTTGACTGTACACTTTTGAACACGGAAGACATTTCGCTGACCACGTCCTGAAGCTATTGCTGCAAACTTATTTACTTAGGAGCGCGTTGCTCGCCATCGCAACACGAGAGACGCTAGGTTATGCAAGTCAGGCATCAGGTAAGGGGGTAGCCAGCAGGCGGTGAGCGGCGTCGCGCGCTGATTGCCGCGAGCCACTCAACGCCGGCGGTTCTCACGGTGTGTGTTACTATCAAAACTCTAACCGGCAACCGGTCACATACATTATTTGTTCTATAGATAGAGATTTCGCTTGAATACTGGATTACGGGGAGTGTCTATTTCAATGTCCAATTGTATGGATGTAATCACGGCAAATTATGTACTATAATATAATACACGTATGGCGTTAAGAAACGTATTTCTAAAGCAGACCTTTCGTTCGACCTTACTGCATGCAATAATTCCGTAATTATCGTAACAATTTTGAAAGACATAGATGGCCTTAATTTTGTTTAATTCTGTAGTCTAACCAAAATACTGAGACATATTACGAACTGTGTTGGTTTAGTGCTGTTTCGTCGATGCCATAACCGCAATATCACCCATTACTTCGGTTCAGATGAGCAATGAAGTAAACAGTTTGGTATATGCAATGTGTGTCACGTCACTTTTCCACGCCAAGATTACACTTATCACGGTCACTGATAACAATGTTTATAAAAGTCGTTTACCCAGTCCATTTTCATGAACTTCGAGTTTCCTGTAAATTCATTAATTTATGGTAGAAATTATAATTAATTTCACTGGAAGCAAGTTCTACATTTATTTAAAATGCAACCCAAAAAAATCTAATATTGTAACAATTCGCAGATGCACTACAAAATCTGTCAGCCAGAGAAGCTGCTACAAATATATATTTTTTTTAATTTATTTTAAATTTAATATTTTATCTTTAACTTAATGCCCATATTTTTATACTCAAAGGATATTCTAGACCACAATGCAGACCATGCATCTTTATACATGTACAGCGATAAATAAACACACCCAGATTAAGACGTCTGACGGATGCTATTATAATAAACATAATATTATAAGTTATCGGACAGTTGATGGGCTATTTACGGTAGGTCGTCCATTAGCGCTCACAGCTCACCGCACAGATACAGACACTACCGGCCACGCTGTCTGGACTTAACAATATGTTTACGATGTTGCCAACTGGTCAACACTACTCGACGGCCGGGGAAACGATTGGACGTGAAGCAAACAAGTACGTCATTCAGTTATCTATTTGTCGCAAACGATGAAAAGCGAGATTTGCGCTAGAGTGAAACTGAAATGATGAATTGCTTTTGAGCTGAAAAATAAGTTTTCAGGGTCTGCTCTGCCCACAAGCAGTAATCAATATAACTACGTCATATATGTATGTAGAACACCGCTATGCGGGGTTCCTTTATCCGCCTATAATAAATTCAGCAAGCTAACTAAGCTAATTGAACTGATCATATCTCAATTAATATCATTTCCCTGCGTTTAATTAAATAAAGTTAAACGCTCACACAAGACTCCGCAGTAAGACTTCTGGTGCCACAGGTGGCACAGACACAAACAAATGAAACATCAAACACGAACCGAGAACAAACCCGGGACCCCGCTCTCGATATACTTATCCAACAGTATCTAGGACCAATTTTATTAAGCCACAGCTTAAAGGTCAAAGGCCTGAAACATTTTCTATTTCAGTGACAGATTTTGATTCTCTGATTCTACCCGCAGGGCAGTGCTACCCAAAAGTGACGTAAGCAAATGATACCATAGAATAATAACTTTAAATTAACTAGAAATTTTAGCAAGTTTTCATAGTCATAAATATTGTATATTAAAAGCACTGTGTATAAAAAGTACGAGGGGATCAAAGTTGCATAAAATAATTTATCCGTATGGAAAAATAAGATTTACGAACAGAAAAATTCTTCCTCGATCTTATCCTATTAATGCAAAACGCGCCGCTACCGACCGACGTCCTCCGCAAGGACGCTACGCCTATGTACTCTGTACATAAATGTTATCAGGTGTTGCGTGGTATGGAATTTACGAGGTGAGTACGTACGCGTACCACCGTGTATTGACATAACGCCGCATTCTTGCCGCGTACAGCCTTGGTTCATTAATGTCGCAATCTCATTATTTAAAGTGAGGAAGCTGCCAAATGGAGATGAACATCTATTTCTTTACCTATGTGGGAAAATGTTATGCGAAGACAAACATTGTACTTGTCCATTTTTAGCATATTTAGTGAAATTTGGTATAATTTAAGTTTGCAAGGAAATGATCTGTCGAAAGCTAAATTAACTACGTGTAATAAAATTTTTAAAGAAATCAAACCTTCATTTTCTACGTTCACAGTCTCAAAGTGAAGTAACCTTTTGATAAAAGAATCTTAAAAATGTTAAAACTGAAAAGAAAAATGACTAACTACTTCAGTCTATTTGCGACCGCAAAGCACGGTTTACGCCGTACGTGGCAAAGACCACAAAACGTCCTCCACAGATAAATTACAGATTGTAGATACTGCGCCGATGGTATGTTATTGATTACTCACAATAATATCAGGGGCTATTACAGGTTATTAATGATTAACTTCGTGCGGTTAGCGTGCGGTCACACAAACAGCGCACCGGCAAATGGAGCTATTAATAAACTTTTAGCAGTTAAAGATTTATTAATTATGTAACATATTTTGTAGCGAATTCGATTCGATTCAGCCACAGATTCAGCCCATACACAGCTGTCGTTTCCATTATGTGAGTTCCGAATTTTTTCTCTCGGTTGGGACAGGGGGACAGACAGCCATGCGAGTAAAATAACATAATATTATATATTTTTAATCGAATGTCTAACCTAAAAAAAGTAATGAGCTAACTGACAAATGATTTGAATGCTGCGGCCAATGTGAAATGTTTATCAAGCTGTCAAAACGTTTACATCGTCCATGCCAATGTCACGGCCGCACGTCACCGTTGCCGTCAGCGGTTGACGTGACGTGGGAACTATTGGGCCGGTGTTGGCCGCCCGCCAATACGCACCCACAAGTGTAAACTTGTGGGAGAATATGTATGATCAAATCTGACGTTGGCGGAAGCATTCATTGCAGATGTCGATGGAAGATTACTTTTTGACGTGTTTGTCGTTTATAGAAATTGACTTCAACCCATTAATGGCCCACTACTGGGCACGGGTCTCTCCTCTTGAGGAGGCTTAGAGCATACTCCACCACGCTGTTCCAGTGCGGATTGGTGGAGGGGTTAGTGCCCTCCGAAGCACGAAAACGCTCAAGAATTTTTGCCACTAGCGGTCCATCCAACCCATCCTAACCTATCCAACTACCGACCGCGCCCGCTGTTGCTTAACTTTGTCGATCACATAGGATCGACGCAAGCCGTTGGGCTATGAGCGCTTCGCTTATAGAAGTTAGTATTGTTTCAATGGTAAAAAAAACAAAAGGATCAGAATGACGTTTTAGTTATAGGTCCAGGCAAGGAATCCAATGGCAGTTTATATGGGGGAGATTGGCTTGACTAATTATTTGTGTCTTTTAAACCATTTGTTACCAACTATGCGTGTTTCCTAAAACATTCAGGGATAGTACAGTATCATAGTCTGCTGTCTACAGCAGACAAGCTGTCTGCAATATTGTTACTTTCAACACTAACAACCATATATACCATAAATAGCTATCGGCTGTCAAATTCGTCCCGTCGATTTGTCTAAATGTTCTGATGTCACGCAGCGGCAGACGGCACGCCGTGACAATATCGCCGTGTCACAACTGGCGGGATGCCAACACTTATTGTATGTGGCAGCGGATACGGCTTGTGCTGTGCGCAACCTTGGACAACCAAAATGTTGCGGATTGTTTGTGTTGACCTCATCATGACAAATCAGAATCCGCCACGAAGAGGATGTTCGGACTTCGGACCCAACTTATAGGGAAGACGTTATGAACATTAGATAATAATGGTTTGCGTTTTACACTTTACACATTCGTGAAATTATTAAAAAAGTGCAAAAGGTTATTTTTTTGCTTTCGGGTGCATCAGGTATTTTAGATTATTAGACAATGATCTGATGCAGTGTCGCCAGTTCGTGATTATCGTCCTCAAGATCATTCGTAAAATCTGGTGGCCATGAGCAGTGCAGGGGATTTAGTTGATCTCGCACTATAACTATCTCACAGCTCGGGTTTTCTCTCTCAACGTGAGGAGTAAACTACAAATTCCACCACGCTGGCCAATTACAGATCAGTAGACTTTAAATTCCGTGGAAGAACATAATTGAAAACTCTACAATATATGCCGATTTACTTAGGTTCACCAAAATAAGCCTTGTGATACAAGTATCAGTAGAAATCAAGATTTCTACGATGTAATAAAAATATCCTTTCAAAAGTTAGCGGTGCGTGCAGGTTAGAAAATTGAGTTACTTGGAACAATGTTTAAACGACCATTGCGCGGTCTGTAACATCAAGCTCTTCTTCACTACCAAATCTTCAAGCACCTTTCTTTCTTTTTCTTCTCTCTTTTTTGGGCGGCAACACATCAGTGATTCTTTTCGTGTTGCTGATGTCCATGGGTGACGATAGCCACTAACCATCAGCTAGATCATCCGTTTACCGGCTATGTCCATAAAAAAACTTAAAAGTCACCA
This sequence comes from Thymelicus lineola, assembly GCA_963932265.1. Taxonomy (NCBI): domain Eukaryota; kingdom Metazoa; phylum Arthropoda; class Insecta; order Lepidoptera; family Hesperiidae; genus Thymelicus; species Thymelicus lineola. The sequence goes on along the minus strand of OZ010693.1, from coordinate 16,322,379 downwards.
AGTAGCATATTAGTGTCTTCCGTCGACTGATTGGCTACAACTACACAGACGAGGAAATAGAGGTGATTCCCGTGCACAATGCCGTCCTGCGGACGCCGTGGCAGCATTGACGGCGATCTGCACAGCCGATGAGATCGCCATTTGTCATTCTCGAGTTCACGACACACCGGACACGCGGAGCGGAGTGCGGACTGCGCTCATCTTAGTCAAACACAATTATTTAAATTATACACGACATCTCAAATAATAATCAGAATAGCATGCACATCTGTCATCTCAAACCCTAAGTTTTTAGTGCGTAATGAGTTCAAGTTAGATACATTTATCGGTTTTACTCTTGCTAATTTACATACAATTAGGAGAACTTTAAAAAACCTATAAGCTGAAGAATTCATACTTGTAAAAGGATATAGGAATGGAAAAAGATATGTAAGAATTTATTTAAGAAGTACCTAGGACTACTTGGAGAAATCAGTAACAAAAGTAAAGCTGAATTTCATTAGGTAGGTAGGATTTCAATATGAGGCAGCATGAAAGTCATGTTCAGTCATGTTAAGACACATTATCTATCCTCACTACCAGAAATAGGCAAATCATAATATTGGTTAGTATATTGTCAATATGTTTTTATGCCAAGCCATAAACTATTGTTAAAAGTAATAAAAAGACAATAAGCATGCTTCCTCAATACATTTGCTTCGCCGTAGCAATTTCCGACCAACCAAGCATCACTGCCTTGACCCGCTGACATTATTGTTTAATTTGCTCTTTGTTAACATGCAAAATGTTTTAACTGTGAAACACAAACATAACCATTTTTAAATAGAAGGAATGTTTGGGTATTTCAATTACCTGTCCTCGTAATACATTATACTTAGAACATAACAAGCATTTTAAATTATCCTGCGATAAAATTAACTGCTTAATTATAATAATAGGTAATTTATTTAAATTGTATCCGTGTCTTTTAACATAATATCATGTTAAATTCAATCAGAATTAAGTAAGAAATAATATTTTACTATTATTTAATATTATATTATTACGACACACCTAAAAAGTATGACCTACTTATTGAATTGGCAAAGTATTTCTTAAGGTTGGCTTCAACCCAACACTCGGCCCACTACTGGGCACGGGTCTCTCCTCTTAAGGAGGCCTAGAACATATTCCACGTGGAGGGGTTAGTGACCGAGGGCCTCCACGGAAATGCTCAAGAATTTTTTGCCACTAGCGGTCACCCATCCGACTATCGACCGAGCCCGCAGTTACTTTGTCGATCACTTAGGATCGACGCAAGCAGCCGGGCTGTGAGCTCTTCAATTTAAATTAAATGATTGGATTAATATAATAAGCTATTATGACCATCTGTTTCGCTGTTTTGATCACAAGCACATGAACCAGAAGAAATGAAGTCTTAACCTTCAGTATAAATTATTATCTTAGGTTTGAATGCCACTCTATGGTTTTTATTTTGATAAGTTAAAACATACAAAATCCTGAGTGGACATTATGATTTACCAAACTGATGCAATATTTACTAAAGCTAGTTAGTTGTATATCACGTTGCCACTAGAGCAACATATTTTGTAGAACTTTTGCACATAATAATCCACGCAAGCACTTCTTAACAAACAGAGTAGTGAAAAATTGGAATAATCTGCCAGAACAAGTTGTAACAGCTCGAAATATCAACGAGTTTAAGAACAAATATGAACAACACAGATCAAAGCATAAGTGACAAATGGATATAAGCAAAACCAGTTGTAAGACTGCCTGCTTATAAATAAATAAATAATGGTTGACTACAATTTCACCTGATGGGTTTAGCTGAAATCCTGCACAAATGAATGAGGTTACCCAATACCTAATAGCGAGGTTATTATGGGTGTTGTGAACCAATTATGAATTATGGGCCAGTCAGCTATTATTGGCTTAGATAATTTTTTCTAAGAGGAAACACACTTAACAGACAGAAGACTCAGAGTAACATAAATAAAGAAATACAGTAATAGCAGGCCTGGCACACTCTGCATTTTAGCTATGAAGTTACAAATACATGCTGCGTTGGACTTGTAATTCAGAAAATTCATAAGTGCTGTCACACGTTCATAATCTATCACAAATATTAAAATTAAACTAAAAAAAATTAACGAATTTTTGATAAATGTCACTTTTCTTCATGCCATCACTCATGTCACACGTTAGTTCAATACAACATGTGTCGCGCTATACCTATGATAATAACTAAAATGAAGGCAAAAGCATATTGCATCGCATTCCGCTGCATAAATTTAACACACAAATCACCCAGCCAGCTTCTACACTATTAATAATTCAGAGAAATATCAACTATTATGTGATTTTGCGCTACTCAAGATAGTTGAGAACCATTGCAATATTATGTTTTTTGGTTGTTGGTCTCTTGTCTATCTATATATATATATAAACACTTAAAAGAGATAATATTTGTTTCATAGCTAAGGTAAGTACACACTAACACATGCTGTATGACCATCTTCTCATTTCTTCATAAAAGTAGCATGGGCAATTAACTGGTAATTAAACTTTCTGATTAATTTATTATTCTTTCAAAAAAGACAACCCTAACATTGCCAAAGCGGATAAAAGATAGTATGAGAAAGAGAGGCAACTCATTACTGTTTTTGATTAGCGCTGTGCGACCTGAATTACACATTATTACGTCGGAGCAAGAGTAGCTATTTATTTAAATGATTTTGCGGAGTGCGTCTTCTGTACTATTATGTCTTCTGTGGTAATAGTTAAATCATAATGCAATAGATTTACTATGTGATCTCAACCGGTTATAATACTTAAACTCATTTGAATTGATTATAACATAACTTAATCAATAAATTATTGTGACATTGTGACAATTAAATTAAGATTATAGAGTTATATACAAAAACATAGTATAAATATAGAGAACACAAATACTTATCTGATGATATTTTGTTTTGTCTATCCAGAAAGCTATCTTGATTGCAAGATTTAGAAACAGTAGAACAAACAAAAATGAAAGAAGATTTTTGAAAAAATATTTATAGCTAATGAAAAAAATATTTGTATATTCAATATTTTACACATCACATATTGTATAGTTGGTTGAAACACTATTAAGAAGTATTATCAAAGAGAATCAACAATTTAACCACTCTGTAATATTGAATATGTCTTTTTTTTAAACTTGAATGAAATAAAACAAAAATCCTTAATATGTGGCTGTGTGATTAGCCAGAGTTGTACTTAATTAGCCTTTCACATAATTGGAAAGCACTATGTTTATTGAGCTCATGATATGACAGCACTGTAGTCTGTCTGTAGGTACCTGACATAACATTCCATAGTATAGTGAGGTGCTGAGTTCACTAACCTGAGGTAAGTTGGCGGCGATCTGTCTCTGCAGCGAGTCCCGCTCCTTCTCCACCTCCTTCAGCCGCAACTCGGAGTCCCCGAGGCGCTCCTGTGTGTCACGGAGGCTTTCGACCAACTTATCTCGCTCGTCCAACATAGACACCATGAGTTGTTCGAAATTGGCATCTTCGCCGGAAAACTGAGAGCTCCGCTGACTGATACTGTCTTCCGATATCGTGGGCATTACGTCGCACATCATATTCCACATTTTAATTTAACATCAAACCAGAATAACTTATCGTACACGACACACCGAATACACAATGATTTCGATCACCGTTTTACATATGTTTCGGCACAAACGTTACCTAAATCTAGCGCACAAGACGCGAGGGCGGTGCTTCACATTGTCGGAACATTCGTACAGAACCTTAGTCAAGATTTCGGGATACATTATAGTTCGATATTTTAAAAAGACACACCTACAACTTAAGACTCCTACGATTCCATACTATCACGGTTCAAGCGGCATGTCTGCCATCTTGGATTGGAAACGTCAGTGTTATCAAAGAGTAATACGAATCGCTTATCAATATCAGAAATTACTACCATACTGAAAAAAAATATTTACATAAATAATAAAATTATATGCGGTTCAAATTCACCCCTCATACTCAAAGTTGATATTTTTTATTTAGTAGTTATGTGTTAAAATATTTTTGGTCTACTGATAAATAATTCTACATAACAGACAACTAAACCATCTTTAAAGAAATTCCGTAATTCTTTCTATAAAACATTGTTTTATTGCTAATGCTAACGGAATAAAAAAAACACAAATAAATAAATGCAAATAATTATATACAATAAATATTTTTAAAACATTTTTGTAAATTATTTTACAGGCATCTTATCGATATTAATGCATTGCATCAAACTCAATATTAAGGTTACCTGTGGTTGGTAGATCATCATCAGGTAGATCATCTGATTCAGTTGTCTTACAATTATTAGTTCAAGATCTCTACTTTAAATTTAAATCAATAATAAATTGTACATTTTAAACTGAAAAGTTATTCGTAGTTTCATAAAGCCGTCTGTTCTGTATCCTGTTTATTCTTTGACAATCATTCCAAATTGTTTACGGATGAAACTATGAATGAAAGTAAAATGTACAACATTTTTACGCAAAAACTACAACTTTAATTATATGAAAAACAATTGTTTATTTCATTGAAAAAAAATCTTTAGCATACTGAAACATTACTACAGTTTGCTAACACTAATATAATTATTAAAGTTCTCTCTTTGCTTTGATAAATTATTATTAGATCGTATCACAGATCGTATTTGAGCCAAGTTCTGATCTGAAAAAGAAGATTTAAATAATGTTAACACCGGCGCGCGGCGGAAGGCTTTAAAATAATTGTTAATTAATTTTGTTTTGTAGTCTATACTGTATATAAACTACTGTGCGTGTCGTGAGTCTATAGTATTCTTTGGTCTGTGGTATAAAATCAATGTCAGTTAGTTTGTCACTTCTTGCTGTCAGTCATGTCATGTCATTTGACATTGATTTGATTCGTTGATGTCGATGTCGATCAAATTCAATTCAATGTCAATTTTATTATTTATCAATTTGTTTCTTGGTGATAATTGAATTTATAAATCGTGTTTTAACTCAAGATAAAAAATGCATATAAGTAAAATATAGCAGCCGGCAACTTATCTATAATTATTTCCTTTCTAATACCCTGGTAAATGGGTTAAAATTCTTTGAATGCTACCGCATGTCGTCAGCTTCAGACTGCCTGAACGGCATAGTGGACTTTTGTCTTTTGCCAATAGCAGGCTGCCCAAATGCCAAAGAAAAAGGGCAAGAAAAAGATCAGCAATATAGGAGGAGGTATTTTTCTAAAATATATATCAAGGCATTTCATTTATAGTTCTCTTCTTATTCTCATTTATGGTTTTCCATCATCATATCTTATTGAGACTAGAATGGACATGAAAACTACTGTGATAATCCATAATTTTAAGTCCGAGTAAGATTAGGTCTTGTCGCACTTGACTTGAAGCTTTAATTGTGTAATTTTCACTGTAGAATATACAGATTTTTTTGCCCAATTTGTTGTTTGTAACTGGTTTCAAATCACACATAAGCTGGGAAAAATTTGAAACAATACAATAACTATTACTTTCAGATTTTACCATAAATGATTCAGCCAATGCTCCGAAACCTGTGGGCAAAGTGAAGAAGTCTATACCAGCCGCTGTACCTGAGGTTTCATGGGATCAGATTGCAGACGATGACTTAGACATTGTCGAAGAAATTAATTCTGACGGCACTAAGCAGCTAGTTTATAAGAAAAAAAGAAGTACTTCCAAATGTGAATCGGACAATATTGATGAACGTCCAGGACATGTTTATCCTGAGATTGTATGGTACCTCATCTCACATTACATTAAACCGGAAGATGTTGGTCGCTTTGCTAGTATCAATAAAACAACTTACAGTATGACCAAACGAGAATCATTCTGGAGAACGTTGTATAGACGTCATTGTCAGAACAGCCCTAAGTTGCCTGATAGATTACGTATTGAAAACAGTTATAAATTGTATGGGCTACGTCAAAGAGTTATAAGGGCATTGTATCACACATACAATGTGTTTGTTAAGAAGGTTATAAAAGAGGCAGTCCAAGATAGCAAACCACATCAGCTTGTTAAAAGGGTGTGTGTTGATGTCTGGTATCGCAAGGGGCCCACAAACTCATCAGTCTACTTCAAATTCAAAAAATTGTACCCTTTTCAAAGGATAAGCAGAGAAGGCACCGATATTGTTGAAGAGTTAGGACGGATTGATGCTAATCCAGAAGAGGACTCTCAAGTGTTACAGGTAAAGTGTTAGACATAGTCAATTAGGTTTCTGCAGAAGTATTAACTAAACAGTAGACAAAGAAACAGACTGTCTAATGGTAAATGGTCTCTGTTGTCTGTGGTCATGGACATCACTAAAATTGTTTCTAATCTCATGTGAAAAAACCAAGATGTTGGAAACCTTAATGATAATAGACCTAAATCTTCCTAATGATGACCCGTGTGGGGCAATGGTTACCATTCTGCGCCAAGGGTCCTGGGTTCGATTCCCAACGAGGCTTAAATTTGAATGATGAGTTTGAATTTCTGTTCTCGGTCTGAGTGTGAATGTCCTTGTCTTGTGTGTTGTCCATGGCATCCACATCACAAGGAATTCTAGTGTGGGGCTATAATGGGAAAAGCTTATTTATTAATGGGTGCGGGATAGCTCCAACAGTCTCCTGAATACCATACTGGACCGGCCAGACTGCCCAGTAGTAAGGCACTGGAATGCGTGTCACATGCGGTCCAGGGGCTGTATATTTAATATTAAGTAGTTTAATTTTATTTTATTGATGGAATACTTTTTCGAATTTAATTTAATTTTAATTTAATTTAAATTATTTTTATTATTTATAACATGAAATTGATATTTTGACTGGAAATTTATTTGATCTGATTATTATTATTAATGTTATTATTATTTTTAAATAATTTATCTTAAAGCTTGTTTATATTTTTAATATTTTAACTGTAATTTAATTGATTTTTTGTACATGACGATGTAATTAATGGATCTTAGTTATCTGAAATAAATTATTATTATTATTATTATTAATGAATGCAATACTGCTTAAGTGATAATTTTTACATATTTGTATTACATGTCTAATAAACATTATTTTCGATCGTCATACTAACAAATCTCATTTCTGTTTATTATTGCAGGTGATATGCCAACAATTCTACCAGGTGCCACCTCTCATGGGAATGACTCTATCCTCAGTAAGCGTAGTGCTTTCTCGAGGATTCATACATCACAAGATGCATTTAGGCTTCAATAGTGGCCAGCATAATGTGTCTAAAGACATTTTTCCAGAATGTTCCGTAACGTTGGATGCTGTTGTAAATATATTTGTTTTTGATTGGTGGCATCCAAAATATCCCCATTTTGATAACAGATTACCATCGAAAATGAGGGACGAGGAAGCATTGCCAGTTCTGAAAAAAGATTTCTTTACTGATTGTAATAGTGATTTATAGTCTGTTCATGGAGACTAATGTGATACTTAAAAGTTTAAAGAAATAGATTATATTTGATACTGTTAAAATTTATTTGTTTTATTTACATTGTGTTATCAGTTAATTGTATATAGGTTTTTTTCTTAATCATAATACCTACATTTTACCTACCAAATTGATAGACTTGGAATACAGATACAGACCATACCACAAGCCACAAACATAGGGACATTTTTTTTCTGGAAATACGGTACCCAACAAACGAGCTGACGGTCCACCTCATCGTCGCCCATGGACATCATTATAGGTATAACGTGGTAAACAATGCCGGCGTTAGAGCAAGTAACGCCCCAGGCGCCCATAATAAATCAAAATCGAGCCTTTTTAGCTCGAAAAATTTTTTGCTGAACCAATGGGACTGCTTAAGAATTTCATTTTTTCTCTTTTTTTGTTCCTCACCCCAAAGCCGCCCTCGGCCTTGCCTCCCTCTAACGCCGGCTCTGGTGGCAAAGCCCCATCATTTAGAATATTTAGATAGTTATATCCGGAACTTTATATAATTATGTATCTATTTGTATTTGGTAAAAACGTAAAGTTATAATCACAGAAGAAATAATAGTACATATTATTATATAATAGTTACAATAAGCCTTAGACCTACATAGGTATACGGCATTGTTTATCGTCAGTGGGCGTTTGACCTTTCGGATAATTTTAGATATCATGTCACTGCTGGACATAGCACAGTGATTTGTTTTATTCGTGGATGAAGTTGTATTAGCTACTTAGTATAAACATTTTTTAAAGATATTGTAATAAAAAAATGTTTTGCACTCTATTTTTTATCGTGACGTTATCGGTAAGTAAGGTATTTAGTTATTTTAATTATAAATTATAATAGATTTTGGGAATTGTGTAGTTACTTAAATACCTCTTTATGTGGGTAAGTATTATAGATATAAAAATTAGTTTTCTTTTTAAATGAACAGTTGTCGGTCGCTCTATCGGCCTGAACAGCATTAAATAAGTAGGTTGATATAGCCAAGTAATTCCTTTTCTCGTGAGACAACCTCAAAACAATGGGAGTGGCTATGACACCACTAGCCGCTAGCCTTGAAAACAAAATCATAAGTGTTTTTCTACAAAATTACGGTGTTGAGGCGAGCGTGATTTAATCCCGTATGCAGCCTCTATGTCCATGCGTTCCCGTAGGTTTTCTAAACTAGGTAGGTAATAATTCTTTTTATCTGTCGTTCTCTGGTAGTCTATTTAACGTCACATTAAATTCAATTATGACTCTTAGAGCATTATAGCTGTTGTGTACAACACTACATACACATCAAATAAAATGTTTTTTTCCTCTAGAGTGCGATTTTAATTTTAACGTTGTCTGATTTGTCTTTGATGTTGCCCTGTATGATTTACAGGCATGCTTTGCATCGGATGTACAGGTGGCGCCAACGATTCGGTGTGGCGAACCGCCGGCCGGAGTAAGTACTAATTGTGATTACAATGATGATATCATCCGCCGTTTCTTCTCCAACAGGACATATGATAATGTCGACAAACTAGCTGACGATCACCCAAAGCCATCACCAATACGTTGCCGAATAAGAAAGAAAGAAAGAACTGGCTCCCAAGCTCCCGGCCGGAACACGACGATTCTTTTGGCGGCTGACTCTATCAAGAGAGTGATAGTCCCAGAAAAGCTGGATTCACAGAAAGATAATATGACGGTTTTACATTACAATAAAACCGATATTATGTGCCGAGAAGGAAAACATACAGCATTGTTTTGAAGAAGCAGTGTGTACTTAACCAGAGATATGGACTTATTTCCATAGATCATAGACTATTTCTAGCTCTTAATTTTCTCCACTAGGGGGCGTAGCTGTAGCCAGCTAGGTGATTTGGGAAGCAAATTCATTTTTCGAATCATAGTCTTCACCAGGAAGGACTTCCTGCAATGCTGTATGTTTTCCTTCTCGGCACATAATATCGGTTTTATTGTAATGTAAAACCGTCATATTAATGTGCCTCTGGAAAACATACAGCATTGTTTTGAAGACGTGTTTGTTATCTGCTGGTGAATTTAAAAGACAACGCTATGATGACTATAAAAATAAAATAAGACTGTAGTATAAACATATACCGATTCTTTATTTTGTCACAATCAAATAATTTAAGTATTTTATAATTTATCTAAGCTACATTTCGACATATTACAAAAATATACGCAATTCTAGTTATGAAATATTTTTTAAGTTATAATAAAATTTATAGTGAATAATAATTTCTATGATATTGTAAATGTATTAAAAATCAAATTTCGACTACTCTCATTAGGGAGCTCAATTTCACGACAGTAATGCTTAAAAAATGTATTAGGCGATTTCCAGTTTCCTCGTGATAATATTTCATCTATTGACTGATTCTCTAGCCATCCTAATGATGCTACTGCGGATCTACAGCTTCCCGGAGACGCATTAATTCCACAATCCCTGAGAACGGAGCGTACCCAATTTCCAATCACTGTACGGGAAGCAGCTTTTGTTTTATTACCAACTGTTATAAATAGATTTTTTAAATTATTAGGTTCACTACGCTTCGACTGATTTTTTTGTATTAAAAGCCGTAAAAGAGTAACAGGACAAATATTTTTATCAGGATGTTTTGTAAGTTTCCAAGCCGATTGACGAGAACTATGAGTATCTGTTTTTGATCCGAATGCTGGTATTAAATAGATGTTTTCACCGTTATCAAAGAAACTGTCATCTGAAATTTTTAACAAGGTTAGATCATGGACTCTTCGTCCTGAAGCAAGCAACAATATGGTAGCAGTTCTACGAGATAATTCAAATAGGGTATCCTTTGGTGGGTTGGACGAGAGCCAATCAAGAACAGTTCTTGGATCCCACGTAATCAATGGTCGAAGAACCTTAGGGTTAGAGGCGCCAATTGCTTTGAGGGTGTGTTTAATAATGAAATTTGAAAAAGACTCTTTTTCGACATGAGGACCACAGAATGTGAAAATAGCCGATTTATGAACCAGTATAGTGCTATATGATAATTTCTCTTCGACATTAAGGTATATTAAAAAACGGGCGATTTCAGCTGCTTTAGGATATTTAGGATTTACTGAGCAATTGGAACACCACGATAGCCATCTTCTGAGAGCTGGTGTATAGGTAGATAATGTGGAAAGCCGCCAACTTTTCTTTAATAGGTTCTTTTCTTGTTCCGACCAATCTTTAATTAGTTCACCCCACCCCCAATCTTCCAAACTTTCAGGGTTAATGCCTGAACTTGTGGTGGGGGTTGCAGTGTTGTTACATCTATCAGCACTTCTGGCAGGTTCTGGATTAGGTAAGGTTGATCCAGAGCTCTGGCCTCCAGGTCTTGGTGCCAAAACGCTCTCTGCCATTCTGGAACTACTATTAAATATGTCCCTGTTGCACTGTTTAGATGTGCTAGTACCCGAGGTATGAGACTTGGTGGTGGGAATACCCATGCTAGTTTGTATTTCCATGGCCTGCTGAAGGCATCTATATAACTTGCTGATCGATCTCTGCAATCTATCGATACGTATTTCTGTACTACTGCAGACTTCCCCGTGGCAAAAAGGTCGATTTCGGGTCGTCCCCACTTTTGGAACACCTTCTCTGTCGCTCTTGGCAATAGATGCCACTCTGCTGGACGTTTTCCCCGTGATAACCTGTCCGCTATTATGTTGTAACGTCCCGGTAGGTAATATGCGGTTATCATTATCCTGTAGCGGTCCACTATGTGTAACAGTTTGAAAGTTAGTGTTAATAAGGCTATCGATCTCGTCCCTCCTTCTTTCCGAATGTAAGCTATCAATGTCCTGTTGTCCGATTGAATTAATACGTGTGCATTGCGCAATAGTTCTGCATTCCTTTCTATGGCCGTTACTACTGCATATAACTCTTTTTTGTTGCAATGCCACCTTTTCTGGCGGTTTGACCAAACTCCTGACATAGTCTTCCCATTCAATTGGGCTCCCCAACCATAGTCCGAAGCGTCCGTCGCAAGGAAGTGGGTGGCCGGTTTTTTGTGTATGGGCAAACTGTGACGAGTAGCTCCGCGCCACCACGTCATCTCTTGTGCCACAATAGCTGGGATTGGCAGATTTTCTCGTGGCCTCTTCTTGTTGAAGCGTCGCAGAAATATCTGCATTCTGCGACAATGTAATCGGCCCCTCGGGATAACAAAATTTGCAAAATTCAGTTGACCCAGAAGGCATTGTAGCTCTCGGAGATTTATGTGACTTTTTTGCAGGGCCTTGGCTATGTAGTTGTCCAGCTTGTCTCGTCTTTTCTCTGGTAGAGACATTATGTTTTGTGCAGTCTGCCAACGTATGCCCAAATATTCCAAATCTTGAGTAGGAGTCAAAACTGATTTTTGGTAATTTATCTGCCATCCCAGATATTCCAAGTGCCGCACGGCTTCCGCAGCCTGACGACATAACTTGGACTGGTCCTGGTGGACCAGAAGGAAGTCGTCCAGATACACTAGAACACGACAACCTTTTGCACGCAGGGTCTCCGCGACCCAGCATGTTACGGACGAGAAAAGGTACGGCGCTGAAGCCAGGCCGAACGGTAGGCACGTCATTTCGTAAAGTTGGAGCTGGTAACTGATTCTCAAAAACGGTCTGTGAGATCTGGCGCAAGCCAGGTGAAAGTAAGCTGACGAGATGTCCAGCTTTATCATCCAGTCCCGAGGCTGGAGAAACTCCGGAACCGTAGAGTGAGAAATGAGGCGAAAGTGCTTTGCGTTTATGAATTTGTTGAGCTCCCGAAGATCGAATATGGGCCGCATGGAACCGTCGCTTTTCTTCCGCAGAAAAAGCTTGGAAATAAAACTGGGTGTTCTCTTGGTGACGATCTGCAGCACACCTTGATCCAGAAGCTCCTTTATTGATTGGGACATTGCAGGGGAAGGAGTTGTTGAATATTGTTTCATAATTTCTTTCGTTGGTATTATTAATGGCGGTTTTTTTATTAGGGGTAAACGAAAATGTGTTATTGCCGAAATTACGAAATGGTTCGCTCCTAATGCTTGCCAACGGTTCTTGAATGTTTTTAAACAACCTCCCCTGAAGTGTGTCGGATAGTCATTTCCTGTCCCCTTTATTACGAAAGGAATTATTTTTTGTTTGTTTGAAATTATTAGTTTTTTTAAAATTGCTTTTATTTGAATGGTGCTGCGCCTTGGAAGTAGAAGGTAATGAATCCCTGTACCTCTTTTTTTGATTTTCTGTTTTTTTATAAGCTTGCGATTGTGGGGGTACTAACCAGAAGTGAGGCCCCCCTAACGATTGTATAAACGTCATAAGTTTGGTTTTATTAAATAAGTATTCTTCGCTCGGAGGAACGTTACTAAGCGCACTTTGAATATTTTTGTCTTTAATCCCATCTAATAATCTCTTTCGCCTAATTTCGATGCATTCCGCTCTTTTTCCGCACACAATTTGCAAGGTTTGCTCCGATAGCTTGTATGACGGAGATGCAATACCAAACGTTTCTGATATTTTTTTAAAAAGATTATCTGCATTAAGTTCAGTTTGACTATTGTGGGCCCAGTTAATAAGTCCCTGTAAGCCGGATTGTAATAATTCCCTTTGTTGTAATAGTGCATTTGTAATCGCGGCCATAACTTCTTCGGTAGATGCTAAGAAATCTTTACCCTTGTTTAAACAACACATTTCGTCGTTAATTTTTAAACTACAGAAGCCTGGGGACGCAAGCATGTCCGCTAACGCTTTGGAGTAGCGAATATGAGGCCAAGTCGGAGAATTAAATTGCTGAAGTTCGATTAATTGTCGTAACAATTTTTCATTCGCGGGTTTAATAACTTTTTTCTCGTCAAAAACCGTTTTACAAATGCCTAAATCAATTGGTTTAGTTGTACTGGTCGACGGATTCGACAAAAATTCGATATTTTCGGTTGCGGGTACCTCGACAACATCATTATTATAATCTTTTGTATTTTGCGAACATTGTTGCTGCATTAAATAGTTAGTGAGAAAACTGACCTGGGCATATAGTGCGTCGATCCGAGGATCGGCGGTTACCTCTGTACTCGGCTTGTGTTTCTTGGCTGGTGGCACATCTACCTCCGAGCCCGAGTCGCTGTCACTCGAACTTGAAGTAGATTTCTTCCGTCTGCGGCCGCTCCGGCTCGCCGACGACTGAGAAGCCGCAGAATGGCGGCCCTCTGAAGCCTCTGGGGTACCAGTAGGCTCCCCTAAATTGTCGTTAGATGCCGGATTCATCACGAAGAAAAACACCGGTTAAACACTTCTCACAGATTGCGATATGAAATCACTAGAACTCGCGAACACTTGTACACTAGCAATGCTATTAGAGACGACCGCCTCTGGCGAGAGTACACAACGCTATGATTCGAAAAATGAATTTGCTTCCCAAATCACCTAGCTGGCTACAGCTACGCCCCCTAGTGGAGAAAATTAAGAGCTAGAAATAGTCTATGATCTATGGAAATAAGTCCATATCTCTGGTTAAGTACACACTGCTTCTTCAAAACAATGCTGTATGTTTTCCAGAGGCACATTAATAATACCAATAATAACATGAATAAATAATAAATAACGCTTCACACTCATAGCCCCACACTAAGATTCCCTGTGTCGTGGGTGCCATGGACAACACACAAGACAAGGACATTCACACCCAGACCGAAAGCAGAAATTCAAACTCATCATTCAAATTTCTGCATCGCTGGGAATCGAACCCAGGACCCTTGGCGCGGCGATCCGGCATGGTAACCATTGCGCCACACGGGACGTCGCTGAATGATTTAATAATTACAATATAGATAACTAGCTGACCCGGCGAACTTCGTACCTTACAACTCTCCCCTTTCCTTCTACCTCTCCCTTTCTTGACAGGTAATGTACAGGCTAAGGTAAGGCTCTACGCCGTTGGGCGCCATGAAAAAATTTTCACCCGTATTGGCCACTAACCTCTCCACAAAATTGCACTGAAGCAGAGTGGTGGAGTATGTTTTAGACCTTCTGCAAAGGAGAAATCCGTGCTCAGTAGTGGGTCATTAATGGGATGTCACATGACATGCTTGGTTTTCCGCATTGACTCATGCAATGTAGAGTTGCCGTCTGAACGGCGCCGGCGTCAACTTTCCCAGGACAACAAAAAACTCGAATACAAGCATCATAATGACTCGGTTTCCTTGTTCATTGCCCAATAGCTGACACTGTTACATTTGACGGACACGTACTTAATAAAGACGATTATTTTCTTCCACAGATTTACAGATGTATCGGTAATCCAAAGGTAATAAAACCCGCAATGACAAAAAATTGTGGCGGAGAAGTATCTGAGGTAAGAACCTACTTATAATTTATTTGCAAAATCTGAGTGAGATCGTTTTCATCAAAAGGATATACCTACTGATTGCAGCGTTATTAATACAATAAATAACATAAGTGGTACCGTCCCCGTACCCAACCTTCAGAACCACTAATCTGTTATTAAATATCTTATTTCAGTGTGAAAGACATACGTGTATCTTTACCAACTCCGGATGGCTGAAGGACGGGGTGGTGGATAAGTCCAAGGTGAAGGCGTTCTTCGACCAGTTCGCTAAAGACCACCCGGAATGGTCGCAGGCAGTGGAACAAACCAAGAAGGCCTGCCTCACAGCTGACCTGCCGGCGTTGGGAGTGTTTCTCAATTGTCCGGCTTACGATATTATGTACTGTTCCTTGGTCAAATTTACTCAGGTTCGTATTTCTTGTATAATTTGTAATATTAGATCTTCTCAGTGCTTTCTTCAGGTGTTTGCGATACCTGTGGCAATTTTTCTGTGGCAATTTTACTCATGCAGCATTTAAGTAGATCATTAATTATAAGTGCGACATGAGGTAGTAGAGCCGTAAAGAGATTTTTCGATCTAGGCTATAGAGAGCATAGCTATGTACTTTCAGTATGGGTTCCAGATTCAGTAGGAATGTCACACGGGAATCGCTGGTTCTTTCATTCTGATGACGAACATCCAAACTCCTGCTAGTAAGTGGTCGCCTTCGCTCATGGACATCAATCAGTACCACCAAATCCTCCATCCATCAGCCCTTACGAGTCCAATGCTAGATTTAGGCCTATGCTGATTTGTGCCACTCTGACCGGCTCTGAAGCCTTCTGAATCCACCTGGGCGAGGGGGCATCCTATGCTCCTTTCCCAAGACGTGATCTCCATTAAAGGACATTTCTTCCCCAACGGTTATCGGTCTTTCGCTTCGCACTATATATTCGGCCTATTGTGAATTCAGCCGGCTAATTCAGGCAGGCGGAAGCTCACGGGAAGATATAAAATACTGTAGAACACTTTTGTATCTGTGTTATATATATACTTATGTCGTTTACTATTTTATTTCCAGTATGCCCAACCTAGCCAGTGGTCTAACGAGGAGGTGTGCAGATACCCGAAGCAGTTCGCGTTGGGCTGCCCCATGTGCCCCGGGGCATGCTTCGCCCCGCTCGTGCCCTACGGCTCGTGCAACGCTTGCCTGGCACTACCACGCTCTTCTTCTCCTTAAAAGAAATATGAATGAATATGATATTGATATTTTACCTAACTACCTACCTACCTATTTTCGTTCTCTGAGTAAACAAATACTTCTGTACTTTATTGTAATAATAAATAGAAATTAAATGAAATAAAAATATTTTCCGTTGTCCAAACCCTCCTCATTGCAATGTACATACGTGTACCCATAAGCGGAGCTCTACCACCAAGCCGGCCGGCTTCTGTAGCCCCTTACGACACCCTTTGGGGCCGTCCATTAATCACGTGAGGATTGAAAGGGGGGGAGGGGTTTGACAAAAATCACGAAAATATCACGAAGGGGGAGGGGGGGTGTAGTAAGATATCACGTGTATTTATTTTTTCGTCAAACGTTCGATTTTTAAATAGAAAAGCAGCGTGTAGTGTGACTTTGACTTGCCGTTGCCAGGCAACAAACGAAGGCCTCACGCGCCGCCGCCACCGACTACCGGCTCGGCATGTTTTGGATTAAAACAATGTCGAAAGTAGGTGATCTGTTTTTTGCAGAATATAAGAAAGGAATAATACACGTGATGTTGGGGGAGGGGGGGGGGGGGTAGTCTTAAACCTCACTACATATCACCAAGGGGGAGGGGGGGGGGTTAAAAAATGCTAAAAAAAGATCACGTGATTAATGGACGGCCCCTTTACGGCTTGACATTGGGGTCAGTATTCTAGGCCGCCCCAATGACGTATATTATCATTGGGCCGCCCCAATAATACTTACAAAAATACTTGTCTTAGGTATATTTATACTAGGATTAATTTTTAGTCATATTAGGGTGGCTTAGAATACTAACCCCAATCCCATGTAGGATGGGTGTCGTGAGAGTCGACTAAATCCGGCCCGCTGGTGGTAGTGCCCGCTCGGATCCCTCGGGATTATATTGGTAAAATTGATTTTATTTGTTAATTAATTCCATTATTACTATTATTCTCCTTGGGGTTCGCCTGGATAGCTACCACCCTCGAGTTTGATTCAGTCGCTAAATGACCCGTCGCGCGCGTCGTGTTCCGGCTGGGGCCTTGACTTGAGAGCCAGTTCTTTCTTTTTTTTCTCTCTTTCTTGGCCGGAAACGCATCAATGATGCCTTTGGTGTCGCTGATGTCCATGGGCGACGATAGCCACTTACCATCAGGTGAATGGAAAAATAATCACTAGTTTGACACTCGTAAAATGTTCTGTCCCGACTCCCGTGTAAAAATTAATGTTCGCAGTCCACCGTGTCACGGCACAGAGCTGGCGACTGGCGACCTATTTAACGTCTTTATGGTGACGCGCTGCCGCCGTGACTCCCAGTTCAATCCATTAAGGCCATTAAGAGGGCGTGCATTTATTTGAAGGCTTTGTGTACTGTCTACTGTGTTTAATGAATGTCCGGAGAATGCAAGGCATGGTTTAGACGCCAGTAAGATTCCGTATGTTATTTTTTTACAGGAAAGGCACGATGAGAGAAACTCGCTTAGGCCTTCGTTCAGGCCTCTGTTACCGCAAACTGTTCTAATTGTTTTCTTTTTGTTTATGTCCATTCAAATTGTTTATGATATTTTCAATAATGGTGTTTTACATTGTATTAATTTGTAATGCCACCATTCTGTGGAGTGATCAGGGGAATCTCTTTCTCCCCCGTCATCGTTTCCAAATCTTAACTCCTGTCAAACGATTATATTTCGGGAGATGACGGTAACTACTTGTCAAAGTTTCGCAGCAAACGTAATTTCTTCATGATAGAAACCGTAAATGACTATCGATAATCTATACTAATCTATATCTATACTAATATATAAAGAGGAAAGATTTGATTGTTTGCATTGAATAGGCTCCGAAACTACCGAACCGATTTGAAAAATTCTTTCACTGTTGGGAAGCTACGCTATCCCCGGGTGACATAGGCTATATTATAATTTTTTTTTGCTATTTTTCCCGAAGCGAAGCGAGGGCGATTTCCTAGTAATATTATAAAGAGGAAAGATTTGATTGTTTGCATTGAGTAGGCTCCGAAACTACCGAACCGATTTGAAAAATTCTTACACTGTTGGAAAGCTACACTATCCCCGAGTAACATAGGCTATATTAAATTTTCAAAAAAATTAGGGATCCTTAATAAAACTCCAATAATGTAACCCAAGGTGTAAAGTAAAGAAAACCGAAGCAAAGCGAGGGCGGTTACTTGTCTTAAAATAAAAATAAACCATTGACAACTTTATTTACAGTAAAAGTTGCTAAGAACACTAGATAACTAAAGTCAAATTTCATACAAAAAGAAACTAGATCGAAATCGGTTCATCCGTTTGGGAGCTACGAATCGTAGCCTACGATGCCACAGACAGACATACAGATACAGACAGACACCTCAAACTTATAACAGCCCATTGAAGTATAATGTCATAAAATAGACATCTCGAACAAAATGTGTGTCCCGCCGGGAGGGTCTATTTTCAAAATTGAGCCCCCGTTCTCCTTTTAAAATCGGATGAATCCATTGAAAATTGAAGCCTATTGGCGCCAATTCATTGGGACATACATCGTGTTCGCGATGTCGGTTCTATACGCTAGTTATAATACTTCAATGTAACACCCCACTTTTTTCGTCGGGGGTTAATAAGTAAGAATAATTATCGACGTAGCTCACAAAGTTAGATGGCAGGTAACCGTACCTAAGTGAAGAAAGGCTGTCCAGTAACTCCTGTAGTAAAAGGACCTCTCTCTTTCTCTGTTGATCTCATTGGTTCAGAACTTCAGGAGTAGAGTCCCGACTGGATGGAGAATGCTGAGACCGGCAAAAGTGAGGTTTGGAGGAAGATTGATTATAAAAATTCAGTTATAAGAAATTTCGCATTTATGCAGGTGTGCAAAAAACATCAAAATAGCTTTAGAAATCGAAAAGTTCCACCCCTGTTCTGCTTTGAAGTTGTGTTTTTCAATGTAGTGCACGGACGTAGAAATTACGTCCGCATTTTCCGTGCAGTAGAGATGTATCCTATGCCGTTGAAAGCTCAATGTTTCGAGTAACTCGAGCGTGAATCACGTCGCGCGTCGTCGGCCAGGTTTTCCCGCTGCCGTGGTTACATTTGCGTGGTCGACGGTACTGACCACCGCGCATGCGCCACGCCGCCGCGCCGGTACATGCGCCTCGCTCCGCCGTCGCACGGTTAGTTCAGAGTTCTTCCCTGCTCCTTTGACGTCATTGTAAAACCCGTGCCCCTGCTGTCATTCTACGAGAAATCATGGAAAATTCTGGTAAGTATTTAATTTTTTTGTCAATGTTGGGTACCTCGTAAAATCTGCGTTGAATCTGCGTTTTTCACATATATTTCGTGTGACAATTAATTTTGTTTCGGTATCACTACGTAATAGATAAATAGGCACTGCAGACACAATAACATTTAACGAGCTTTCCTTATCTTATTTTATATTATGTAGCGCAGAATAGTTTTTTTATAGGTTCTATTTTTAGATGGTATATGATAGAAGTTCAATTGTCAATAATGCGCGCGCCGTGTGTTCGTGACCTTTCATCTTAATTGAACGATCCATAATATCTTTAACTGTACCCGCACTTACTTACGTTGGTACCAATTGGTTCAGTAGTTAAAAGTTTAAGCTAACAATTTTATAATTACTTAACGATGTCAACGTAATTATTAACACAATAACATGGTCTCAAGAATTAACTACTTACTGAAAATACTGGTAAGAAGAATGGTTTGTTTTTGTTTGTAGAAACTAAAATAAATTAATTTTTATTGTATTATTAGGTATAATAATATAGGTATAATAGTATATAGGATAATGTACTAATGTATTCATGCTTATAAATTCTAATAATATACCCATATTATATTCATAAAACGTAATGTTTAGATAGCTCGGAATGCAACAGGTTACAAAAAATACAAAACCTTAGGAGATAACTCAAGTTAAGTTTAATATTATAATTATTATTCATTTATTTTGAAGGGCATTACTTTAAATAATATAAAAATATTATAACAATGTTGAAGCCTTTTAAAACTTATAAGCTAATGTAATAAGCGATAAACAGCTTTGATCAATGCCTGAAGCTGAAGTATTCCGAAAACTTCTATAATATTATGATTGTGTCTTTCATTCATATTGATTTAGTTTATTTATTTAAAAATAAATCTGCAATGTAAAATGAATAAATTACTAAGTATGGATTAATATGCTATGTAATGGTAATTAGGTAAAGCATGTATATAGATGTATCCACTAGCAGACATTGGTTTTGGTGAAAGTTCTTTCAGAGAATTTCTCGGGGGTAGATAAATACTTACTTTGTCTATGATGCATACAGTGAACAATGCCACCGCAAAAAGGGACGGGATCGTGCATATTTAGCATTTTCCCGACGCGGACCGCTGGATACGCCCTCGGGATAAAAGGTAGGTAAATATCTTCAAACAAATAGACTGCGGAGTCTGCGGGCGACTCTTGTCAACAACATTAATCCATTTTTTACAAACAGCAATATGTTAATATCTTTTAAGTACATTTTAGATCTAAGAAATTAACTCTGCCTAATATAGCGTAACATGCCATGACCGGGCTATGAATGTATCAGGCACGGAAAGCAACAAGCAAGCGGCTTAAAGTCCGACCGCGACCGAAACTGGTTTTTCAGTCGAAACCGAAACCGAAACTTAGGGTGGAGCCAAACGAGCGTATTTTTTAGTTTTGCTCTACTATGCCCAGTATGAAACGGATCGACGGCGTTCTAAGTCTAGTTCTTCGACAATTTTTGATGTTCCGTACATGATACGCGACGATCTTGTTCAGTGAAAGGTGACGGAACGGTCCATCCAGTGGAAATAGTGTCATACTTTTCAATACAAGAAATATTTCTTTTCTGACCTACGTTCTAGCAAGGTTATGGTGTGATTAAGTAGATATAAAATAGATTTTTAATGCGCTACCTACAAACATGTTCGAAGTAGGTGCCAAGCAAATCGAAGCTTATTTAATCTTTAACATAACATTTAATTGTGTTTAACTCGCCAAGAGTTGACATAAAATAAACTAAAATTTTCCGAAACAAATACCCGACTTCTAAGAACTAGCCTTCGAATATAAATCGCCATAATAGTAATATTCTAAAAGCTTCTGTTCCGTATACGTAAGGTATGATTTAACTTTGATAATAACGTAAACAATATGTAATATGAAACATTACAGAGGGTTTTAGAATCATGCTCTACATGCCTAATTCTTTTGTTGACTGTACATCTATGATATTTGAGGAGTTCCGTCAACTTCAAAATCAACATCAAAGGCTGTTTTCTCTTCTTCTTTTTGCTAAAGGTGTTATAGATTTTTTTTCAGTCTCATGTGATAATTATATTTTTGTCTCCAAGACACGTCACTAAACCCAGCGATGGCCAGTGTTCAATGATGGATTCGTTTCCATCATTTAAGTTGAATGATGGCTGGGTGGCTTCAACCCTATTAATGGCCCATTCCTGAGCACGAGTATTTCCTATTAATGGCCCACTACTAAGCAAGGGTCTCTACTCTCTACCGAAAACAAATATCTTTGAAAACGATTCGATTATTGTATCCAGCGTGGGGTTCTCTTTATCTCCAAAATCCATTATCAGGTCAAACCATTTCAGTTAACGGACTTGCAGAAACTTACAAAACGGGTTCATCAACAACGAATAGCCATAACGGCTATGAACTCTGTCTTCACACAATCAAGATCACACTAATATAATGTCAAATAATATAATTTGAACGCGGGATATTACCATTAAGATGATTTATGGGCAAATTGCCACCATATTTTTATTTTATTACAAATAGTTCCAGTACATTCCGGCTTCCTCCTCAGATCAGTTCACTTATGGTTCATCACAGTCGCATATCTATCGTAATATAAATATCTTATAACGACCCTTATATACTTAGATACCATCATTGGGGTTTTCGGAGGCCAACTGTGGTCTTCATGCACATGTACTATTATAATACTATTGCTGAAAATTCTGTATTCCCTTTATTTTTTAATGCCTAAATTGGTTAAATTTTAGTGCGCATGTAAGAAAATCGAAAAAGCCAAATATTTTAGATACAAAAAATACGAAAGTGAAATTTAAAAGTTGGAGTTACTACATACTCCGTACATAAAGTTAAAGTGATTCGAGAGTATTTCGTCATTAGGGTTGTGGGTAGTTGTAGTTGCAGTGCACAGGTATCTCAAAATACGGTTCGCGACTGAAATGAGGATTTTGTAACATGATCCAATGATGATGATAAAATGTAACAATTGTTAGCATTTTGATCAAAATAAAAGGGAACACTGAGCTTAAACTTGCAACAAACGGAAGAAAAATTAGCATTTCGCGAGCTGCATCGAAGGAATCACTGAAAATGTTTGATGGCGTGGGTAGGATTTATTGATCGGGTAAGTAGGAGGGCCCAGATTAGGGTGGCGGGGAGGGGTGCATCCAGGATGCGTCCAGTAATTGGAGGGCCGATTATGACCGATGTCGATTGAAGGGTAATATTGATTTAGGGTGAGGACTGAGGGTGTCTAGGGCTCTAGTCTAGCTCGCGACTCGACACTAGGTGGACGTTGCCAGCATTTAGTATTTAAATGAGTTCCTTACAACATGGTCGCATCAAAGAAAAGGTAAGTTTTTTATTCATTTTAATAAAGTTAAACTAAATTGCATATTGATTTCTTCCAAAAGGCTCTTAATAATTAATACTCGTATAAAATAAATTAATTAAGACTAATCGGTAAGCTTAGGTAAATGAAGCTGAAAATAGTACTTAGGAATGATAATCACCGAGTGCTCTCGTATCGTGTTGTCGAGGGTGCTGGTGTTCAAGTTGATGATTGGTCATAATTGCGTTGGATTTATAGCGGGTACTTAGATAATTGAATTATAATATAATTAAAGCGCTCATAGCCCGGCGCGGCGGCTCTACGGTTCTAATTGTTTCAAAATTTTCGGTTCTTTTTTATTCATTGTTCCTTTGTGAATATTAATGAAGTACTTTAAAGAAGGAAATTTATTACAATTTCCTAGCCAATGCTGTTATATATTATGCTACAAGTTGTATTAGGTATGATGGTCAGAGCTCTAAGCTCAGTGGGCGAACATAAATGCAATTATTATGCTAATGCGGGGTGTGGTGGGGGGGGGTACACCTGTGAAATTAAAAAAAATAGTGAAAATCCGTTCAGCAGTTTTGCGAATGGAATATCATGATATTGTGCTATTTATTCTTAACCGACTTCAAAAAAGGAGGAGGTTCTCAATTCGACTGTATTTTGTATTTTTATTTGTATTTTTATGTTTGTTGCCGTAGAACTTTCGATTTGGTTAACCGATTTTGATGATTCTTTTTTTATTCGAAAGCTGGTGCTTGTCATGTGGTCCCACTTAAATTTGAGCGACATCTGATAATGGCATCCTTGAGAAAACCATATAAGTCTTAAATTTGCATAAGTGTGCGCGACAAATGGACGAATAACTCAATATCACGCCAACCGATTTCGATTATTCTTTCTTTATTGTTATTGGAAAGGATCTTCATTTGAAGTCGGTTTTGTTTTTGTTGTTTTTTTTTAATGTTTGATATACGATGGTTATACGTGATTGAGTGACACTGGACGTTTAGACATTCTCACGAACTTTCACACTTATAATTAGAATGTAGGTTTCGATCGAATCTCTTCATTAGGGTTGTCGCGATAAAAAATCGTCTTCGATGATGTTCCCGTCTTTATTATCGTCCAATGTCCAATATTTTCAGTTAATCTGTCCGCGTGAAGTAAAGGTTGCCAGGGCCAAAAGCAACTGTCCATTTCAATAATCTTAAATTAAAAGTTTAAAAACCCTCGACAATTGACGACTCTGTAGCCTAGTTGGTAGTGGTCCTACCTGCGAAGCGAGGGGTCCCGGGTTCGATCCCGGCCGGGGCAGATATTTATGTGCCAGATAAATCTTTGTACTTGGGTCATGGATGTTATTGTGATGTGTTATATGTGTGGTCCATGCCACCCGCAACACAGGTAAAAACCTACTGCCGGGGTATAAGTGTATTAGCGTTTATTATTATATTTTTATTTATACTGAACAGCTTTTAGCTAGAACACTCGCCATTAAGTCGCCTTTCAAAGGAAAAAATCTAGATCAAAGCCGAGTTATAATACGATGCCACAGACAGACATACAGATACATAGACAGAGACACAGACTCGTCAAACTTGTAACAGCCCTCTGGTTGCGTCGAGCGATAAAAAATTGTCAGGGGAAAATACTGTCACGTCGGACGCATTCAATTCAACGCAAAATGCTTTGCTGGGCGCCAATTTAACGATAGCGCCGCGATGGGCATTTGTTTCGCGAAAAGTAAGTATCATCAAGTTACTAATTGTTTGGCCACACTTTTCGCAATGACCCGAATTTCCACGGTATCTCGCTAATGTAGCCGCGGGTATAAGCACGTTTCCCTCTTAAGTTGCGTAGGTATTAAGCGCGTCACACATGGCGAAGATACTATAACATTTTAGCTTAAGATAAAATATCGCTCACTATACATTTTGTATGAACCATCACACACGGCTAAGATACGATAATATTTTCATATTACGCATGTTAAGATATCGAGCGATATGGAAATTTTATGTTAAGATGCTTAATATATCGTAACATGCCATGTTAAGATCCAAAATATATCGTAAGCTCCTTACACAGTGTGCACAATATTCGATGCAAAATGGAATGAAATATATTAATTTTACTTCTTCTTAGCCGTGTTGGTGTTGGCGGCTTAGAATACTGACCCCAATCCCGCGCCGGATGGGTGTCGTAAGAGGCGACTTAATCCGGCCCGCTGGTGGTAGGGCCCTCGGAGGGATTATATTGGTAGTATTGATTTTAATTGTTTATTAATACCATTATTACTATTATAATTTCTCCAGGGGTTCGCCTGGATAGCTACCACCAGCATGAGTCAGCCGCCAAACGACTCTTCGTGTTCCGGCTGGAGGCTTGAGAGCCAGTTCTTTCTTTCTTTTTCTTCTTTCTTTCCTGGTCGGCAACGCATCAGTGATGCCTTTGGTGTTGCTGATGCCCATGGGCGACGATAGCCACTTACCATCAGGTGGATCGTCAGCTCGTTTGCCGGATATTTTCATAAAAAAAACCTATTCTCTCTGTTTTTGTTGTTGGAACGAAGTTCCTTATCGCGCGTTGTGAAAGGGGGCCAGACGGAAAATTTCGACACTTTTTGATTTTGCGAATGACGACACTTTTTTTGAAGTGATTCAGTTAGTTTTACAGAGATGGCGCTGTACAAACTGCGTAACTATATAAGGTAAATGAAACTAAGTATCCATAACGAATTCAAAAAATTTAATAGTTTCCTTGAACTTACGTATGTTACAAGTATAAGTTGATAGCGTGATTCAGAATTAATTTACTAACTACATCTATCCGCAACTAACCAAACTAAATATCTTAAGTCTGAACAGGCGCTGTACAACAATACAATACTTAAATCGAAAGGAACTTCGTTCCATCCAGGTGTCCCTTGACACCTCTCATGTTTTTGTTTTTATTATTAGTACGCAAAATATTGGAAACTATTGGAAACTATAAACTTTCCTTTGACTTTTTAAAATATATTGGAACATTTTCGATGAAAGGTCTTCGTAAAAATTAAACTCACCGCGGTCTTTCCTAAACTTTATATGATTAATTTCTACCCAAATTGTTCGGTAATGGCAACGTGCGGCAGAAATTTTTAAGTCATATTCGAAGTCAGAATCATCATCCGATGAGCTATCCAATAAATCTAATAGTAAGGCCGTATTATTAATATTAGACTATCCTGTATATAGATTGCGGGGAAATAACCCCAGTGTGACCCAGAGCTATTCGAGCGGATATAAATATTATCGTATCTTAGCCGTGTGCGATACCTTAAGATACTATAATATTTTATAGCAAGGCATCTTAACATAAAATATTATCGTATCTTCGCCGTATGTGACGCGCTTTATAGAACGTAAAATATTTTCAGATGTGAATAGAAACCCTTGCTTGGCAGCGGCTATTGTTTACTACTGTACATTGTTAGTAAATTTTGTAGGTTATTTCTTCGAATATTCACAAGGTCTAACCAGATGTCATTGCCATATATGAGTATAACCTACTTATTTTAAAGTAGGATCTAATGGAGGGTCCATTAGTTTGGCAATATGGCTTCTATGCCATATTGAAAATTTATGTATTTTTGCCTAGCTACATTTACCTAATTTCTGGTTTACTGATATTTGTGCGCACCTATAGATCTTGGAAATGAAGAGAATACAAATAAAGAAACTGAAAAATAAGCATAACCCATTGTCCTAGACGCGACATTTGCATGAACAGAAATTGCGTTGTAGTCTATTTGCTGGAGTCTAGATACGGAGCAAGTAATAGCGTATTTAGATTTAAAGAACTAATAAGGTTCAGGACAGCTGGACACGAAGGGACTTCGAGGGTGGTCGCGGGTGGTCATGGGCGGTCGTGGGCAGTCGCGGGTGGTCGTGGGCGGCCGTGGGCGGCTGTGGGAGGACCGGGTGGTGCATCGCTTCAAATTTCTTTCAGTAATTCAGACCTGCTCGATGTTTCGTGCGCAGTAACAAATACGTTATTGATTTGGCCGTCTGCTTGGAGCGAATGGGATGCACTTACAGTAAACATATGCAGGAGAGAGGATGTAAGAGAGTGCTTAGGAACGTCTAATATAGGAACTGCTAACGTCTAGCGACTACTCGTGGGAATGTTCGCATTTGGAACTATCGCAATTGCATGAGGCAAAAAGGCAATCTAAAAGCGATATTTGAGTAGGTAACATAGGTACCTAAAAAATACCCCTCCCTCCACTTTTAGTGTTTCTCCATTGTTATGAAAGCAACATGAAGACTCATCTCTATATATAATTATACAAAGAGCGCAGCTGTTACACTTCGCATCCATGGCGAACATGGCTCTCACCCTCATCATTCTTATGGAAAGCCACTCGCTGAATAATGATGACCCATGTGGTGCAATGGTTATCATGCTGGACTACTGTTCCAAGGGCCCTGAATTGGATTTCCATCGAGGCAGAAATTTGAATGATGGGTATAAACTGTTTTCGTTTTAAGTGTGTTTTTTTGTCTCTGTCCATGGCACCACAGACAGACATAGGGAATCCTAGTTATCAGTATGTACGAGTGCATGTGTAGCGTTTATTATTAATATTCATCGATTTGACTCATGGACCTTCACGGTCCAAGTTTCATGATCTTACCGCAAAAATGCAAATTGAAGAACGACCAGTTTTCTGAGGTATTTGCGGAGGGCTATGACAAGGGGTTCTTACAAAAGATCTTTACAGAAGTAATCTTTGAATTTGAATTTGAATCTGCTTTCCGGTGTTGCATTAGCGATTCCTTTGGACTTTCTTTCTGTCCATAGGCGACGATGAAAGTTCTCTTGATAACCCACCTGCTTTGCTTTTTTCGTCAACCCTTCAAGGTATTAGAAATAGTATACCTACTTATCTTTTTAATTAATATACACAGAGACACTCAAAAGTTTGAGTCGACCTCGTATAGTTTTATTCCTATATTGTGTTGCTTATGGCTGTTATATATGCACTGGTATTATAATACTACCAGGACAGGTTATTTTTTCGCGCGTATTTTGTATGTATTGTATGTGTGTAATATTCTTTATTACCTCATATCTTACAAACCGCTGGACCAATTTATATAGGTAATTAAGATTTCGTTAGATGTATCTTGAAAAGCCCAAGTGTTCTTAGATAAGAGAAATTAGAAGAAAACAAATACGGCGGCTGTGTGATGCCATTGTTTTAATGTATTTTTTGTAGTCGAATTTTTGTTTATTGTACTAACAAACTTTACTTTACCATAATTGTGGTGTCTGATGTGTTCGAACACAATGATTAGTTAGTAATGATTAGTTTATATATCCTTGTAGATCCAAAACATTATCTAACGATAATGCATATTGGAACATCGCCACAGCGTGTCTTGTATGATCAAGGCATATCAGGTAGATAACAACAATGATAGCAAATCAATATTGTTTGGCCACTCGAGCGCTACGCACTGTTTCGGACTCATACATTATCAACGTTACTTGACGAGATTGTTTGAAACAAAGAATATTTTGTACCGCAAATAATATTTACGTTGTCCGCGATCGGAGTTCACATTTGGAAAAATATTTTTAAGGTTGAATACCATTGCGTCGTAAAAAATTGCGTAAATGGTAAAATAGCCTATTATTTTTCTTATTAAATTAAATAATATTTCATTTCCCGTGGCGTGAGGAGATATAAAAATTACAGTAGGTTGCTAGTAGTGTCGCAGATAATATGTATAAATGTTAAAAAAATATTTTGATGTTTTGTGTGTTGTCTCTACCACCCACCATACAGGGAAGTTATGAGAGTGCGAGCGTTTATTTTTATTTAAAGCGTTTATTTACTCAACAATATATTTAATTCATATAACTCGTATATTATAAGCATTTGTAAAACTATAACACCAGTTTTGAGTTCTGAAATTGGCACTAGAAATTGTTATAGGTAAAATGTTTCCAGGTGTTTGAACTTCCATCATGTTCGAGGGGGCGGTCGCTGGGATCCTCAACCGACTGCTGGGCAAGTATGTGCAAGACCTGGACACAGAGAACTTGAACGTGGGCATCTTCTCCGGCAATGTCAACCTCACTGACCTGAAACTCAAACCCGAGGCACTGGTAACTAACTCCCTTTGGTATTATATTTGGTTCTGTCGTCATTACTTCTATTTACAAAGTATATGCTGTGCACCATACATTGGCAGGATATCTCGATTGCCTTTGTTAATAAATGACGACGAAACTTAAGATTCTTTCCATGTACAAGTTCTTGATTTAATTATCTCTTTTTATCATTTTGCAGTATGAACTAGATCTACCAATCGATGTAAAAATCGGTACCATTGGGCGGATAAACCTGCAGATACCATGGTCGGGGTTGTACACCCAGCCTGTCGTCATCAACATCGAGGATGTGCTGGTTCTCGTCGGACCAGCCATCTCCAACAGCTACTTCGACCCCGAGAGAGAAAAAAGACTCACTAGAGCTGCCAAGAGAAAAATTCTGCAAGATCTCGAAGCAGAAAGTGAGATACTTAAGGGTCCGCAGAATTTCTTCGAAAGCCTGTTCACGGCGATAGTAAATAATTTGCAAATCTATATTAGGAATGTCCACGTGAGATACGAGGACTCGATCAGCTCAAAAGATGGTCCCCTGGCCTGCGGGCTCTGTTTACAAAGCTTGTCTATCGAAACCACTAACAGGTGAGCAGGTGCCCATTTATTTTGTCCTAATTTTTAGTATAATACGGTACAGTACCCACGATATATATTTTATACGCCAATATTTCGACCCAGATGTCGTCGATCTGACCGTGAAAATCTAGCCGTGACCAAGATCACTGCAACTGGGTCGAAATATCGGCGTATAAAATATATATCGTGAGTACCCGTATTATACTAAAAATGTGTTCAGTCCACGATGAGTTGAGTTTAAAATCATGTACTTTGCCCTGTTATGATTTTCCATCGGCTTTCTCATGACACCTATTTATGTTTATAGTAAATGGAAGCCCTCAGTAACACCACAGAATGCGTCAACCGTATACCAAATGATGCGAATTGAATCATTGTCTCTGTATTGGAATCCCACTGCGACGGCACTCGATGACACAGAAACCGCACAGATCACACCAATGCAGTATTACAACTGGAAGCATTACATGCTGACCGGTCTGGATAAGTTTTCCATGCATCATGAGGATTTTGAGTTCTGTAAGTTCAGCTTAGTTTTAAGCAATGTATTGTGAAATATGGTATCATTTTGCAAATAGGAATTGTATAACATGCATAATTTTTCAGTGCTAAAACCAGTTACGTGTAAAGTTAAAGTATTAATCAACCGATCTGCAGAGCCTCGCGTGCCTCGTCTACTGTTAGACGCGGTTCTACAAGATAGTGCTATTCAGTTATCGAGACGACAATATCTTTCAATCGATAATTTACTTGGATCTTTCCAACGGATTGCATTAAACAGGTATTCTATACTACCTAATTAGCTTATAACTGACATTGTATGTATAATTAATAATCGAATGCTTGCTGATATGCTATTTTTGACTTCAGAAAATATCGTCATCTCCATCCTGGCGTACCTCTTTCAAAGGATGTTAAAAAATGGTGGAGATATGCTTATAACGTAGTCGTGGAGCAGAGAGTTCGGCCTTACACTTGGGCCGCTATCAAAAAACACAGGGAAAATTACAACATATACAAAAAGACATACAAAAGTACACTGAGAAGTCCCAACGATACAGAACTTAAATTAGACCTTCAGAAATGTGAAGATAATCTACCAATAATATCAGTGGTGATCGCCAGGGAGCAGGCTAAATTCGAAGT
The DNA here is from genome assembly GCA_963932265.1 of Thymelicus lineola. Classification (NCBI taxonomy): domain Eukaryota; kingdom Metazoa; phylum Arthropoda; class Insecta; order Lepidoptera; family Hesperiidae; genus Thymelicus; species Thymelicus lineola. The sequence goes on along the minus strand of OZ010693.1, from coordinate 16,291,774 downwards.
AAGTATTTTAAATTGTAAAAATGTGTTATTAAGTTTTTCAATGTTTCAGTTATATCTTCTACTATAACACAATTTTCTTTATTTGACACTTTTAAGCTATTAACTCAAGAACCAGAAAGAATAGAAGTGGTTGAGACCGAATTTGACTGGTGGAAGCCAACCAGTTCCGATTGTGAAAGTGATTCTGATGCTGAGTCGAAGGTCCGAGTAGAGCTTTGTGTAAAGACTGAAAGAAGTAGAAGTCTCTGGAGTCATTTGTCGAGTCCAGAGAAGAAGAGAGTCTGTGAGCTGATAGGCTATGTGGAAGGTGCACCAAGGCAGGACAAATCCAAACAATATATTGGTAAAATATTAGCAATACTTTATAAAATACTGAAATTTACTGAACAAATTTGGAATATTTGGTTTAATTTTGCTAATATGGATTATGTTTTTTCAGAACATAAGATTAATTTGACGTTAGCCAATTGTTCTGTTACACTAATGAATCGGAATAAAGAAGTACTCGTGTTGACCCTGACTCAGTTTCTTGCATCTTTAGAAACCAGGCCTTCCGCGAAGGCATATAAGGTGATATTTTTATTTTACTCCTATTTTCTAAGAAGTTACAATTATATTGATTCATAAACTTGTTATTGTGGATACATTCCAGCTATCAGCCCGAGCAGAAAGTATAGTGATGGAAGGAGTGTCATCAGATGGTGAGCTGGTGCCGCTATTGACCGTGGAAAAAGGAGTTCCTACCGCTACTAACTTACTAGCCGTGGACATTGAGAAAAACCCCATGACTAGCGAAGCTGACTATGGAATCAGTTGGCTGATGGAACCAGTTGAATTCTTATATGTAGAGGTAGGGAATTAAAATTATTTGGATGCAAATACATCGGATTAAACGATGATAGTTAAATTGAAATGTTTTGTTTTAGCATGCCTTTACGGAACTAATTAACTTCTTCCAAACTCACTCCATGACGTCTGAAGACCTTGCTGAAGAGTTATCTCTTGCAGTTGATAAAGCGACTGCTGTAAGCAGATCAGTGCTGGCGTATGCGATTAGCCGTAGGAAGGTTTTCCAGGTCAATGTGGATATAAAGGGACCTTGTATTGTGATCCCCGAACACGGATGTATACACAAGTAAGTAATTGTAATCAGGTATTGGTAATATAATATTTTATACATCCATTTTATTTTATGGGAGAACAAGCTTAAGTCGGGAATTATTATAATAATATGTTTTATTTTTTTAGGTCTGGCCGAGTGATGATTTTGGATATAAGCAGAATAATAGTAAAATCTGATTTACAACCTTCAAACTTAGTCTTAGAAGATGCCACATGCATGGAGTTGGAGGAGAAACTTTACGATAGGTTACACGCAGAATGTTCTTGTCAGGTGCGTCTAATTAATTTTTGGATTTGATAAACAGGTAATTTTTTTTTTTTTTTATGCTTTAAGCAGGCAAACGAGCAGACGGGTCACCTGATGGTAAGTGATCACCGCCGCCCATGGACATTAGCGACACCAGGGGCGTCATCAACGCGTTGCCGGCCAAGAAGATGACGATAGACCCGCTTCTTGAAGGACCCCATGTCATAGCCCGGAGGGAACACCGATGCAGGTAGCTTGTTCCACAGTTTACACGTGCGAGGTAGAAAATGACGTGAGAACCGGACTGTGGACGAACGCCAGGTATCCAGGTAGTGTTGGTGAAACCTGGTACGTGATGTGCGGTGACGAAAATCAACTGCAGGTATTAAGCCAAACAGTTCTTCAGAACATTCCCCATTGTACAGACGGTAGAATACACAGAGAGAGCCTACATCTCTCAACTCAAGAGATTCTAATCCGTCTGTAAGCCGTCTGTCCGTCTGTGTAAATGCGTGATTTTGCCCCAATCATACTAAGGACTGATTTATTTTACTTGTACATGATATCGCAGTTTTGTATTTCGATTAAGGTATTATTCTGTGACTGGACGGAACCCTGGCGAGACTGTCGGAAGCACGCTGATTCGGAGCTGCATCTCATACCAAAGATTAAATCCCAGTTAGTCTTCTCGAGCAGTATCAAGAAGGACTACAAATTGCTGCCACGGTACATACCACGATCATTTATTGTACCTACGTTGTTATTTCAACCAACAGTATCATGAATAACGTGTTTTGCTTGTAGGTACAAACTGAACATATCACTGTCAAGTTTGAAATTGAATTTGTCGGATCGAATTATTAGTCACCTCCTCGATTTCTGCGATAATCTTCCAATACCGATACCTAACACTGTGCCGGTGTCTTTCATGGATTCGGGAGATTTCGTTGAAGAGCTCGAAGACCCTGTCTTGGCGGAGGCCCTGCAGTTTGATAGAGTGACCGCAGACCCTGGGTATAAGGAGCTGGTTAAATTAAGGCAGAAGATTGTCGCTGCTTATTTGAAACGGAATAGGTTTGTTTAAAATACCCTAATTAAACGCTGCATATTACAAAATTCTTTAATAAAATAAATGTTTTTTACGTGAATTAAATACGTTGATAAACATAATGCAATGTTTCCTTGTAGAACACCAGAAACCGAAATAGATGGCGCAGGAGCACAGTCTCCCATCACAGACGGAGCGCCGACAGCCGAGTTCAGTGATGAGGAGGTGGAGGAATACGCCCGATCTGTGGACCTGCCCGGCTTCGATGACAACGTCTCCCCCAGCAACACCATCGGTACCTTGCTGAGGTTTATTGTCGGTGAGTACCTACTTGCTGTTTTGGCGTTCAGTCAAGGCAGACAGAAATAATGCATAAAGTAACAGAATTTTACAAAATAAAATATTTATTTATTTATTTATTTATTTATTTATTTAGTACACACAAATAATTTAAAGAATAATTACAAAAGTAAATTTAGTACTAGGGCACTGCACGGCACTGTTTTTAATTTGGTATAAAAGCAGTCATATCTTAAAAATGTGAAACTAGACTTGTGGATTCGAATTTACTTTATTTGAAATTTAGTTATAAGGTGTTTCGCCAAACTGAACTTGAAACGTATTCAATCAATCATTCAATCAATCATTCCATACACTTTTCATCATTTTCATTGGCTTTTTATGTTGCATTGTCATAAAGAAGGAAGAAAGAAGCATAATAAAGAAGAACGAAGATCATCCGCAGTGTTTTTGTCGAACAGGGGAAGCGGTGGGTAGCAGCGATGCGATACTACCCTCCTCTAACCCAGTTCGATGGAAATATATTCTTCGGAGCACCACAACTCTTCAAGATTTTAATCTATCGTAGTTACTAAACCAAACTAACCTGCCCGTCTCACAGTGTACATATTTTTCATGGCACATTAATTTTTAAGATATACGATCGATGTAAATCTATTGATATTATTGGACGATGGAATTTACGGTCAAAATTCGATCACATTTCAATTTTGTTATCAGTGAGTTACTTCACATTACAAATATAAAATCATTACTTGAATTATTATGTGAAATAAGACTAACGATGTCCAGTTTTATTTTTATAATTAATATAAAGTATTTTTAACTAAAGTACTTACCTACCGTTATTTTAAAGGTCAAACTAACTATTTGAACATTTGAATAATAGTGTCTTCTATGTCCATTGTTATTAAAGTTCGAAGAGCCTATTTATTAAATATTTTTTGATAATCTAACTAAACTGTCTTGGAACACTTGGATCGTATATTTTTTAATTCCATTTATCGTGTAGCTTTTGCGGATCGACGTTCATCATTCACCACGTTAGAGCTGGTTGTTTTCAGAACGTGCCAAGTTGATTGAATTATGGACTATCAATTTGTCGGCGTTTTGATAAGAACCGCTCACTAATATTCATCAATGGCGCTATTTCGGAAATCACGCTTTAGTTTCTGTAAAGTTTGCTTTGCATTATTTTTATAATATTATGCATAGGTAATGATAAATCTAATGTTATTTGTCTAATGTGTAAGTTATAAGTAAATTCAATTACGAGTATTAAATATGACTAAGTATCAATATGTTTTTCTTGTAAGCTTTTCGTTCTATCAATAAATATAAAATAAATAAATAAACGCTTAAATACACTCATAGGTTTTTACTTTTTTTAACTTTTTTTTTCGTTTTTACACAGTAGGTTTTCACCTGTGTCGCGGGTGGCATGGACGACACATATGTATAACACATCACAATAACACCCCGCACTCGAGCACAAATATTATTGTCACATAAATATCTGCCTCGGCCGGAAATCGAACCCGGGACCCCTCATATGTGTCGTCCATGCCACAGTGTGTTAGTGTTTATTTATTTATCCTTGATTTAAATGCGAACGTACGTTAATATAGATTTGGACGCTGATCTCATATACAGAAAATGTAAGTTGTCAATATGTCCCACAGGTGAAATAGTGATAAACCTGAGCCGGTCCAACAAGCAGACAGACCGGCCGTATATAATGTGCAGCGTGAGCAAGGTCTGTCTGGACGTGGCCCTCATGGAGTACGGGCCGGCGGTGCAGCTGTCCGTGGGCCAGGCGCTGCTGACGGACAAGCAGCATCACAGCATCACTGGACAATACCTGGAGCTTCTCACCAGCAGTGGGGAGCTCTTCAACCTGCTGTATAGGAAGGTGATGGAATTGCTGCTTTTCTGTTCTTCCTTTTCTGATAATGATAATCTAACATTTTAACAAAAAAAAATAACCGACTTCAAATGAAGTACATCCAATAAAAAAGAATCATCGAAATCGGTTGGCGCGATATTGAGTTATTCGTCCAATTATCGCGCACATACTTAATGCAAATTTAAGATACAATTGTCAGATCTCGCTCAAATTTATGTGGGACCACACGACAAGCACCAGCTTTCGATTTAAAAAAAATCATCCAAATCGGTTCACCCAGTCCAAAGTTCTGAGGTAACAAACATAAAAAAAACAGTCGAATTGAGAACCTCCTCCTTTTTTTGAAGTCGGTTAAAAATAGGGCCTTTTTGTTGCTGATGTGCATGGGCGACGGTGATCACGTACCATTAAGTGGAACGTCAGCTTTTTATTCTACTGGTTACATCAAAAGTAAAAGAAGCTAAGTTAAAGATTTCCGACAAGTAGCAAAATGTATGTGTTTCCAGGTCCGCGCGGACTGTCCCGAGTTCAAATCCCACTTCCACAGCGTGGAGCACGCGCTGGTCGCCGACACTGGGCCCGTGAGCCTGCTGCTGCACGCAGACGCGTTGCGGACCCTCATCAAATATCTCCAGTATTTACGGGACAAGTGAGATTCATTTTTGTAAATTATATGTATATAGTCGTATGTAGGATTTCTTGCGGTAGGTACCAAAACTACCAAAGTTATTCGCAGTCATTAAAAATAAATACATACCTTTTATTATTATCCTTATGACCTACCTTATTACTAATGCCTGTTGTCCAATGATAGTAACGATCTAATCTGTCTCTAATCTGTCTTAATAAAAACTGTTCTTTATAATTTAAAGTTTTAAGCAACACTAAACATAGCTTTGCTGGGTTTAGTGTTGCTTAACAACGCCATTTACTGAAGTAGCTTTAGTATTGCTACTTGCGAATCCTAGCTAGATCGATTTATCGCCCCCGAAACCCCCTATATACTAAATTTCATGAAAATCGTTGGAGCAGATTCCGAGATTCCAATTATATATATATACAATAATTGCTCGTTTAAAGGTATTAGATAATACATTTTATATTAACATAACTTTTAAAAGAACCTCACAACCACAATACAGAGGTATTAAGAAGTTTCAGTGCCTCTGTCTACCACCACATTCTCTGGTGGTCTTCTTCTTACGTCGTATTTTTCGTTACTGAAAGTCGTGTCCAGAATGAAAGTCCTTCAAAGTGCTTATGATTCGCCTCCATTCTCCTCATTCTTGGGCTCTCTGGTGGTATTAGCTGCTTTATACAATTAAAATAAACGTGAAGTCCATGTTTTTCAGGGTCCAAAACAGACATGCATTAAACTTGAAGAATCTAGTCGCACCAAAGGTCAGGACTATGTGGGACTGCTTGATGCACACTGAGGCCGACCCTCCTGTACCCCCTGGAGCTACTAAGTTCAGCTATTCAGTTAGGTAAGAAAATTGCGACTCGTTATCATTGATTTATAATGGAATTCAACTATCCATTACCACAAAACAAAATAAATTATCACTTGATGTTGTAAAATAAAAAACTCATGAGGAAACCTTGGCGAAAACAATACGAAGCGTTGTCAGGTATCTTCACAAATGACGAAAATTAAATGCCCCAATTACCCGTTCAAATCCCTTGGTAGTTAACCCTGCTACATAAGTTTCAATTGAAGCAGTCAATGGTCTTCTACAAAGTCATTATTGTGTGACAACTACTAACTTAATTGATTTAAACAACGAAAGTATCTGAATAAAACGCAAAGTTGGTTCATAGCATATAATACAAATGTTTGACCTGCTTCTAAATGTCAGCCGCCAAACGACTCGCGTGTTCCGGCTGGGGGCTGGAAAGTCAGTCCATTCTTTCTATTTCTTCTCTCTTTCTAGGCCAGCAGACGATTAGTGATGCTTTTTGTGTTGCTGATGTCCATGGGCGACGACAGCCACTTACCATCAAGTGAATCGTCCCATATTTCCACAAGAAATTATGATATGTTCCAGGGCATCTTCAGTATCTATTCGCCTATGCCACCTGGACAGTGCGCTTGTAGAAGTTCGTCTGGTGTCGCTAGAGAGCGACTGCGTGTTCCGCGCCAACGATCGCATGATCTTCAAGCTATACTTGGGCTCCTTTCAGCTGGATGATCTGTCTGAGTCTACGTTATATCCAAAGGTAAAAAAGTTTACAAATACAACAAAATTTTCACATTGCACTGGCTGGAAAGTAAAACACGATTTCAGATCAAGGTTTCTCTAATATTTATCGACGATCTTCCGATAACTAATTGGTCACTGGCAGAAAAATCCTGCGTCTACGGAACAACAGACAGGAAGTTGGTATAAAAACACTTTTTGAACGTCATTTTCAACTACAAGATAATTAATTATAATTAATTAATTATAATTATAATAGTGATCCATTTCTTAAAATAACGCAGTATCTTTTTCGCCTCAGCTGATTTGGCCAGACGAAGACAAAGTGATCGAGATAAAGTACGTCCGCGCGGCGCAGGGCATGCGGGCGCGCGCGCACGCCGAGCTCAGGATCTACGTGGGCAGGCTGCACGTGGTGCTCTTCTGCAGTATGCTGCATCATCTGCAGGTGGGTTGGCCAATGGCGTGGTATTATGTCACTAAAGATGCTGGTATAAACCAGCATAAGCTCTGAAATTTTATTGGCCTTGGTACTATTTTGTAATAAACTTTAGTTTTTTTACGAATAATAGAAATATTATAACTATTGAACTTTTTTTGGGTGCGAAATGTAAGAGGCTTAGTATGAGCTGGTCGTGTCATGACCAGTGGAGTAAATATCAGTCAAAAGATAAATGGCTCGATTGTTGATAAATAAATTGTCAATTCTGCTAGATTAGGCAGATACAGATATACCAGTTCTTCTCGACTGAACAGAATATAGTTTTTACAGCACCTAAAAACTAAATTCTATAATCAAGCTGTATTAATTTAGCTTATGTTCTATATTTGCAGCAATTCCTAGAACCGTTGTTACCCAGTACAGCAGCATCAGAAGCGGCGGCGGCAGCAGAGAAGGCCGCCCAACGGCAAGCCGCTGCGTTGAGGGTTGCCCCGACACGCGTCAACCTGGCTATTGAGGTGACATTTTGTATCTGATTATAATCGCTTATGATGACGATCCGGTATCTCAACAATTGGTAGTGACAATGTCCGTTTTATTTCACAGATACACGCACCGGTGCTATTACTGCCACAGAAGCCATCATCTCCAAATTTACTAGTTCTCAATATGGGTTGGTAAAAGTTCTAATATAAATGAATGAGCTGTGGCTATCACTTTCTTAGAATATCGTATTGCAAAATTCTGCCTTACTCTCCAGGTGATCTTCTAATTGAGAACTTCTTCAAGCCCATACACGCAAGCCAGGAAGCCAGCAGCCCACTCCAATGTCCAGTCATTGACAATGTTCTGATAAAGCTGGTGAATATCACGCTTTCCCGAGCCGTGATGACCTTAGCGGGCACTTTGGAAGTTCAGGTAACTTGTTTGGATTACTTTCTGGTGGATCATGAGAAAGGTATACGATTACGACAGTCAGTACTAATTTTTTAAGTCGAAAAAAAGTAGATGCTGATGCAAAAAAAAACCGGGGAATCTGCTTATTTCTGATTCTCCACATTTTATTGTAGATTCAAGAAAAATGCTAATGCTAATACCACCGTACCGTACTACCATATAAGGAAACTACGTTAAATTAGGTGGTACCCAGCGATCTTCATCAGAAAAAATCGGAAGCAGTACTCAATTCAATACATGCAAATGTTGTCATAACTGTTTTGCCAAGAGTTGAAACAGAATCAATGATTAAAACAAATGAATATCCAGGAGCCGATCCTGGAGCCGATGGCGATCCGCTGCGACATGAAGCGCGCGGTGTGCTACCAGCAGGTGGCCTCCACCGCCGGCTACCGGGACCTGTTGCTGTGCGAGGCCGACACCGTCATCGACACCGTGATGATCAACCTCGGACAGAAGGATTTGGCCACAGTACTAGCTGTGTACAGTGATAACTTGAGCGAGGAGAATTATATTGGTAAGCTTTCCGAGAATTGTGTTCTGGATAGTATGGGACGATTAATCTTCCACATTCAGACCAGCTTTTCAGATAACAGCCAGTGCTCGAGAATAGCATGGGATGATTAATCTTCCACATTCAGATGAGCCTTCCAGGTAACGGCCAGTGCTTTCCACGAACATTCACTAAAAACCATTTTGTGCTGGATAATTTTTTTATTTTTATAAATTAAACGTTATAAATATAGTCATGTTCATACCTTTGGGCCTAACGATATTTAATACCTACTACCGTTGCAGGTAGCATCGTGCCAACTTCACCCGTCGAGGTAGCGTCGTCTGACGCAACGGTAAAAAAATTGCAAGCATTTTTCGCTCAAGGTGAACCTGTCAGAAAGGAATCAGTTTTGAGGTAACTTTCCAAATACTAACTAACATATTTTTGAGACTTGGGAAATTTTGAAAACTACTTATAAAGGATCCGTCTACAAAATTTCTAGATTCACATTAGAAGGCGTGGAACTGAAGCTGTTTTCTGATATGGATGAAGTCCTCAGTTCACCGGTCCGAGACCTTAACCATGGACTGGCTAAGCTTACTGCTGGAGAGGCAACATTGACTATGGACCATTATTCTGATAAAAGTCTGGAAGTGAAGGCTAGCTTGCAGAGTTTGCTTATAGAGGATATACGGCCTAATCCTGATATTGTCATAAAAAGGTAAGTGAAGTAATATAGAAAAATATTAAGATATATAAAACTGTATGGTTATCATGCCGGATCACCGTGTCAAGGGTCCTGGGGTTCGATTCCTAGCGAGGCGGAAATTTTATCAATGAGTTTGACTTTCTGTTCTCGATCTGGGTGTGCAAGTTTGTGTCCTTGTCTTTATGAGTTGCCCATGGCACCCACGACACAGGGAATCTTTGTGTGGGGCGAATGTGAAGCGTTATCTTTACTATGTCCAATCTAGGATATTCCAATCACAAGGCGGCGGCTCCCGCGCCACCGGGGGCATCTCAGTCTCCCGGCCGCCGCTGCTGGACGCCAGCCTGCGTCACTCAGCCCGGGCAGCCACCCTGGACGTGCGGCTCGACCGGACCAGACTCAACCTCGCGCTGCCCTTCCTGCTGCAGCTGGCTAGGACGCTGCTTGACGCTATGCCTGGTGTGTACTTGTGGCCCAAACGTAGTGGTAGTCTTGACAGGAAGTTATTAGACTAGAGAAAGTGCAAGTAGTTTATTTACAAATAACTACTTACTTGCACTTACTTTCTTGCATCCAACCGATATGCCTCAATAATGGTTTCACTTGAAAGGCAATAATCCGAAGGTGGTTTGAGACCACTAAAACAATGCATCAGGCACATTCGGTCCATTGATAAAATCTATTTTCCACTTTTCCCATACAACAATTTGAAGATAATTATTATCTTAAAGATGGCGCATCATTAACATCAACAACAAAAACACTGATGTGTCATTTTCATCACAAAATTAGAGTATAAACACGCCGGGTATCCATCTACAAAGACTTTGAAACATACGATTTTAAATTATTATTATTAGTCACTGTTTTTGTTTAGTCTGCTACAAAATAATTGTTAAGTATAGCTTATATATATTATAACTGACTTTATCTACTACTAATCCTAGGAGAAAAAATGATGGAGGGTGGGCTGGTGAACCACGGCTACGTCGGCGACGGACCACCACGATCAGCCGGTACCAGAGGCGGTCGCTTCCCCTCATCCAGCGATTCTACCAGCGGATACTACTCTACTGGTATGGAACGACCAGCCATGTTATTTATTTATAATAATAATAATATGTTTATTTGCAATAACGATCATTATTACGATGATATAAGATAAATTGTCAATTATTGTTACTTAAGTTTCTTTGCAGCTGCTGCAGTTCCAGAAGAGATGCCAAGTATAACCATTTCCGTGCAATGTCGACAGCCCGAGATCATGTTCTTCACTGATCTCACTAAGAGCGAGGGTCATGCTCTTCTCCTCCGCACGGAACTCCTCATTGACTACTCCCGTCACTCCAATACGGAGAACCTTGTTATATCCTTCGCCGGTCTCCAAGTCATGTCCAAGTTACAGTCCAAGTTGAAGAACCTTCCTCCTCAGCTGGTGCTGAAGCCGTGCGATGTAGAATTTTCTAAAGGTTTCAAGAGCATTGAGGAGGGAATTCAGGTCCGATTCTCCGTGTCCGAGATAGACGTCCATATTGCTGCAACAACAGTTCATACCATAATGGGTAATTTGGTTTTTAGCTTATTTTTAGTGAAAATACTTGCCTAATCACATTTCTAATCACTTTCTTAAAAAAACTTCCTACTTAAAATCATACTTTCCCGCAGATATTGTTGAAGAGATAACTTCAGAGCTAACAATACCGGAAGAGAAGGAAGCATTTAACTTCTCTTCTTACAACATCAAGCAAGAGAAGCAAGAAGAAGATCTCTGGTCTCCGAAGAAGTTGACGCCGTTGATACCGTACAGCGTGGACGACCCCTACATCCAGCCGAAGTACCCCATCATCCAGCCAATGGAGACTTTCAACGTGAATATCCCTAGTGTCAAGATCATGTTCGAGATAGAACAGAATGTTCGAGTACCCATTTTAGTTGTTAAGGTGGGTGTTTGTTGGACTTAAATATTTTTTAATGATTTCAAGGTCAGTAATGAAAATTATAGCGACAAGGAAATTTACTTCGTAATTTATAGTTGTTCAAATTCCTAAATATTTGATAATGTTTTACTTTAACATCGCCAAGTCGCTCAGTCCTAAATTGTGGTGTCATGAACATTTAATTTTACCCAGAAAAGAATTGAAAACTTCGCCACGTATCACATACTTAACTATCTTATTTGTAAACCAAAATACTGATATTGATAATGTAAGTAATAATTAGAATATTGTATAAACCAAAACAATTTGATAAAAATCTCGTACCAGCTTTCAGCAGAAATGTCTCTACACGACTGGTCGAAACAACTTCACGGAGGTGGGTCGTTGAGCATTCAAGCGTCAGTCTTCAATGAGAAGGTGGATGCTTGGGAACCGTTGATAGAACCAGTGCTGGAAGACAATAAACAGAGACCATGGGAGATCACAGCCACTTTATTCCAAGTAAAAAATCCTTAATTACTAAACCTTAAAATACTATATAACATGAAATATGTATACAGTAGGTAGTGGTATAACCTACACCTGGTAATACCTTTGTCTAGATAGTCTTAAGTCAACTCCTTTGATTAACTCCCTGTTTAAATGATTTATTTGTATGTATCATGAATTATTTTAATTATAGGCAAAATCTTATCCTATGTCGTCACGACTAGAAACTGACATAAAAGAAGAAACTATGTCGGACCAAGCTTCATCAAGTAAAAGTACGAAAAAACGCAGCGAATTTGAACCCGAAACATCAGCCGATGAAAACGACACTGACAACGAAATGGTGTTTATCAGAAACCCATATAACGAAAACAAACGGTATGGGTTGAGGTTCAAACCTGGTTATATGCCTTTTATAAGAGCCTTGTATGCCGATGAATCTGATCCGGAACAAGAAAATATTATGATGGATAGGATGACGAACGCAATGGGACATCTGTTTTCAGAGTAAGTTCAAATGAAGTCTTACCCACTATTACTACACTAATGAGACCCAAAAAGTTCTTTGAGTTAGGAGTCGAAATAAAACTGATAACTATTTAATTTTAAATCAGTAGTTAATATAAAAGTTTTGAATTCAGGAGTGAATCGGAAGCAGAAGGCAATATAAGTGATGATGAAGATTATTCGTCGGCATCACAGCAGAGCGCAGAGGAAGACAGGGAAGAAGACAATGAGGAGGACAAACCTGTAACCTTCATCGACAATGACGAGAGGAAAAGAGATGGAGAAGCAAAGAATGTTACATTGCAAGTACGTAAGAGTATGAACTAGACTAAACGCATAAAAAATTTAAAAATCAAATTATAAATATAAAATCGAATTTAAGAGATTTAACTACGGTCGATCAAATAAAATAAATGGAATTCAAAATTACTTAAAATTATATTCTGTTTAAGATTTAAAATCAGTAGGTAGTGTAGTTAAATATTGAGTTCGATTCTTTATGAGGGGCTGGCATAAGAGGTAAGTTCTATATTTGTCTATGGAGTAAAATATAATCTCCTCCTTTTTCAAATGATGTGACACCAGGAGCCCAGTAGGGAAGCGAGCGTAGAGTCGTGCGAGCCGGAGGGCAGGCTCTGCACGTACATAGCGGTGTCGGCGCGCAACACGCTCAACGTGACGTTCGCGCCGTCCGGTGCGCGCGCGCTTCGGACGCTGTGCGACGCGTTCGCCGACCGCACCGTACTCGTCAATGCCATCGTCGCCGCGGAAAGCCCGTTGCAGCTCGTTAATGATATTGGTGAGGATGGAACATTATCACGATGTGGATAAGAATATGCCTTAACAGATCCCAGGGAATTTACCATAAGTGAAAAATACTAGATTCAGATTGTGGTCAGAACTTGATGTAGTGTATAATGTAGGTACTTGAATTGGAACCAAGTTGAATTTTCAACAGTCATTAAAGTAATTTGGAGTCATCTCGTGATATCAGTCGAGTGGTGGTAATTCAAATAATGGGGCAAATAAAATGTTACGTGATTATAAGGGTCTCAAAGAAAGCAATTTTTAATTAGGTGCACAATATAATTTATTTAAAGTTACTTTAACCTGAGAAAAGATTTAGTACTTAAAATCAAATCTTATTTCCTGCTATATAAAAATGAAATTTGATAAATGTACCATTATAATATTGTAATACAGGTCCAGGATCGACAGTCCACTTGCGTACCCGCGCTGAGACCGACCTCGCCGGCCACGACAGAGTGATAGCCATCGCCGATTACGACGTCGATGTGAGCCGACCCAGCACTCCTGGTCAGTCTTCTCTTCACATTTGTATAACACTTATTAGTAATGTTTATAAAAATGCAGATAATAATTAGAATTCCAATTTTGTTGAAGGTTGTGATACTTCTGGAGCAGACTTACTAGATGATAATATAAAGAAGAAACAGAAGCATGAATTGTCAGACGTCAATGATGAATGGGATTGGTAAGAATAAAATATTTTATGAGCAATTATAAAAATACGCATAGCAAACGATTGAAATGATTAAAGCTTATGTAGGTTGACGAATGAAGACTGGACGACGTACCTAGAGGATTTTGGGTAATATTAACTAGTGTTAAAGTTAGCCATAATTCATATCTCGCTAAATACAAATTTCATTTGTGTCAGATAACCAATGATAAAAATCAATCACAAATGTTAAAGTAATCGTAGAAACTAATCCTTTATCTAACTACAGTTTACCGATTCTCTTACTATCTGAAACAGCTTCGAAGGAGGGTTCAGTGGTGCAGCAGAGACTGCAACTGAAACCCGAACTTCCCCGGGGGCTCCGTCCGGGGCCGCGGCGCTGCGGGCGCGGCTCACTGATCTCACGCTGGCGGTGCGGCTGCATGACCTCGACCAGCTTACTGTGAGCTGTCTTACCTTCCTTATCATTTGCCTTCTAGGATTCAATCTTTTAGGAAACATGTTAAAGATTATAGTCGCATTTATCACTTTAATATTTTTAATGAGTACTTAATGTTTGAATTTCTCTTCTTTTGTCATTATTATCACAAATTTGTAGTGAATTACGAAGACTTAACCCAATAAATCTGTGTCGTTTGAAATTTTTTACTACTTAATTAGGATGTCTTCTTGAAAAAATTGCTGCTTAGCAATAAGACAACCCATTGTTTCCGTATTTTTAAGTTTGTCTCTTATTTTCTTTAAGTTGGTTAACAATGATAAATATTCGTATTCAAATATTTCAATGTCTTCTTCCCAACAGATCTTATGTCCCCAACGCTCAGTATCGAAGCTCCATGTTCTACATCCAAGTAAGAACGGAACGCGGTACTACATTGTGGTGGAGAGGACTTCCAAATACAATAACAAGAAGATCATTATCAGATCTCCATTGCAGGTAATAACGAAGTTAAAATGTCTAATGTATGATATGATATTCATTTCATGTATCCACATGACATTAGAATGTGGATCCTTCTATATCTTCCCCTGGCCTTTAAGAGAAACAGCACAAAATAATTGATTAGTTACGTTCACACAATTGTGGTGATGTAATTTAAAGGCCTGTATGTATTGTAGACCTGAATAGCATATTTTCAACATTTTACTGCCATGATTCGGGTTAACCAAATGTCCCACGAGGAGACTTACCTTTTAACAAACAAATCAATTCCATGTATGCTGTAGACTGTAGGTTCTTAGGCTGAGTGCGGCCTTTTTCATTGGTTCTCGCTGCAATTTCTATACCTCGCCGTTTTCGTATTGTAATAATAATAATGTGTTAGGTATTTTAATTTTAATCTTGGTAATGTTTGTAAAAGCTGTTGCAGCGATTTACTTTGAAATACTTCTTTATATATATACCTATACTTTTTCTTTCTTTATTCCCGTTTAGGTCCGCAACGAAACATCCTACGCTCTGGAGCTGCTGTACCGTCAATCGGAACTGGAAGCGGCGGGCGCGGAGCCGGTGGGCGCGGTGCGGAACCCGTTCTGCGGGCTTCTGCGGCTGGCGGTGCTGGCGCCCCACGACACCTTCAACGTACCGCTATACATCGCGTACCACTGCAAGCTGTATCTGTTGCCGACTAACTTTGAGTAAGTTTTGTGAGGCTGACTGTACTAATTTTTTTTAAGGAAATAAACGACAAACAAGCTGATGATCAACCTGACGGTATTATAAGTGGTTACCGTCACTCAGGACACCAAAGGCATCACTGATGCGTTGCCGGCTAAGAAAGAGAGAAGAACAAGAAAGAAAAAACTGGGTCTCTAGCTCCCAACCGGAACAACACGATAAGAGTGCAGGATATTGTTCAGAAATTTTAGAATATGTAAAGAACAGAATATTTTAAGCTTACTTTGGCCTGGTCATTCTGCCGGGATTATTATCTACTTACAAGTACTATTCTCTTTCATTAATTAATTATAGGGCACGAATCTCTTCATAACTAACGAGGACTAGAAACTCCACCACTATATTGGTAGAGTTTAAAGCTAACCCAAGTGTCGAGAGTTTTTGAGCCCCTGAAGGCTTCTGACAAGGATTAACGACTGCTATGGCTTCAGAAGCACAGAAGTGCTCAAGAAAAAAAATGAATTTATTCAAAAAATATTTCTTGAATAATAAAATTGTTTGTCTTGACAGGAATTACCAGGTGGCCACTCAAGGCATATGGTGGATGGAGCTGGCCGCTGACATGGACGTGCCCCGGGATATCATTTGCCCGGCCAAAGCGGATGGTGATCCCACGGTGTTTGCTATGAGAGTCTTACCAGTCGAAGGTAAGGTGTGACAATTTGACGAATACTAAAATAGTACTCTTACACCAGCCAAGAAGAAAAAGGTGATCACATTATGGCAGGCTCTTTGATATTGTTTTAGTTAAAACTATTTTTTTTATTATTTATTATACTTGCACATCGTGAAGTCAGTCATTATATATTACTCGTATATCAATAGTTTCGTAAAATCGATTAGGGCTCCCTCAGCGTTTTGTTCGTTCACTCGAAGAAGATATAAAACATTGTATATTTTTCAGGTGTTCAATCTCCAAAGATTTCGCGGTCTATTCCAAACTTGCTCCTCCGCATTCTACCACCACTGGGAGTCCACAACCGTCTCCCACACGCCTTGCAGCTGTCCGGAGACGCCATCAACATCCGGGTGGAGCCAGGGGAACGAGCTCATGTCTACACCTTGAAGATGAACCAATGCCACAAACTCACTCTAGACATGCATTATCTTGGAGTGCCGTGGAGCGGGAGCTTTAGGTTTTCGTTGGGTAAGTCTATCATACTAATTAAAAGTCACTAAGTACTTTATATATTTAGCAGAAGACCGTAGTTTTGAACATTTCAGGCGTCATCAGTAGATGCACGAGTGACTACTTGTCGTCCGTAGGTCCTGGCTGTTGTCATAAAACACGTGGTGGCCCGTGTCGTCAACTCTCTAGATCTCAACGATGTCTAAAGGTCCATAAATTAATCAAAGCTTTAGCTTTACTTAAACTTGGTTTACCAGGCTTTTATTATTAAGCCGGTGAAGATTATGAACTATTTCCTAAAATCCTTACTGGCAACTAGTACTGGACTTTGTTTATTTAGTCGGTGAGGATTTCGGATCATAGCGAACATGTCTATTGTATTGTACAAAATCAAAATCGCTTGTTTATCATATCTTCATTTCTCACAGATATGACAGAGAAGATTATCAGCATGCGCACGGAGTGCGACACAGAGGGCAGCACCAAGCGGCTGGCGGTGTGCGCGCGCGTGCAGCTGGGGGCAGCCGTCAAGCTGCTGCTGTACGCCCCCTGCTGGCTCATCAACAAGACAGGCTTGCCACTGCAGATCAAGGTAACGTAGACTTGACGTAGGGGTAATAGGAGCAAGACAAAGTTCTCAGCTCGACGTAATGGAGACATCTGTTAAAACTTTAAGTACTTAACACTTTTTACGTAGATAAAGAATTGTAGATAGAAATTGTAAAAAAGATAATTTTTAAATAGGTAAGACATTAAAACTGCAGACACCCTATTTCCCCGTTTCCCCCGTGCCACTATTATTTGATTAATGAAACCATACAATTTTCCAAGTCCTTACCTTCTCATCATCCTATCCATATTCTGAAAATTGCACGTGCATGTTAGTAATAATTTCCAGCGTACTCAATCCCACAAACGTACCGCTCCCCAGGGCCGCTCAGACGTGTGCCACGAGCTGTCAGACGAGCCGTTGCTGTGGTGTCCGGGGCGCGGGGAGGAGCGGCTGCGCGTGCGCGTGCACGCGGCGGGCTGGTCGCGCGCCTGCTACGTGCGCGCCGCCGCGCCCGGCCTGCTCGTGTGCGCCAACCCCGAGCGCCGGGTCAACTATCGCATGCTGCTTGATGTAAGACGAGGCCCATGTCTGAAGTTTTCCCTCTGCGCTATGACTAGGACTTTACAGTAAACAGTTTCAGGTTGAAAACACATCTGCAGCTACCTTGATGATAGGTGATTAAGGCGACGGTCCGTTAGCTAGTTTGCCCATCTCTTTTATAACAAAAACTGTCAGATACTTACTTGGTGGTGCAGGAGCCCCCAGCAGAAAAACCTTGCGCTATTACCTCATCGGTTGTTCAGCAGAGGGCATTGAGAATAAAGGAACAGAAATAAAACGAACCCCTTTCACTCAAAATCCATGTGGTTACAAGGATGACATCAAACTCTCAATGAGCTTCTGGAAAATCAGTAATTTTATCGGCCAACAGGTAACCTTATCGGAGCTGTGTCCTGAGCTGACAAAGATCGTGACGTTACTGCCTTACTTCCTCGTGTACAACGACACTAAGAAGCACCTACGGTTCATGGAAGAGAACGAGGCAGCCGACCTGTGGATAGACCTGGCCCCCCAGCAATGCACGCCGTTCTGGCCGCAGACAGACTCCATGTCCATGCACTGCAAGTACCGAGACTCGACGCTCGTGTCGCAACATTTCCCCATCGCAAAGAATCACTTTACTGTACTTAGGATGGACAAAGGGGTAAGTGAAGTAATCACGAAACTAGAACAAAGTTTTATTCATCAACTCAAATCCTAATGAATAATGTAAATTTTTGGGTACATTACTATATCGGGATAAATAAATTTAACAGGAACAATTTAACTACATAAGTATATTAAAAACATTATTTTATTTTTTATTCCTTTTCTACTAATTCTTACTTAAAAAATAAATATTATTTCATACTTAAATCTCCACATTAAATTTATTAAAGCCTTACAAACAATCATAATTTGTCTTCGATTACGTTGACTTTTCAAGAGACAGCGTTCCATCATCGTGCAAAGTATAAGCAGTTCCTCTGGACTTATGGGTCCATATCTTGGTGGCCTTGAGGTGAGCGTCACTTTGCTCTTGGGCTGTAGATACTGGTGGCGCTGGTTCTACGGGGATATTTCCCATAGATGCTGGGACTCGGTATTTTTCAGGAGAAGTTACCTGGAAAAGATAAACAACTTTTAATGCAAAATTCTATACCGATTCTGTACCGTAACAGAATTACAGAATTTAAGTATTATGAATTTATATTTCTATTGTTTTGCTAATCAACTTACGGTATAGTGGGGTACTTTATAGGAGTCCACAGATTCCAATTTAGAATGATAGTTCATCAAAGGCAATGACCCCAAATTTTCAATTTTGTATGAATTTGGATCAGCTTTTACAATGGTTGGGACATTGTTTGTAAACGACACTTCATAATCATCTTCTCTTAAATTTAATGGTTTTGGCAGCTGTTCTTCTTGCATAAGACCGCTGTCAGTAAAAATGTTAGCACCATGTCGGTTTTCATTTGCTTCTCGATATTCATATGGATTAATATTGGGCAATTGTTGATTCTGCAAAACTTTGTCAGAATTCAGTTTTGTATTTAATCCTATTTCGTTCTTGTTGATAAATAACGCTGATGGGCCTTGTTCAGAAAATCTGAATGGCTTAACTTCGTCCAATTCATTTATGTTAGGATTACTATAATCAATACTGTAAGGTCTAAAACTCTGTTGGGCAACGAAAGGGTCATGGTGAAAAAGATTGTTTCCACTATTTAATACTGAATCGTAATCGTTAAACATAACTTTGCTTTCGTGTTTCTCTCTTTTATTTGGCGATGCTCTCTCTTTTTCATTTGCGAATTCTACTATTTTATCTAAGTCTTGTTTTGACAGAAACTTCATGATGGTATTTAAATCCTCGTCCCCTAGTCCTTCGTTAGGTCGACTACTAACCTTAGATCTTGAGCTTTGAGGTTGTCTGGCATCATCCGTTTGATATCCAGGCGGTGGAGTGAATGAATATACTCCCTTAATTGGATAGGATATTGGTGGTCTATTGTAAAACCTTATCGGTGGATTCGAGTAGTATTTGGCTCTCTTGATTCTGACGTATTCTTCATGTTGACACCCTTGGCACACACCACTGCGAGTCCTTTCACTTTTAATTTCAATCACAGCACACATTACGATGACAAAACCAACATAAATAAGCTTCATCGCGCGCACTTCGTGTTCGGCTTCGCGGCTCTACTGATAACTGAGGGAGTGAAATTTTGTGTCATTTCTTATAACCGGAGATGAAAGCGGTGCGTGTAAATCAAATTAGAACCTGTATCGCGCTCGACTGATATATGCAAACATGTGTGTATTACCGCATTTCATGTGTAATACCGTAATGTACGAATTACTAGGTCTGTACTTTCATTCCTCAAGATAATTACCTATGTTTTTAAAATCATTCATTCTTATGGGTAGATATCACTAATACACGTTACTTATGCCCATCAATTTATTTGATTCTACCACCATAGCAGAACAGTGCTTTGTCAAGGAGAGGAAGAAATGGCGAAAGTAACTCCTCAACACATCTCCATCATTTTTTTACATCTATTAGGATACATATAAGTATTTATGGAACCTTTAAAATCGTATATTTACATATTATAGTAAGATGGGTACCTATAACCCGGTCAAATTTGCTTAAAAAAAGGTTACATAAATTCTGAGATGGCAAAATTTTTTTGTGAATGTTCGGAACACCATTATAAAATGAAATGTAAAAAGATCCTATCGATCCGCCATTTGCAAAAAAATATTCAAGGACAAAGTTCGCAAATATAGGTTTTTACGTTTTTCAGCCAAACGGTAAATAAGTTTTATCTAAAATTATATAAGCAGAAATTGTAGAAATTGAAGGATGAATTTCATACAGAATTTGTTATCCTATATGATACAGCTTAGTGATACACATGACACCGTGGTCTAGGTTAAATAAAGTCTGCGCATAGGCTTCGTCAAGACAAACCTGATTCGGAATAAAATAAAGCGGAACTACCAGCAATTATTCAAATTAGTCAACGTTATCAAACAAAAAAGTTAGGAACATTAATTCAACGCCTACGGTAAAAATTCACCAACTTATCTGTAATATTTTTATGTAACTTGTCCACAGAGCGCAATCTGTGTAGAGGTGACGGGCGGTACCGTTCGGCCTTTCACGATCACATTCAAACCTTACACAGCAGGCGATGCACCCGTACGGATAGACAATCTATGCGATGATCTGTTTTTGAAACTCCACCAGGTAAAAATCTTCTAAATCTCTTACAACCGTAACATTCAATGTAATTTTCAGTACAGAGGTAGGTACATTTTTTTAATTTAGAAATTCTCATGTCAACCAGTGCTAATGATTTTAGGCAGACTCAGGGCAAGTGGCATTATTGAGTCCATACCAGTCAATGTTGCATACTTGGGATGACCCCGCCAAGGAGAGAAAATTAATATGGAATCTTTATAATAATAAAGGAAAGGGATTCGAAGCTGATTTCTCGGCAGATGGGTTAGTAAAAACGAAAAGTAAAGGAATATTTTAACACAAATGACGTGAAAATTTCAGCGTTGTTTGTCATGTTACTTTGTAATTCTATTCTATAAATTCATGAGCTATTTATTTTCGCCAGGTTTGGAGAAGAGAAAGTAACCTTCCATTCTGTCAAACACCAACCACTGGTCGCTACTAGCAGTGTCACCTCTAAATTATCATCGACGCTCAAACGACTTACTCCAAAATCCCCAGAAGCTCACTCCTCGAGCAGCGATGATTCGGACAGCTCAGACCTTACGGAAAGGAGGAGAAAGAAAATGAGAAAAGACAAGGTCATCATTTATTGGATCTCCTTTATGGAAGGGTACCAAAGAGTATTCGCATTGGTACAGGATGAAAGAATCGCTCATCAATACAGAATGAGGATCAACGCGGAAAAAAGCAACTATGAAGTGTACATGTCGTTAGCCAGCATCGGCGTGTCAGTTTGTGTGCAAACAAATTCAGGCGTAAAGGAACTATCGTATATAAGCATAACAGATTCACT
The DNA here is from genome assembly GCA_963932265.1 of Thymelicus lineola. Lineage (NCBI taxonomy): Eukaryota > Metazoa > Arthropoda > Insecta > Lepidoptera > Hesperiidae > Thymelicus > Thymelicus lineola. Next base: position 16,269,978 of record OZ010693.1, on the reverse strand, counting down.
TCCAAGATGGGAGATTAATGTTAGTGATAAATGGAAGAAGCTAGCGCCGGACGTTGCGGCGTGGACCGAGGAGAAATATCAAATGGAGCAAAAGAAGTGCCAGGTGAAGGAGTATATCGAAATTGACTTTGAAAAAATGCAAATGACCAAACCATTCTTCTCAGAGTTGAGACGAACTTACAATCCCGGCGTTTGGATGCAACTGAGAAAATCTGATACGCATACGTACTGTCATCTAAAGTTGCACCGGTTCCAGATAGACAATCAATTACACGATGCCGTGTTCCCCAGCGTACTGTACCCGTCACCTGCATCACCTCATGTAAAGTCCAAACATATTAAACCTAGCATAGAACTCGTGGCTCTTAAACAACACAGACCATCGATCAATCAAGATGTGTACAAGTACCTCAAAATCCTGATACAAGGTTACTGTGTGAACTTAGACCGTGGGTTCGTCAATTACGTATTTGAAATTTTGAATCATTGGAAAGTAAAGGAGAAGCCAGCTGTTAGGCTCAGAGCTGATTTGGCTCTAGTCCACATGCCCTTGCCTGTTATAGCTATGAAAACTCAAACTAGCGCGCAAAAAAACATCGTTTTCGAGTACGTTCACCTATCCCCAATCAAACTGACTCTTAACATGTCATCTAAAGGTTACGGTTCAGAAAATACGAGATTAGAAAATACTGGCAAGACTCGTTTGGGAAATCAGAAGGAAAACCGGCCTAAGCTCTTTAACAGTGATTTATTGGAGTACTTGTTCAATTCCTGGGCTTCTTCCTTGTGCGATATGAGGGATGTAGTTATAAGGTCAGTTGTATCAAAATAATATCAATTAGAGTTATTTTAAATAACTACAAGCTACAACACGCATTAAATTTCCAGAATGGGTTACTTGGAGCTGAGGAATGCGCCAATAACAGTGTCAGCTCTAATAGATACTGCATCCCGACATTACTGGGTCCAGTTGGTGCAGCAATTCTATGTATTGGTATTGGGATTGAATATCCTTGGCAATCCTTACAGCTATATAGGCGACTTTTCTAAGGGACTCAAGCAGTATTATGAGCCTTGTTTGGTGAGTAACTACGAACATTTGCCTTCGTAGCTCGTCTAACTTACCTACAGTAACGGCTTATGCAATGTTCTCTGGCACAGGGTAGAGCATGTCCTCTGAGAGGATCAGAGACATCGCAGCTCCTGATACAGGGAGCAGGTAGACTGCTCGGTTGTACGAGTGACGCTTCACAGTCTACTATCTTCGAAGATGCTTTACGACTGAGACCTGCAAAAAGACGTACAGGTGAAAAAGCAATGTTTACCTTAATCTAAGTTTAGCTTACTTACCGTGTATTGTCCCATGCTCAAACGCGATTACCACTTCCCATCTTTTTTGTCTTTCAAAACAGTTCTCATTTGAGACAATAGGTAAAGACCAATTGACTCTGAATAGTGCTGATAGTTTTCATGATACTGAAATAGAAATATAGAAAGTAAATGCAGTCCATCTTGATTATCCATGGGCGTACTTAGTTTGTGGATTAGGGGAGGCACACTCATCAGATTCCATATAAACGCAGAAGAAATAAGAATTTTTAGGGACGAAAGGGGGTACATAACTCCTAAGCAGGGTACTGAGGAGGGAGCAGCTGCACTCATTACGCCCATGGTATTATCTCGAATCCAGAACCTATAGCGCTGTACAGTTAACAATTAAAAACCGTTGATGGTGACGTAGGAGGTGAAGACGGAACCATCGTGGATGACCTTCCCCGAGCAGTGCTGGAGGAGCACAAGACCAACGCGACGGGCGTGATGCTCGCCGTCACCGGACTCATGGCCAAGTCTGACTTCGGTAACATAACTTCTACTAATTCGTTGAAATGCTATGATCTAGAAGATACTTTATAGTGAATTGTGTGGTCATCTTAACGTAAAATTCAAAATAATAAATTCGTAAGTATATGTCCATAGGACATTGATTCTTCTCATTTTTGATTCTACTATCGCGACCGTTTTGGAAAGGTGGTTTGTAATGGAGGAGGAGAAACAGAGAAATAAACTCCTCAGCACATCTTTTAAAAGGAAACTGTAACTGATCGATATCTGTACAATAACAATGTTTGAGAAACAACTAACAGACAAAAATTGCAAAAAAAAACTAAGGTTATTTTTTAATGAAACAGAACCCATAAAAATTCTTTTTGAAATTTTTGTCTGTTAGTCTGTGTGTTTGTTACCACAACTTGTAGAACCTCAGAAATCCACAAGAAGTGTTTATTTAGTAAAGGATCACCAACTAATTCTAAAGCATGTTTTTTTAGCATGGTGTGTAGACTTTATAATAATTATAGTTTATAGTTACCTAGTTATCTAGTGTTATTTCATAATAACATTGATATTGCACGTCATCATCATCATCATCATCACCATAACACTACACTCGTTTATTATGTGTGTAATTTCACACACGGTGGATGTCTGTAGTACGTTAAGTGTCCATTTCTGATACTCATGTCATTTTCTCGTTCTGTGTGGCCTGTTCGTGTGGAGTAGATGAAGATTTTCCACTTCTCAAATGTAAGTTGCACCAATAATGCATCGATTTAGCTTCATTTGCTTGTTTGTTTTATAGTTTTCTTACTAGTGTTAAGAAATCTGTTAACTACTAGATAACTAATAAAAGAAAATAATTGCACAATTTTATGAAATTGCTAATATTTTATATAGTTACCATCATTATAAGTAATAATATTTTATTACATAAATAAATATTTATCATCTAACTCGATACCTACTTTATGGAACGATTATATCGAAGTGACAAAGTCGGGAATCGTACCTACCCCTTTATGTATTCCATTAACGACCCGTGTGGCGTAATGGTTACCATGCCGGATCGCCGCGTCAAGGGTCCTGGGTTCGATTCCCAGCGAGGCTGAAATTTGAATGATGAGTTTAATTTCTGTTCTCGGTCTGGGTGTGAATGTCCTTGTCTTGTGTGTTGTCCATGGCACCCACGACACAGGGAATCCTAGTGTGGGGCTATGAGTGTGAAGCGTTATTGAGCAGTGCAGGAGGGAACACGCTATGCGAGTGGATGTCGATTATATACTAATTATACTTTGTAGCCATTAATGACTCTATCCATGACACGGGCCTCTCGTTAAAAGTTAAAGAGCCCTAAAGTGTAAGGACTCCACCTTGCCTTTTGCATACGGATAACGGAGGGGTTAGTAGCAAATTCATGTGCTATAGACTTGTATGCCGACCGAAGGTCTTCAATATGACTTGACAAAATAACTAGTCAAGGCATCCAAGACTCTACTGCCAAATGGAGCACCCATCCGACCGACTATCTGCCATACCTACACATTTGCTAGAACCGGTCGACAAAAAACGTCGTCAACTTTATGCTTAATATTTTACGTGACGTATCTTTGTTTGTATGTATCCCCTAGATGTATGCTGCAACGCGGCGTTCTCTGCCTTCGAGAGCCAGCTGAGCGTGGACAGCGCGGAGGCGGCGCTGCGGGGCTGCATCGAGGACAAGGGGGCGCGCGCCATGGTCCGGCGCCGCCTGCCCAGACACACTGCTCTTGCCGAGGTAATAGATTAAACCTGGGAACATGTAGCATTTGTATTGAATACACGTATCTTTCGAGCTATCTGTCAAATTACAGCTCGTCTTGTTCCGGCTGGGGCTTAAGAACCAGTTCTTTTTTCTTTTTCCTTCTCTCTTTTTTGCCGGCAACGCATCAGTGAAGTCTTTGGTATCTCTGATATCCATGGACGACGAAAGCCACTTACCATCAGGTGCTGCGTCCGCTCGTTTGCCGGCTACAAACAAAGCTATGTTGTGTAAAGTTTGCGAGGGTCTAGGAGCGTTCAAGTATGGTCACATAGATAAAAGAAACAAGAACGTCAAACAAAAAATATCTGTTGCTACTTATTACCTAATTTGTCAAATTTTTCACCTGGGTTAATTCACCCGTGTCTAGGTTAGCAGTAGCCTATTCATGTATGACCGAGATGAATTAAAATCATTGGAGTTAATTGGACTAATGGATATTAATACGAATGCCAAGGTACTCAGTAACCACTTGGTCCTCTCTCCTCTCGCAGGGTCTCCGCCCCTACAACGGGTACGCGGCGCGCGGCGCGGTGCTGCTGTCACAGCTGCGGCGCGGCCTGTACGCCGACACGGACGGCTACGTCGCGCACGCACACATCTCCAACACCACCACGCTGCTCGTCTCCACACAGTTAGTTTCACACACACACACGCACACACACAGCACACTCATACCCTGTGTTGCAAGTGGCATGGATACAAATAAGATGTTAGTAATATCCATGACCCGAGATTCCCGAAAAACATATCTGCCTGTCTGGGAATCGAACGCCTGGGGTGTTACCAATGTCCATGGGCGACGATCACAACTTACCATCAGGTCTACTCGTTTGTCGCCTTTTTACATATAAAAAGACAAGCTAAATCATGACTTCATCTACCCTGCTATTATGTACATAAAGCAACAACCCATAATTGTCCCACTGCTGGGCTCGGGGTCTCCTCTCAAAATGTGAGGGGTACAGGCCATAGTCTACCACGCTGGCCTAGTGCGGATTGGTAGACTTCACACACCTTTGAGAACTTTTATGGAGTACCTACTCTCCGGTGTGCAGGTTTCCTCACGATGTTTTCCTTCACCGAAACCTACTAAGTATTTGATTGCAGGTTTTACGATAAAAGATCGCAGCCAAACCAATGCTTGGTTTTTGATTGTAATTGATTGTTCCAAACCCATAATGGGGAATGAGGATGGTAAACAACATCCCATGCATTGCAGACACATATTCCTGATCCGCACGACGAGCGACCTGGGCGCGTGGCACATCGAGTGGCAGGTGCAGCTGGACGACCTCATCGGCGTGCCGCAGCTCCGGGAGAACCAGCTCGTGCTCAACATCAAACAGGTACACAGCATGGCTTCAACCCATTAATGGCCTACTACTGGGCACGGGTCTCTCCTCTTGAGGAGGCCTAGAGCATACTCCACCACGCTGCTCCAGTGCGGATTGGTGGAGACTGGTATACAGCATACAGGTGGAGATTGTTACACAGCATGCTGCATTGTATTTATGTATACCTAGTTGTGACTTAAGGTAATATAGTGTTTTAGGATTTGAAACCTTAAACATATTGTAATAAGAAATGTTTAAAGTCGATGATCATCTTAAGGGGCCAATCATTGTACATGCTTACCCTAAAATCATAATACTGGATAGATTTTGTCGCATCAATGGCTCCGTACGGGTGTTTTTAATAACGTGCGGATTTCATCACGCACGCGGGATTGCCCCGCACACATTACACTAAATACTTGTACGCACACACGCACACAGTAAATACTTGTATGAAAAGGATACTTGCGGGTGTCACGCATACGGGGCAATCCCGCGTGCGTTCTGAAATCGATATTAAAAACGATATTAAAAACAGCCTAAGTCCGTGAGTAAGCCAATTTCCCCAGCTCATGGTGAATATGAACGGCTGACTGAAGACACTAAAAGTAGGTAAGTACGAAATAATTCCCGTCCCCGTTTCTCCACCAAATTATATGAAATTTTGTGTAGCTAATGCAAAGAAGTGACAATTCGCCTGCGTCCCAGGCACCTGACTCCCTTGGACTTTGCATGCAGTTGAGTACGAACCCACTATCGTCCATAAAAGTGTTTATATTATGCCTTAACAGACTCTGAGAAATTTGCTCAAAGGGCCAATATAATCTGATTTAACCCTGCCATGGTCGAAATCAATCTGTTTTGACTTTGACATCTAAGTATATCTATCTCATAAGCTGCCTGAGTGCCTGCTCGACTCCCGGTTATTACCCTAGGGAACACTGCAAATTAAAATATTTTTATATATCCTCAGGACGAGCTGGTGAACTACTTCTCAACGGACGAGAAGGTGATAGAGATCAATGACCCCGAGGTGCTACGCTGGCTGCAGGCCAAGATCGAGTACGCCATGGTGCACACCCTGGAGGACAAGCGCTGCGCTGACGGCTTGGCTTAAACACCTCATGACCCCCTGCCAATGATATCATAAGGATGGTCGTGGGAATATTTCACACAACACACATTTCACAAGCAAAAAGTGACGCTCTCTCCTTTTCTCGTATGAACTGAGTGAGATCAGCGTGGCCATGTTGAACCATATGTATATGTACTGAACATTGGTCCAATTGGACCAATTAGTGCCACGTTTTTGCTACGCTTTGGCCCTGTCCCATATAAGTCAATGCGGCATGGCATACATTTATAAATAACATTCAATAAAAAATTACCGGCATGGTTATTAATTCATTGAAGACATCAGCAGGGGTCAACGCATATTGTAGATACTATTTCCCTTTCACACGCTAATTTTACATGTTAGTTGTTACACGTATACGTACTGCCGTATGTGCTTTGTCTAAATACTTGATGTCATATTTTAGTCCTTATCTTGGTGTTTTATTTAGAGAAACATGATTTTTTGTTAAGAAGGTAGGTCCTAGTAGGTACCTAGTATACCTTCTTTTCCTTTTCTTTTTCATTCGTTACTAGCATAATAAAGTTATTGTAATATAAAGCACAAAATTAATATTTAAAATATATCTTGAGTTTGTACCTTTAAGTATACACATTACATATCTCCTTACCTACCCAAGCTTTTTTAATGGACAGTTGCTGTTGGCCCTGGTGGCCTTTACAGCTTCACGCGTGACGCGGACAAGAAACCTATACCCAAGCTGTGCTTTCCTATAATTCTAAATTATTTTATTGTACGTGTAAGTATTTTTAGGTACATATTACAGGTGAAAATTACTAAGAACACGAGAAATACCTACAATAAAGACCTAGAAAAGATTCAAAGAATATTTAGATCTCATAATACTAGTCATTTTAATCATTGTTTATTATAATTTTAAATAAGTTTACTCTTTCATGAATTTGTTAATCACTTTTATTTTATTACACTTAGCTAACGTGGAAGGAATAAAAACAAAATTATAAACGTGTAATCTTAATTAATATTTCACCGTTGTTGTTGTACCTAGTAGATAGTTCGTCATGATGAACAACTGAAAATATAACTGTAAACAGTAATGAGAATTTAAAATATAATTTGTGAGCCCGAAATGTTGCTATCCTATAATCATCTGTAATAGGACCTTATCTGTAGGTCTCAGCCTCAATTAATAATTTCCTATCATCTATGTCATTGTCTTATAATTATTTTTTACGTGCGATTAATGCATGCGATGGTTATGTGGCGTTCGATTTAAAACTAACGTCTGTTGTAATAAATAATTATTGTATTTATATGTGTTAGTAATAATGTTCATTGAATGTATTGTTATATAATGGAGCTTGTTGTCTTTATGGATGTTTTAATGACGATCACGTTATGCTAGCCGGTCATGATTTTAATCTTCGACGAAATTATTGGACTAGTGTTGTATCATCATGTTTTATTTTATTTAATATTAATGCATAGACAAGTAGAATGCTGTCTATATTTATTTATTCTTGTAATTGGCAGCCCTCAGGACCATCACCACACCAATTACCTTCAAGAGCTTATAATAAGTAATGGGACTACCGTTACGACTCATGTAAAGAATCACAAAGTACATAACACACATATGAACTTGGTAATTGTTTTGTTTGTTTGTTCATGCCCTGCCAATGCACGTTAGTTAAATTAAATTAGATCACAATTCATGTCACTGAAGCATCAAACACCGGATATTACGCTTAATAGATAGATGTAACAAAAGAAAAGTAAGTGAATTTTAGGGTTTACGCTTCAATATTATTATAACAAATAGACTACCTACGTTCAAAGTTGGCGATGAATAATTTAAAATGCTTATTAATATGATTATTGAAATATTATTTGTACCTATATTTCATGCAGTGTAGAACAATTAAGTGAATTATAGTAGGTACTCATTGCCATTTGAATGCAAAAGGAATTGCTTTGACTTTTACACCACAGTGACTTGTTAAATAACTGAATCCCGAATCGTAAAAGGTATGAAGATTGTAAAATATTATTAATTATAATATGTTAACCGAAGATCATTGATAAATGTTTTTTAAATTGAGCAAATAATAAATGTTTCAATAAATAAATTTATGGTTTTATTTTAATGACTTGAATTAATCAAAAGGGTTAACTTTTTTATTCATAATTTTATTCCCTCACTCGAAATTCTATATAAAAGATTATGTTTTCTCACAATATTAAACCTCTTAATTTATGAAAGCAGATAAATGATATCTTGTTATTCAGTATAACATTGTACTGAATATATAATAATAATAATAATAGCCTTTTATTCAGATCAACAAAGTAATAAATTAATAAATTTCGACTTAATCTAGTAACTGATTCTTGCTTATTTTCTGTAGATCTGTTTGCCAGTCAGCAAAGGCCTCCTCTAACCTTTTCCATTCATACCTATCTTGCGCCACTCTACTCCAAGTCACTCCAGCCACTTGTTTAATGTCATCGTCCTGTAGTGTCATTTCCTTCTCTAGGGTACCACCTTGACACAATTTTACTCCATTTGTCTTTTCCTCTTAACGTATGTCCCGCCCATCGCCACTTGAGTTTTCTGATCTAGAGTGTTATGTCAAATACGTTGTTTTTATTTCTAATAACACAGTTTTTCAATTTGTCTGTTTTCTTCACATTTATCATACTCCTTTCCATTGCATGCTGGCAGGTTGTGAGTTTCCTTATAACATCCTGTGTTAGTACTGAATATAGTGATGAGAATATAATTTAATACAATACAATTTAATGGTTGACAACAAAGTATTTACAGTATTCTGAAGAATATAATATCATATTAACAAAGGTTATTATTATTGTTCACAACTATTCTGAATTATCTCCACTAGAACTATAATCCCCTACTAATGAAACAGCTTGGTTTTTACTAGTGCCTATCAAATTAACATCTTTTATAGTGGAATCATTATATTCAGGAATTTCTTTATTTATTTCTCCCTTTAATTCTTCTTTTTGTTTATTTTCATGATTACTATTCTTATTGTTTACTAATACAGTGTTGCTATCACTTGTCTCTATACTCATAAATTTTTTCTTAACTTTATTTTCCATAGTATTATCTGTATCTTCTTCTTCAATATTAGTTATTAATTTGTCTGCAGCACAATTTAATTCCTTTTGTTCATCTTTTTTTATTTCATTGGCACTTGTGTCTGTTTGAGCAATTTTTTTATTTTTAATAGTTATGCCTAATGCATTTCTTGATAAAGGCCTATTTTTGACCAAAGATCCATCTTTTTTGAAGGTGCGAAAACCTGTAGAACCGCTAGAACTAGGCAAGGCAGGACTGGTAAGGATTTTATGCCTGGTTACACTCTGCTTCTCTTCTATACTTTTTGATGGCTTCAGAGCAAGAAGAGAAGCCATGTTTCTGTCTTCTTCATTCTCTGGCAAGAGATGAATATCTAGGGAGGATCTTGCTAGAAGTAGGCTGTCATTAATTGCTGATTCTTCCAATTCTTTTCTTCTTTTCTGAAAAAAATCATAATATTGTATTGCAAATTTAAAGGCTGGAATAGTGTGTAGAACCATAATATTTGCTTGGATTTGGCTTAATATTATCACCTAATTAGTAATTTTAGTTATCTTCAACAGGTCAATTAGTCATTTAGTAATGTTGGTACAAACAGAAATAAACAATATGCATCTGTTGTTTATTTTAAAATTAATAAAAAACTACTTTTATTGATCTCAGTGCTTACCCTAAAATTTCTTCGTAAACTACAGTTGGCTTCATAATCGTCTTTCCAAACCACCTCATTCCTCCCCACCAGCTTGCCCAAGCGAGGTTTCTCCAGGTTGGCCCCGGTTGCATCACCAGTCTTATGTTCCAGTTTGAACATAGCATCATCAAACAGCCGTTTCTGGGTTTCCTTGGTTTCTGGAACAATCTGGCCATTTTCCGTGGGGTCCCATCTATTCTCTTGTCGCCTGGCACCAGATACGATGACATAGTCTAAATTCTGTAAGTAAATCAAATGTACACAAATAAATTAAAAACGGAATGTTAGATTTCAATAAGTCAGTAAATTTATGATTATATTCAGTAGCTTTTTATTCCATTAGAGCAATTAATGTAGCCGATGTAACCATTCAATGGATAGTGCCTGCTAAATCTGTTACCGTGGCTAGACAGAATAAGTAACAGATTAACTAACATAATAGATAATAGCAATACTATGTAATTTTAACATACCCCTTCAAATTAGCAAGATTTAAAGTGTTTTACTTACACCAGGATCAGTCTTGATTTCAAAGTGGTTGTCGCACAAGTGACACTTCATTCGGAACTGGTATACCGGTGTACTGTAATACATTCCAATTTTCGTCTTCTCTGCATTGTACCTCACTCCCATCCCTATATGGTTATTGCAGCCTTCGCACCATATATTGTAGGGCATTTCAAATCGTATTATCAGAATCCCCATGTGTAGTTTCCGAGCTCTCTCCCGAAGTGCATGTGTTCCCATGAATTTGTTTAACCCCCCAACCCTGGGATCGTAGTCAGGGGGGTAATAAAGGTTCTGACCCTTCCGTTCTCCCATCTTGAAGCTTTAACCCTGAATATTCAAAAAAATCATGTTATGAATATGATATGTTTTTTCTAAGTGTATGAGTGATTCCTATATGAATTTCAATTTATTGATATGGCGTCGCAGTAGCAACCGACAGACAAATATTACGCATCATAGCACTAGAGAGGACTTATTTGTTAGCAATTTGATAACACTGACAGTTATCATACTTAGAAGAACTGCATCTTCGCACTTTATGTATATTATATAGCATTTAGATCAAATTCTAACTACTTTAAGGTAGACAATTTGGGTTTTTCAATAGTTCCGCTAGAAAATCGCTCTGGACATCATGATGGACTATGTCCACATGCGCCCAGCAGTGAGCACTATCTTACTTATGATGAACAATAATAATATGCAGAAAAATTAATAACATTTGAGTAGTATCTTTATATTTTATTCCCTCTAAATAAATAATCAATACTTACCTACTCTTACAATTGAAAATGAACTGAAAACAAATCAAGAAATAAACACAAAATACAATAGTTAATCACGAATCACGATCACAACACAACCACCGACCGACCACCATTAATTACCAATTCTCTCCCATAAGTCATCTGTCATAACATAAATGACATTGACATTACGATTGGATAATGATGACATTACATTAGTGACACTGACATGTGTGGCATAACTGACATAAGTGACATAGTACACCCACAGGATTTTCTTTTCTTGTAACTTGGATTTTTCTACGACCCTATGTAATAAAATTATTATTATACACTGTTTTAGTAAACTGTAGTAGATTTATATAATACGCATTAAATTATATGGTCTTATATTTCCCAAATCCCAACAATGAAAAACACTATTGGGTCCATAGATATTTTATTAAAATCAGATCAATGGTTTTTATTGTTCAATGTTCATTCATTCAATCAGTCAGTCAGTCATTTTTTACAAATGTCGGGCGAGTGCTTGTGTGTGGTTCCAGGGTTGTTTATATTTCTATTTTTGCGAAAATAAACCGTGCCAACACAGAAATGTATCGCTTTTAGTTCCTTCATCGCCTACAAACAATTGTCGGTTCCGTTTTTGTGACCTATGATATTAGCATTAATGGGATACGGAATCTTTGAAGATGTGAATATTTCTTTGGGTTTGGCTTTGTGCCATAGCAATTATCCGTGCTCAATTCGTTGTTTTACGGAAAGTACGGAAACTAGTCGAGATGAAGTTTTCGTTCCTGATAGTGGTGTTGCTGGCGGAGGGTTGTTGGTGTTACTGCCCGTCGCTGTGTGTATGTCGAAGTCACAAGTCCGGGGATGTGGTGGACCCGCTTCCTGATGAACTCTTGAGGCTGAAGTGTGGGGGCAGCCCGGCTCAGATCACCGAGCTCAAAGAAATCGATCTAAGCAAGCTTTGGACTGTTGTGGTTAATTTGTAAGTCATTGTTTTAATACCATAAGATTGGTACCTTTATGATTGCTATACTGTTTGTTTAATAAATAGGCAATATTATTCTTAATCAATTTTTATTGAAGAAGATTTAGCTGGCGGTTATAAGTTTTCATTTTGAGAATTAAATTGTTTGTATTTGTCTTAGATTAGGATGTTCTTACAATCAAGTTCACTTGTATAATTCATGATGGTAATTTTTCAGGAACTTATCTGGAAATGCTATTTCTACACTATCTAGAGAATTACACCTGCCAAACTTGCAGAAATTGTAAGTATACCCTTAACATTATAAATACAAAAATGTTCATGTCAATGGGATATTGCTTTCCCTTGACTAACAATGCATTGGCAATAACTACTTGCCAAGATGGCTTGTCTGCTTATAATTCTTTTAACAAGAGTAGCTTTGATGTCTGCAATTTTATTAATTAAATCCTTAATTGACATTTATAGCCATTACTATGAAAGAATACAATAGTATGTTTCTATTAATAATTAATTTTAATGCTGTTGATAATAAAAACTGAAGAGTTTATGAAACTTGTACAACTGTTAACAATTTGGCAATACTATAGGAAGTTTTGTGCCAAGATAATTAAATGCAGTTATATTGTTCTTGAACACATTTTATTAAACGCTTTTATTTAGCTTCACTTCGGAGCATCAACGCATCAAATCTTCAATATTATGATCAAAATGCTACTCTATTTACACGGCAATAAGGTTATTAATCGCTTTTATATTTAGCTTCACTTCGGAGGATCAAAGGATCAAATCTTGTAACGTTAATTTGAATGACTTCCCTTTAATGAAAATTGATGAAATTTGGCAGACATGTGTATTTCCGATGACAATACACGAAAATCATATTTTAAACTAATTTTCATTGTTTATTTGTTGTTAAATTAAAAAAAACGATTTTCAGACTTTAGACGCATAATTCTCTATGTTCTATTTTACGTAGAGACTTGAAATTTTCACAACTTGTAGCTAATTTTATAAACTAAACATTGAAATAAAAGCGTTTAAAAAAAAAATTTTTTTTGGATTCAACTTATTTTGACTGTTATGTTGTGGCAATAACAATATTGTTTGAGTATTGGTGAAATATGTGTGCTTAGAAATTTTAATAAATAATTTTAAAAAGACTACAACTGAGTTACTACTTCTGTTCAAGCAGAGTAATGGTATTTTTTTATGCTTGTTAACAACACTTAGTATAGAACAAAGTTTTTTTTGTCTGAATAGATTTTCATGTTAACTATTGAATAATCAACAATTGATGGGAAAAGTATAGGTGTGTGAAGTAAATGCTAAAATAAATTATAAAACCCAACACCAAATTGTTTTGGATTTGGTGCTATTTGAATGTATAAATTATTAAATAAACTTCAGAAAGCAAAATAATATTAAGAAATTATACTTCTGTATTTAGAAATAATATTTTTTAATAATCTTTTTTACTCATTATTAATGCTTCCAGGGACCTCAGTCGAAACCAGATCAATCTCATTGAGTCAGATGCATTCTACAACATGACATCTCTAGAAAGGTTGGACCTGTCCCAAAATCAAATTAGCAATGTGTATAAGGAGATGTTTAAAGGACTTGTCAACCTGAAGCAGCTGATTTTATCCCAAAACCACATATCTGTGTTGGCGTCTGGGACCTTTGACTATCTTGTTGGGTTGAAACAACTGTGAGTATTTAAAATTAGATTCGTTTGATAACAATAATTATATTGTAATGTACTTATTATATGCTCACTTCTGAGCTTCGAAGCCTCTGTTTTCTTTGATGGGACTGATATTGAGGTGGTTTTCACAGTTTTAAGTAACCTGCAATTGACACAACAAACAAACTTATGTAAAAATACTTAACAAGCCTGCATTGAATAAAATGAGCTAGGGAAAATTGTAGGATTCTGATGGACAAAGAATATAATATTTTTGGTCAAAGCCAACTAAACATCAAAACTCACGTTATATAAAGATCGTCCCTTATTCTTATTACATCTTCATTATTTCTTTTTCAGAGATATAACTCAAAATCCTTTGATATGTGATTGTGAACTAATTTGGGTGGGTGACTGGGTTCGTAACACCAGTGTTAAGCTTGTGGGGAACGCAAAGTGTGCCTTTCCCGAGAACATGGTCAACAATACCATTAAAAAGTTGAAGAACTACTTGGACCTACGAGCCTGTGGCAGTGTTCTACCATCAAACACATTGATTGTGAAACCAGAGAATGGACAAGTTGTATTTGAAGGAGATACTCTACGATTGACATGCAATGCACCCTTTGCATCTGTTCTAGCTAATTACGAACTGAAGTGGATACATCCGATGCTTGAAATATGTGATGTGAATGTCACAAACACGGATATGCAGGAGGAAGGTGTGGCCGAAACGTCAGTATACTTCCCGAACATTACAAATCATCACATGGGGAATTGGACCTGCATGTACAAGGACCAGAATCACATAAAACGCAACCACTCCGTAGAGGTTGTAGTGCTGTCGAATAACACTCGTTACTGCGAGACGAATTCAACAGTAGACAACAAAGGTTTATACTCTTGGCCCCAGTTGTTGCTCAATCATACAGCGATAGTTCCTTGCCGGAGTGGGGAGGGCATGGCTTATAGATACTGCAGTCCAAATGTCAATGGTAATGGGACATGGGGCCCACCTAACACTACAGAGTGTTCGTACATCAGTAACGTGACCAAGTTGCTGCAGCAGTTTGCTCTGCTCAATGTCAGTCTAGTACAGTATTCAGCCTTGAATGCTACTGAGAGGCTAGCGATGCTGATTCAGGAGAAAACTTATCCATTATCAGAGATAAATGACCCGGATGACGTATTGTTCATTGCCCGCGCTATAAGGAATTATATGCAGTATATCGCTGAAGAGAGAGACTTAGGTATGCTTCATTATTTATTTATTATGTGTGCAATTTAGTTTACTATATTTTGTTTTAAGAAAATATGTCTTTACATAAATGTTTGCTATAACATCTTGGTTGTGGTATTGTAACTATTAATACAACATCCCTACCAGATCTGCGTGAGCTTTAATGTCAACGTCGGCACCGGTATACGCCCTATATGGCGACCTGATATTATTACTCTCAGGATTTGCTCCAGATGAGGAAACTGGTCATTGCGGTACAAACTCAAAATGATAAAAGATTGGTTATAAAAGTATATTTAAATTATAAATTATTTATTTATTTATAACAAAATCCACAGCTTTTATTACAATGATATATAGACAAAACTTGTTACATGGGTCTTAAAGCCAGTTATGGATTTATATTTTTCTTATATTTCTTAAAGTCACAAAGTAAACACCACATAAAACAATAAAAGCAAGGCACTCACAATTTTGCTTGTGCGTGTGTGTGTATGCGTGTGTGTGTGTGTATGTGTGTGTGTGTCTATGTCTGTGTGTTCATATATAAATAGAAAATAATAATAGTAATAAAAAGATAACGATATTTATGCATATAATAAGTGTAAGTATAGTATATTATTTTAAACACTTTACCAACTCCCCAGGATCCTCCCTACTGGACGTGATCAGTGCGTCGATGAACATATCGTCGTCGGTGATGGCGCGCGCCGAGGTGCGGTACGGCGCCGCCACGGACCTCATGCGCGCCGCCGAGGAGATATCGGCGCACATCAGCGGCGTACAGGGGCATAAGGTGTGATAGGGTATTTTACTCCAAGTCCGATTTACACGTATTAAGTAGTTAAGTAGATAACTAATTTTTAATTAAATTTTAACTGAATTAATACGTGTAAACAGACATTTTAGTAACTTTTTAGTTAAAATTTAGTTAAAATTTACTCATCTACTTAACTACTTAATACATGTAAATCGGACTTAAGAGAAAAAAATTTAAACATACGCGACTCAAAGACTATTTACACTTTTAAGAAAAAAGTCCGTGAATATTATCTATCTTTAGTATAATTTAAATAAATTGATTATATTTTCCTCTTCTTTCTCTTGATATATCGTACGTTGTTTTATATATCTGCATATGTATGTATATATTTATTTATTGATATATGTATATATTTTAGCACTATGTATATGTTATATTACGTATTTATATTTATTTATAATTATGTGTATTTATTTATATTTAAATATATTATTAGCTATAGTTATTTTATATTATTTATTATTGAGTGCACGCCATCTACCTTTCCTTCACTTCTCCAGGCGCAGGTCTGCTGGAAGAAATTTCGTAAGAGATAAGCAGTACCTTTGTACAATATATCTGTTTTTGTTCTCCTTTAATTTTTTATGTGTACATGAACAATAAATAAATAAATAAATAAAATAAATAAAATATACACATGAGATAGATTAGTCAATACATCCATCCATCCATCCATCCATTAGCCCTTGGAGGTCCACTGCTGTACATAGGCCTCCCGTAACTTGCGCCACTCTGACAGGTCCTGAGCCTTCTGAATCAGTTTATTTTTTTTTATTTCAGTTTAGCCAATAAGCAGCCGGAATAAGTTAGTTTCAATGGATAAAATTAAATTTTTTTTTTATGATTCGTTTTAAAGTTTTCATTATTTATTATCTGTTTCTAAACTATGCGAAACGGAAACTGCTATGATGTCGCACGGTCAAACCTGTGGCGTCTAGCGTTTTCGTGAAATTAGGCGAGAACGGTGCCTGTGTTGTCGTCTTTAAGTGTTGTCCATGGCACCTACGACACGGAATTCTATGGGGTTAAGAGGGTGTAGCGTTATTTATTTATTGGAGTTTAACTCCTTTAGAATAGATTTTCGTATTTAATTCCGCGGTATGAAATTTGTGAGGAGTAAAATCAAACTCCGTTACGTTATGCATTATATTTGTAATTCGTAACACAAAATCTAGATGATGTTGTTACTGATTTGACGATCGCAAGCTAAATGGCGTTGTTACTGATATGACGATTGCAAACTAGATGGCGTTAAACTCCAGTCGTGCATCGGAGCTGACATACGATTTTGACGTGATAACGTCTATTAAAACGATGCCGGCCGCACGCATGAAAAAGCATGACTCATCTGTCGCGTTACACGAGCGAGCGAACAATGGAGAAAGCGCCATCTATGAACAAAACTATATACACAATTAAGTCAGAAAGGAACTTGCTGAAAAAATAATTTAGTTGAGGAGTTCTAGATGGTGTTGTAGTATAAAGATAAAAGTTTCTAATTATAAGTTAATTTCCAGAGATAATATTATATTCGAGCACTACTTCATTAATGTTTTGTCATGACGTTGTCACGTTAAACTACCGTCCGTAAACCGACTTTACAGACAACCATTTTTTTATTTGAATATCGGCAGGTGAACCTAGCAGTGGAGCGTTTTCCAGTCCGCGCGGGGTTTGCGGGCGTGACGTGCGTGTGGCACCGCGCCCCCGGAGCCCCCGCAGCCCCCGGAGCCCCCCGCCTGCACTGCTCCACCACCAACCGGACCGTGGCGCCCCTCTTCACCGTGTCCGACGCGCTGATACATGCTAGTGTGCAGGTGTGTGTGGGAATACCAGTTTTATTTATTTGTCAGCTTTTGCTCGCGACTTCGCCCGCGGTAGAGTGGTTTCGAAATGAAATTTTTAATTAATTTATTTAGATTTATATGTCCGTGGCTTCGTGCGCGTGGATATCGATTTTTTACAAATCTCGCGGGAACCCGAAACTTTTCCGGGGTAAAAAGTAGTTCTCCTCTTGAGGTCTTAGAGCACTCTCTACCACGCTGCTCCAGTGCGGATTGGTGGAAGGGTTAGCGGTCAAGTCAACCCAAGTCTTGGAAGTTTTCATACCGCCCGAAGGCCTAATCAACTGCCTATTTTACAATCGGGACCGACAGTTTTACGTGCCCTTAGAAGCACGGAAACGCTCTAGAAATTTTCGCCACTAGCGGTCACCCATCCGACCTCGTCTGCTTCCTTAACTTTGCCGATCACTTAGATCAACACAAGCCGCCGGGCTAGGAGCGCTTCAACAGCACAGGACTTTTTTCTAAGACACAAATTTCAAATTTCCAGATACCCACATCTTTACTATACAGCACAACAGACTCCGACGATCTATACAGGGCGAAGCCCCGTGACCTCATCGTGTCGGTGTACGAGGACGCGTCGCTGTTCCCCCTCCTGCCGGCCATGGAGGAGGGGCCGCTGAGAGGACACCGCTCCAAGGACTACTATGGAAGGAGTACGAAGAGAGAAGATATGAATATGGAGATCACTTCGCCTGTTGTCGGGTTTCAACTTAGTGAGTATAAACACAGAAGAAATAATAGTACTTATAATAAGTACAGAAGGCCAACTCTGCAAAAATCATTTAAATAAATAGCGACTCTAGATCTAACGCAATAAAGTGTAATTCAGGTCGTACAGCGCTAATCAAAAACGCGTAATAAGTTGCCTTCCTTTCTATCACTTATCGCTTATCCTCTCTGGAAATGTCAGGGTTGTATTTTTTGAAATAATAAAATGAATCTGAATGTTTAGTGACAATATGTGTCATAGATTACGAACGTATGACAGCCATTATGAATTTTCTGAATTAGCTAGACATGTCGAACGTGGCATGTATTTGTAACGTCATAGCTAAAATCCGGAGTGCGCCAGGCCTGGTTGAAGAGCACTATACCAGGGGTCGGCAACCTGCAGCTCGCGAGCCACATGCGGCTCTTTGGATGTGAAGCTGCGGCTCTTTAGTTCCATACGCAAATAATATTTATTTTATAAAAAAAAATTGGAGTTGATACTTAGAGCTCTAGAAATACAATTGATCGATTTAAAAGTAAGTCTTTGTGGAGTGGAAAATTTACAGAGTTGAAAAGCAAGTTGGAAGAGTTGGAGGTCCAGAAATTACTTCTTCCAACTTGCTTTTCAATAAAAAAAAATATTTTTGCAAGTACTATTTATTTATGATTTGCAAGAAAAAAATTTGAGGCTCTTTAAAAACTTTGAAATTTTGTAAATTGTAATTTTTGGCTCTTCTGACTCAAAAGGTTGCCGACCCCTGCACTATACCATTGTGTCGAGTGGCAGCTAACTGTGTGTGTGTGTGTGTGTGTGTGTGTGTGTGTGCAGCGGGCAACGTGTCCCTGGGCTCGGAGCTGCTGGAGCCGGTGATCGCGACAGTGCGCGCGCGCTCCGCCGCCGGCGTGGACGGCCGCGCCGCCGTCTGGGACCCGCGCGAGCGACGCTGGACCGACAACGGATCAGGTAAGGCGGGCACGTGGCTTCAGAGACAGCTCTTTGTGTCTCTCCATAGGCGACGGTACATTATCACTTGGTATATTTGTCACCTATATCGAGGAATTGAACAACTAAATTTTATAGCAAAGCAAAAGCAAGCAAAGCAAACCCATAATTGTCCCACTGCTGGGCTCGGGGTCTCCTCTCACAATGTGAGGGGTATAGGCCATAGTCTACCACGCTGGCCAAGTGCGGATTGGTAGACTTCACACACCGAGAACTTTATGGAGAACTCTCCGGTGTGCAGGTTTCCTCACGATGTTTTCCTTCACCGAAGCAAGTAATAATTAACTTCTAATACGCACATAATATTTGAAAATTAGAGGTGCGTGCCAGGATTTGAACTCGGGCCCCTTGGTTCGGGAGACCAATGTTCTAACCGCTAGGCTATCACTGCTATCTAATTTTATAGAATTAACTAGCTGACCCGGCGAACTTCGTATCGCCTAACAATTGATCTGTTATCGACCGGAGAGGAATAATGATTAAATTACTAAAATGGCTATTAAAAAATAAGGGTTGATCGTAGAAGGGTGAAAATTGAGGATTGTATGTATTTTTGTATGTTGTATCATAAAAAAATAGAAATTAAAAATATTGTCTAAAAAATAAAAAATAAATTTAGGGGTGGACTACCCCTAACATTTAGGGGGATGAAAAATAGATGTTGGCCGATTCTCATAGATACCGGATAAGCACAAAAAATTTCATCAAAATCGGTCAAGCCGTTTCGGAAGAGTATGGCAACGAAAACTGTGACACGAGAATTTTATATATTAGAGATGTTAATTATATGTGTTTCTCCTTCCAGATTGCAAAATATCTCACGTGATTTCCGAAATGATAATCATCAGCTGCACTAGGCTGGCCTACGTGGGTCTCCTTCAGAACGTGGAGACGGGCATCTACGGAGCTCCCATCGACGGGGCCAGGTTCAAGATATCACATCCAGCCGTCTACGTTGGCAGTCTCATTCTCATCGGGTGCGTGAGTTGTGCCACTCTTACCTACATCATGTGCTATCCAGCCATCCAAATGGCGAAGAAATCCAAACACGCTCTTATCAACACGTGGATAGCCATTGGTCTGCTCTGCTTCATGTATACCTTAGGCATATATCAGACGGAAGACGTCAAGCTCTGCCAGAAGCTGGGGCTGCTGATACACTATCTGTCTCTCTCTTGCCTGCTGTGGATGTGCGTGTCTGCCAGCAACATGTATAAATGGGTAACAAAGACGCACAATCCGGTCAGGACGCCCGAGGATGACATTCCACCCGACGTTCCAATCCAGAAGCCCATCTTAGGATTGTATTTAGTGGGATGGGGGATCGCCCTAATCGTCTGTGGGATATCTGGGGCGGTCAATCTGAAAGACTACGCAGGTTACTCGCAATGCTTCCTAAGCACCGCGGCTGCATTGAGCGCACTTTTTATTCCGGGAGGGATTCTGCTACTGTTCCTGTTAATCCTGTTCTTGCTGATCCGGTGCACCATAAGGAACATGAATGTCCAATTGTCTGAAGGAACACAGGCGACGGAAAATGTCGATCTTGAGATGTGGGAGCCGACCCAAGGGACTGAGAACCCTGAACGACGCAGCATGAAGTCTGCCGTCGACTCGGAGGTGGATGACGTGGAACACACCCCAATCATTCAGCTCCGAGCTCAGGTCATAGTGCTCTGTCTGTACATGTCCGTGTGGACGTGCGGCGCCATAGCTGTCTACAGACCTCTGCCGGCCTATCTCCCCTACCAGGAAGACATCTGTAGCATCATCTATGCAGTCTGTGCCACCATTTTAGGAACATTCATTCTCTTCTTCTACGGAATAGCTCGGAGTGATGTCCGTGCGCAATGGTCGCTGATGCATTGCTACTTGCAGAATAGCAAGCAGTGTTGCAGGAATAGAAGCGTCTTCGATGCGAATCAACAAAATTTGCCCCAAAACCAGACGACCGCGCCCGCGTCGGCGATCCCCAACGATAATAGATCGGACAGCAGAAGCTCCAATAGAACCAACTCCAAAACTAATAACAGCTCGACTTACAAGGCGGGCGCTGAACTGAACGGGCAAACCCTTCAGAAGGAGGTGCTCAAGAATACAAATGGAAAGACTCCGAATATTAACCTCGTGGTGTTGCACCGACAACAGTACAGGTCGAATAACTCCATGATGACTTACCCGGAGCCGGGGAACGTCGGCCCGGAGATGTTCTACAATCCGAACCAGATGAATGTGGCGAAAAAGTTCTTCAAGAAGCAAAGACAGAACATGAAGCGGAATTGCTTGGAGTTACCCTTGAGGCGAGACTGCGACAATGACTCTCATATATCTCTTCCCCTGCCGACGAAGGAAGCCTACAACGGCGTCGCGAACATCATCAACGCCGGGACGAAGGTCAACAACACAAACTTGCACGTCGAGAGGTCGAACAACGGCATAAAGGAACCCCGAAACGTTCACAATCCCAACCTGTTGGAGGAGGATTCGAAGGAGAATTTCAAAAATTACGCCGCAGACCGTAAGTCGTGGAACAAGAATGACGATCCCAAGAACGGGAGATCGCAGATCATGAACATCTACACCAACGTGCCGGAGACTCAGGTACCTCAGCACCAGGTCATCAAGGCGAACGTTCCGAAGACCTTCAACGGTCAAAGGGGCAGCGTCTCAGACGAGTGTCTCCAGAGCCATGCGAGCGAACAACCAGAAATGCGAACCATATCTCAGCAGTGTAGCCTCGAGTACAGCTCGGCTTCCGAGATCGCGATGCCCCACACGTGCTCCGACCAGACCCTGAACACTCACTCCGAGATGACGTCACTCCAAGACACGCACAGCGCGCTATGCTCGACGAACGAAATCACCGACACAGAGAGCTTCGGGCAGTACATTGACTACTTACAGCCGACCAAAGTGCAAGATACGAAGGACTGCATAGACAAGTCGCTGCAGGACATTTCAGAGGAGTGCACCATGAATAGCGACGACGTGGACGTCAATCGGTCGGGAACCCCACAGAACCTCGAGGAAGCCGGTTTAGGAGAAATGGACAATCTGCTTCAACACCCACACGATCTTCAGGGATCGAAGGAGAAGTTGGACAACGATAACGACACGTTCTTCATGGCGAAGACTACGTACGACTTCGAGACTTGCAGCACGAACGCCAGCGAGCAGGGCTTCGAGAACGAGAGCGACATCTACTGCCCCAACTACCAGATGTCCGAGGTGAGCATCCGAAGCCATGGGTTGTACGCTCCGTCGCCATCATCCATGTGTCCGAATGAGATAAGCTTCAGTAACGAGGACGTATCGAATATGGAGAGCCAGTATGTTAACTACGATCCCGGGTGGCGCGAAACTATAAAGAACAACCCTAAGTTAGGAAAATACGTTCCGACTCCGGCGATCAGCTGTCCCGAAGTGAACAGGGATAGCCCCGTTTCGTTCGCGAGTGAGTTGGACGAACTTTACACGCAGATCACTAGTAGGGATAAGGACAGGACGCCGCGAAAGGACGTAGGGTTAGACGTGACAGTGAACAGTGACGTCACACTCAAGCCGACCGACAGTGATAGTTGTGTGAGCGAGGCGGTGTCAGATGTGGAAGTGAGAGGGGAGACAACCGTGTAGTTTGTACATTCGTTGTTGTTACCATTCGTTCAAAACTTTTTTTGTTGAATATTAAATCCACGTACAGACGTTTTACACTTTTTGAGTGTGTATAGTAAATATATGGAGCAGATTTACATGTATCAGAGAATTAATGTTTCCTTAATTTTATGTATCGAGGTGATTATGAAATATGTTATAGCTTATGTATGTAAATCTGCAACAGTGCCATTACACTAAGGTTGTATATTGTAGATTTTAATGTGTAATTTATATGTAAAGTTATTTATTTATAAGCATATATTTTGGGTCTGATTTTGTAACTCGAGTGATTATTTGAATATCCATGTGAATAACATACAATTAACATAACGGATGTTATACAGAAATTCTATCTATCTGTAAACCTCAGTAAGTTATGTAGCTACTGTCAAAGTTACATTACAGGGCTGCAGTGTTAGTATTCTTTAGCTTTTAACTTATTGCGCGGTCATGGATAGATATAAGAAACAGCCATAGAAGTCATTCTAAACGAGTAATACTGTTACTGCATTGTGAGGCTCACTAAAAATTGCCAATCCATCCAATATCAATATCATTATCCATGAAAATATATCTGCTACGCCAGAATATAGTCATATAGGCCATAGTAAAAATATCGTCGCCATTGCACACATTGCAGTAAAAGTAATACGACCCATATGAAAATATTATATTAAAACATTAAATTGATGTGTAAATGGTATAATACTACAGTGAAAATAGACTAACAGAGGCCCTCCACAGACCAGT
The DNA here is from genome assembly GCA_963932265.1 of Thymelicus lineola. NCBI lineage: Eukaryota > Metazoa > Arthropoda > Insecta > Lepidoptera > Hesperiidae > Thymelicus > Thymelicus lineola. The sequence continues at coordinate 16,246,140 of OZ010693.1, read as the reverse complement.
AGTTTCGTATAGAGATAATGGTAACAAAAAAGTTGACTTGCCTGTGTGTAAATAAATCCTATCATGAGAAAGGAAAACGATAAGAATCTTTATATTATATTATAGAATTTTTAAATTTCATGTTGTTTTAGATATATGTACAATTGGATAGTCAAAAAGTATTCTACATAAGAAAAGTATTTTGAATTGACAGCTTGATGTATTTGGTCTTCGCATAATGTTCGTCATATAAGATTTGTATATTAATGTGCCAAAATTTTCTAAAAATATATGTTGTAGATCCTAAAGTTCCACAAAATCGACTGACGTTCTGCCCCGCCTTTATTCTAGTCTTCAGTATTTCTGTCTCTTGTTTTATACAGCATTAGAGCGAGTAAGATGACTGCAGTATTTCAAGTGTGCCTATATTGGATGTTTTTTCGGTTAAGGCCTAAAAAGTCTTGATGTTTTATAGAGAATAGATGCAACATGGTACTCGTACAGGATTTAATGTTAGGTTGTTTTTTTATATTTCATATTTTTTAAGTTATACTTCTGAAGTTTTTGTAAATAAAGCATTGTATAAGTATGTATAAGTGAAGTTAAAGGTATTTATGACACAAGCCATTGCACACATAAAAATGGAAACATTTTGAGAGAGAGAAATTTGCTTACCATATAAAAACTTTATTTTTATCAACTTTACCATAAGTGCTTGCCCAAAGCATTTTTGTCTGAGGATACTGTCAAAACTATTTTTATGAAATATTATAGTTATTTACTTGGTCATAAGTTGATGTACTTAAACTTTAAATATAATACCTAATATTTGTTGTCTCTTTGATTATCTTCATTTTAACGTAATACATATTCGATAGTTAATATAAATAAGTTAGTATAACGCCATGTTTCCAGTTTTATTTGATCACTGGAAAAGCTGTTTTTTCCATCACACTGTGACTCAAAATATGGTTCTAAGATCTCATTCCTTTAATTTCAACTTCAACTTAAAATAATTTATGCATTTATCTTCAAGTGACAATTACAAGGGCATTTATAAATGATTATTTAAGTTTTTTTATATACTTAGTACTATGACGCATCTATTCTAATGTATTATAATTAAATAATGTTAGTGTAGATACAGCACAAAATGATATATAAGAGCTCTTGTGATATATTATCTTCCTTCAATGTTAGCGCCCGAGTGACTTGTGCAGCTATTTGTACCGTTATTGAATTTGTGAATATTATATATAATGACATTTGAATAGGGAAAATTTATAAAGTTTAGCTTTTTGTGGGCATATTGCGTATTAAAATGCATTTGCACTCGGAATTGTATTTTATTCAATAAAAATCCTTTACTTATTATTATACATTTTGGACACAAATCTTTGGTTTTAAAAGTTATTTGTTATTTGGTTACTGATATCAAAATATACAATTTATATAAAAACTTTCATTACTTTAAACAAAAAATTATTATCATAATGCTATTGGTATACAGTAAGAATTAATATGAATATGTTATAAAATGTTCCCTCCATTTTGGGTTTAGTGTAACTTTAAAAAGATTTCAGTTGAAAAATTCACATTTAAAACATATTTGTGAAATATATAATTAAATATTTATATTCCTCATAATATAAAATTTTCAAATTTATTTCTTAAGAAATCAGTAACCTTATATAATATTTTTAATTCTATACATAAGTATAACCACATTCCGATAACATTTCCACAATTATGTCTTCAAAAGAATACATAAATTTTATTGACATTCTTGCACTTACAACATAATAAATAACTACAAACCTATTTCTTTTAATATTCTGATACAATCAGACAGCTATATCCTATCGAAGATAAGAAAAGTAAAGCTGAGATATGTTAAGATTATGTAGTAACCAAAATTTAAAAACATTTGTTACAAATATTTCAGTACGCAAAATATATAACACGTAAAACTTGCACAATCCACAATGAGTTAAGTTCAAAAAAAACCTTCATGTTTTGTTTATTACTAATAATTCTTATATAACATGCAAATCCATATTGATTAATCTCAACAGTAAGCTTGAGAAGATATAAATTTTGTTTCCAACATACTAATGAATCTAACATAATAAGAAATAAAAGCAAACAAGCATTTAGTTCTTCCACATTAATATTATAAAAAATATAAAAATGTTTATACCTACTATAATATTATAATATACTATAATATAAAAATGTCTGTACTATAAAAATGACTATTAGACCACAGCTATGTAGTATATAATATTCAAAATATCAGTACATTAAAATATGGACACATAAAATTAAGGTAACAAAATTATTAGCATGTCTATTAAACTATTCCACTGGGATCATACGTATCAATGACTTCCACAATTCATAAATTAATTGAATGCACTTTCATCATTCTTATCTTTCTCTCTCACCCCACGCGTGAACTTTGCTTTTTAATCTATTCCTAACCATAATAATTACTTTAAAATACGAAACTCACAAAATGAAAATTTAAACAACACTGTATTTCATGTAAATATTTTCTGAATTTAATTATGCACAACGTTAAATATTTTTTTACAAACAAAAAAAAACGAAATATTAAGCAGCACGATATTAAACAAAATGTAATATTATGCAATATGACATAATGAAACAATGAACGAAGTAATTAAAATGATATAATGAAATTATAACACATCAAAAAGTTTTCAACAAATCCAAAATAATACAACAAAATCGTTACACACAGATAAATAATTGAAAATTTTAATGTAACACATAAATCCATCATTGTATTATATTAAAATTAAACAATGGCTTAAATATAAATAGACTTTGAGATAGACCAAGCTTGATAACTTAAGAAAATTAACATAAAAATAAATATACTATTCTAATAGGTCATACAGAATAAAATATGATTTTATACTTATTATTCTTGAGCATTTTTTCTATTATTCCATCTCTCTCTTGTGTTCACATGCAAAACCTCATTCGCTGTTGCCTTTTACATAGTTACTAACCACCACACACACACATACAGTGACAACACTATTTTCACTATTTTACATCAATTAAACAATATAATTAGAAAATTATAATATATTTTAAGAAATATTTATTGTAGTCTGTAATATCTAAGATTACAGTACAATATTTATAAATTTCAATAAACAATGACCTACCAGAAATTTAATATTAAGGCTCATATTATTTCTTTCTGATATTTATTTTATTTAAATTCTCTTTTTATTCTCCCTTTCTTTACACTATTTAATACAATTTTATTCATTCAAACCATGTGAAAGTTTTTTCAACTTTAACTGAATCAATTTTTATAAAATTTCGAACGATCCCGTGATATTTTCAAATTGATTACTTGGGTCTGATGATGAAGTCATGAGACGAGAGTGGATTTCTTCAACATTTATTACTAACCTCAAGTTTGGGTTGATTTGCTTTAATATGCCTCATATTCATACCTTCTAACCTTACCTTATAATTGGCGACGAGGACGTTTTTAGTACAACTGATAAGAGTTTTTAAACTTCAATTTTTTCTTCTATAGCACTATCTTCTAGATTTCTGTAGTAAATCTAGCGTAGTGCTAGGCGTGTGTGGGCAGGGCTAGCCTGGTGAGCTCTCTGCCGCGGCCGGCCACTGCGCCCAGCACGCGGCCCATCAGACTCACTGATGCCTGGGGGACTTCTTCCACCGATTGCTTCTCTTTACCTGTGGATGGAGATGTAGATAATATCTTGAGGGTGAATGTTTATTTAGGAAAGAATTGTAATGACGAATTTACAAATTGAGATTTTATTACAGGTTTTTATGCTTTTGGTCATATATTATAAATTTGAATGTGCACATCAGGTAGATATTTTTGGTTTAGGTATATTATGTAAAATTACAATAAGCTTACAAAGTATATTTACATTTGTAAATTAACGGTAAGCTACTTACGTGAGTAAAACTTACTAATGTAAAGGCGGCTTTCTGTCTAACATAGGCCTCCCCTAATTTGCCGGTCCCACTGAATCTAGCGGTTTCCCGCTGTCTTTAGATCATCAGTTCACCTTCACGAGGGGCGAATCGTGATCCTTTTTACGTACCAACTATAAAGTCAATGAGCAGCGCCTGCAGCTCCCGGTCCCCCGGCTCGGGCTTCGCCACCAGTCTCAACGCGGGGCTCCCGCAGTGCTGCGCGCTGGCCACCAGCTGCGCCGCGCTGGCTCGCGCCCCCACCAGCAGCCCGCGCGCCTGGATCTTGTGCTCGGGGTGGATGCGCCACCACGCTGCACCTTGGGAAATAGATATAATGAATGATTAAATCTATAAAAAAAAACTACCGTACATCTTGTTACGACCGAATTACCGACCGCGCTGCGTCGCTAATGTTTATATTGTGATCACTTATCTACACTCTGAGACAAACTTAATTCATTAGTTTTTAAGAGTGTTGGATAGACAAAATTGTAAGAAAAATATGTATGTTCAAATTAAATAAATAAAAAATATACAAAAGCTTTATTCCAGTAGTTAATACAGATAGGTGTAATAACAAAAACAACGTCCCAACTCAGAGTCACTAATGATTACTTTAATCGCTTCTTAGTAAAGAATCGCCATACAAATTTTGTAATTTAAGTAACCGTTAGTAAAGTTGGGGCATAAGACTTACAATCTTCTATAAGAAGCACTGAGGATAAAAATACACGCTTTCACACAGTACATAGTAGGATCCGTTTACCAGGTGACACACAACACATCACTATAACACCCATGATCCGAGTACATGTATCTGTCACATAAAACTACCCGGCGAATCGAACCCGGAACCCCACCAAACCAACCAAGAAAGTCAGGCGAAGTTCCTTTGTGATGCAGTTGGATATGATTGGTATAGTTGGAGATTGGACTTGAGAGCCTGTTTTTTCCTCTTAAAACTTTGGAATCCCGAAGACCCGAGCCTAACAGTGGAACAGTTATCGGTTGTGATGATGATGATGATGAACACAAGTTACCTCTGACGTAGTTGAGGGCGCCGCTCCAGTCTCGCGCGCGAGAGCAGGCCCACGTGCCCTCGCCCTGCGCCTCGCTGTCCGCCAGCCAGCGCTCGGGGAAGTATGGCCACTGGGGACAAGCAGCGGTCATTCAATAGGGATGTTGACTAATTTTAGGGATTGACTAATTTGAGGTCACATGACAGTGAGTACAATTTTTAACATTTTAAAATAATGATATTTAATTTAATGTGATTGATTTCAATAAAAGAATCATATTTTAGGCCTTTAAATGTTACCACTAATATTTTAGGCATTTTATATTAATTTATAATTAGTGTCAACATCCCTATTGTTTTTGGGTCAGTAAAAACTTTATTAGGTATTCTTTATGCAGTTCTATTACTGGCACATTCATACTACAAACGAGATATAGGTTATTAAGGTATTTTAGGTATCTAGTTAGGTATTTCATGAGAGAGTTCATGGTTTTGAACATATCATATCGTGGTCTAAACACCACCAATGAAATACTAACGATATTCATTTTGTACGCCTATTTTGACCCATTTGCATGGATCGTGATCACGGCTGAACTGTGGTGACAGGGGAAGTTGCTCCAAATTAGAATTTTGTTATTTTGTTAAGATTGAATTAGCAGATTAAGATTTAAATAAGGTGCTTTATTTCTTCATTTGGTAGTGTGTGTTGGTTTTGTCATGAGTTGTTCTATCTAATCGTACCTAATGAAGCTCGTGTTGACGCCACTGCTTACCAACTGAGCCTTCTGTGTACTGATATGATATGGTCCCAGGTCAATAAATTGGTTGAGTAATAACAAGAGATTTATTTGAACGAATTATTCACTAGAATATTTATTCTCATAGTTAAGTACACTTTGTGCAGGTGACAAATATGTTGACGTGAAGTGGCCGTGACCTCACAAGATTGTGTTATCACTAAACAATTCCTGACCTTTAGACAAATTGAGAAAGAGACAGGGCCAATGCTAAACTTGAATTGGTCCAATTGTAAGTGAGAGATAGAGCTACTTTTTGGTTGAAGAACATTTCGCACCTTTAGAATTGAAGTGGCTTACCTACCTAAGAATTTTAAGAAAATGACATTTATAGATTGAACGACATAAAAAAACGTAATAAAAAATGCCCAATTCTTCATTACATTTTTGGCGTTTACCAAAAAATACGAAGGTGTGACATGTTTTACCGTGACATGTTTTTGTGTCGTTCAATGTATAAAAGTTATTGTCTTAAAATTCTTAGATAAGCTTCAATTTTATAGGTGCGATTTGTGTGAAATGTTCCGACTGGCCTATCGGATGAAATCATCGCTGTACCCAATGATATGCCCTTACAAATCAACCAAAAAATCTGTTCCGACCGAGCTACAACACACACACGTTTATCTTTTGTTTCACTACACTAATTACTATTACATTGGTAAATTATGTAAAAAGGATGGCACTACTAAAACCATAATAGTGAAAAAGACAGCTAGACGGCTCACTCAGAGGTAGCTATCAACTGTCTGAATTAAAATCGCTATAGTTTACTAGATTCGACTGTCGTAATTTCAGCGTCGTCTTGGCATATCTACTTCTTTTTATACATATAATATCATTGCGCTGTACCTGTATAAAATGTAAGACTTGATGACAGAAGGCGGCGGGTGGGTGCTGCCAGTAGAGGCTGGGGTGGGGGGCGTCCACTACCACGAACTTGTTTATGAGCGGGCCCTGGCAGTGCGCCAGGTACCTGTGGGAGGGATGTTATTTGTTCATTAAGAAACAGTTACAAACTTATACCATAATAAAATAGATACACAGAAGGACAACTCCCTATAAGAATGCTTGACCAACGCACATATACGAGTAGTTCTGTATAGCTAGCCGCTTTTCAATATTAATATAAGCCATTTTAATTAATTGGGTTAATGAGGTATTTCTGTAACGATAACCCGATGACCCTTGTGGCGCAATGGTTACTATACCAGACCGCTATGCCAAGGGTGCTAGGTTTGATTTCCAGCGAAGCAGAAATTTGAATGATGGGTTTGAATTATTGTTCTCGGTCTAGGTGATTCCTTGTCTTTGTGTATTGTGCACGACACCAACAACACAGGGAATCCTAGTGTGAGGCTGAGTGCATAGCATTACTAAAAAAATCCCTGTTCTATACAAATAGAAATATAGAATCAATATCTCAATACAACATACCATGTGAGCATGCCTCCAATTCCAAAACCGATAACAATGGCTGGGGTCTTCTCAGATGCACCCAGGGCTTCCAACAACCCAGCCAACTCCTCAACAGCCTGGGGTGGAGACAGGTCACTCCTGCTGCCACCCTCGCTGCCTCCGGTCCCCCTCAGGTCTAGGGTCACCACATGATGTCCAGTGTTGACCAGCCTCTGCACTACAGATGACCAGGACTGGACCCATATGTTACAGTTGTCTGGTGCGTCTCCCAATATGAGCACCAGCTGGCCTAACTTGGGTCCAGTTTCAACGTAATGATATTTTACGCCCTGAAAGCACAAAACATTATCTTGAGAATAATTATGAAGTGCGTCACAATAACTTCTATGAAGGTATTTTATATCTTTATCCCTAAAAAAGTCATTGGTGATAACAATATGAATGGAAATGGCGCAATACTTCAATATCTTGATTGAGCAAACCGTTAGATGGTTAAGTAACCAGTAACAACTTTGTAATGTTTTATAAATTTTATTTGTCACAAAGTTAGGCTATGGTCTATCCTTTCATAATTTGTTGTACCATTGATATTTTAATTCTAGTTAAACAAAATCAACCATAGGCACTCTGGCTTCTCATATCTAAAAGTTGTATTTAAAGTTAATAAAATTTATGAAGAACTTTACCACCTAAATACCATTAAGAGTGCAAAAAATCAAAGTACCCTCCCACATATTTTTTAATTAAAACAGCAAAAATTTAAAAGTTCTGTTTTCTGCACCAAAATTATTAAACAAAGTGAGTTTTATTGAGGTAATAATTTTAAAAAGCTTCCATTTTTAAGATAAATCTCGTAATTAAGACTCACCATGATTTTCATGTAACAATGAGTCCCAACAGAGGAATCGACGGTACGTTCCACCGGTGGCATATTCTTGGTCCATTTCCTGCGATGCCCTTTCCATAACCTTCGTACTGCGAGCTGCAGTAGCTGCCACAGCCCTATGAAGAAGCACTGGAGACCTAGTTCCACCGCCTGCCACCCTGAGATCACTTGTAACACTTTTTGACTTTTCACACCCATTTCAAACTTATTTAAATAACTATTTTATCAACACAACATACGTGTATTGCGCTTACGTGATCTTGTGTGCCGAGCGCATCCTTATCAATTTTTATCAACATACGAAGTTCGAAACTTTGAATGAAACGGATGTGAACTGTGAAGAAATTGATCGACTGACAACTCGTTTTTTCATCATGTCAGCTGTCAGCTGACAAATCAGTTAAGCTGTCACTTGTCACAGTGACAGATGGCAGATATACTTTTTATAGGTACCTAGTATTGATAATGACGATATTGACGATTGAAGTTGACATTTTAGTTATCTGTTTTTAATTAATTCATATAATTCATATAATCATAATTCATATCATCCGTTTTGTTTTAACTATTACAACTTTACATTAATTAACTTTTTATTATAGGTATTTATTAAAATAATATAATTTAATTTTATAATAAAATAAAATAATATAATTTCTGACTGGTCAGGACCATGACCAGAATAGTGTTCTGCGGTCATATAGGTAAGTACTTACCATAAATCAAATTGTATTTTAATCATATTTTAATAGTGATGAATGATGATAACTCAGAGATGATAATATTATAGTGTTATTATGATGGAGAGGGTATTGTAATAAAATTTGTATCCCTATCCTTTATTTAAAGGTACCTTCGGCTGTTTTTATAAATTTTTCAATTCAAAGAAGTTCTATGTTCAGCTTGCGGCCAAAGTGCAATTAAAGGGAAAACCATTTTTCATCTTCGATACTGTACGTTAATTAAATATTTGGCGCATTTCAACTCACGCCGCTTAGAGATACCTACCTGTACTGGATTTGAATGTCATCTTACAACAACGATAAATAAATGGAATAACATGTAAAATAAAACCACAGGCAGAGTCTGGAAGTTAATCGGCGTTGGATTAAGCATCGTCACAATAATAATGACAGATAACTTTTACATCTATCAATAAATCGACGGTTGCGAGATGAATAAGCTCGTCGTCCATCGGATCAAGCATCAGGCAATGACTACCTACTGGAATAAATGTTAGCCCGTTTACACACGTTGGAGGGCTCACTGCTCATTTGAACCATTAGATCTTCGACGCATAAAAACTATAAATAATAATATCAAACATGATTGGTACAATCAAAATCACAAAAACACGACGGATCCAAAATGATTTTAAAATTAACCCATCCCAATGATATTATAAGTAAAAGAGGTAAAGTAAGTAAAAGAAGAGAGTATTTATTAAACATCTTTGACCCATCCCATATTGTTCAATTATTTTTTATGTACCTAATAGGTACCTATCGTATCGTATCTACTTGTAGATAAAATATGATAGAGATTTACTATCTACCTCAATGATATTATATGTATAAAAGAGGTAGATGGGTTACTAGCGCGCCGACACGGCGAAGAGCGAAAGAGTAGTCAATTGACCACGCTTGCTCGCATTACTCGCAGTCGCTCTCTCAATACTCTGTGGATACGCACGCTTTTATTTTTGTCAGAAGTGCTGGAGATTTGACATACAGCGTTAAAATGCCTTCGTGTATTATGCGTAAATGCACTAATTACTTACGTAAAAAAAATAAAATTCATGGAATAACATACCACAAGTAAGGAATCATGATTTATTGCATTTTATTTCATTTCAATAATTCTCTAACAAAATAAGTATGGCGGCATGACAGCGCGACAGCTTGGCGCCAGCCGAATGTAAGGCGATTTGTGACGCGAGCGACAAACACTAGCTGTCTTTTTCACTATTATGGTTTTAGTAATGCTATCCCTTTTACATAATTTAACAAGCGCTGATTGGTCGCAGTGTGTCGTAGCTGTTTTCGGAACAGATTTTTCGTTTCATTTCTAAGGGCATAACGTATCTCTAATAAACATCATTGATCTACCTACATGGTTTTGTTTGTAAAAACGAATTTAATAAAAACATATTTCGCTACAAGAAAAAAAATTGGCAGGCAGGTAGATATCTAAAATCTAATACCTACATGTAAGTATTTCTCTTTTTATCAAACATAATTCAAATAAGAATTTAAGAGTGAAATGATGTAGATATGTTATGTAATATAAATTCTTAACTAGCACAAATACCTATGTTTAACCCTGGAACACTAGGGGTGGTCGCTTCCACATAAAAATAAAACCCGGTACTAGCACTTTCACTATACTTTATTTCAAATACTAGTAACACGACACGGTTAAATTCTCCACTAATGTTCAATTTTAGTACCTTGAACCACGGCCTTTATATAAACTCCAAATAACATTCGTTACCGTGATTCAGCTTTTTATTATAAATTTTATACCGCCCTCTATAGTCTATAAACTAAATTATATTGTAAATATGCCAACAACATACACGTCAATCAATTAAAATACCTTTTATCTAATACATAAAATAGTTCTTGGCTGCAGCTAATAGATGGCGCAAATTCACCCTGCTAAGGCAGTTCTGGGTCGAACATACCGCCCACCAAGGACATATTGGAATATGTCCTTCACCCAGGTTTATAAAATGGTTTCTAGGATTTAGTATTTCCAAATTTTTGTTAAACAAATCATACATTATAATCAGTTCCTCTACACAATCCCAAAAACTCACCAACAATTAAATACACCACAAAAATAAAAAACAACAAAAATAGCCAATTAAATTATGCAACTGTTAAACCGTAACCAAATAACCTTTCAATATAAAATTAACCAAACCTTTTACATACTCATCTCAACAAATTATAATACAAACACAATACAAAACATAACATATACATTAATACACAATAATGAGCAATACCTACAAGTTTGAAGCGTGACTACTCGTGTAAGCTGCTCCTGACGAGGTTGCTTTTCGACTAGGTACTTTACCGAGTAGCCAGTTGGAGCCAAATTAGCCATACCACATTCCTCACAACAAGCTCCGCAAACCGATGCGTCCACTTATCCCTTTGATACAACTTCATTTGCCATTTCACCTTTGTCACCGTTACTTGTGTATCCCACCTTTCATGAAGCTCTTTGGAAATTATTTCAATTATCTCTCCAAAATTCACACGACTGCGTCACTAATCTTTAAATCCATAAAATCCTCGGATGGACAAATCACTTACTGCCTCCAAGTTGATTTCTCACGCTGCCATACAAGTCTACAAACAAAATACCCTTATTTTCATGTCCCGAATTTGACTATGTGAGCGATACTACCGCCCACCCACAAAATATTTGACACATCAATAATACATTTAAGATATGTAATACCCTTTTATGGTTTATAACTAAATTATTTACATTGATTTTCCATATAAATACGTTTTAAAACAAAATCCAATTTATCCGTTCTCAAATAATTGTTTAATCCTCACCTTTTGTAATAAAAAATGAAATAAAATAAAAATAAAAACCACCATTAAACCACCATTAATACTTCTCTATAAAATTAACCCGCTCTAAAAAGTTTATTTACATTAGATATCATATTTATTTTTGTTCCACACGATTCTTCCTACCCTGGATTACGTAGTGCCGCATCCACCTTAACTTGTGTCAGAAATGTATCTTTTGCCCATTTCCATCGACATGGAATGTGCTTCAACCATGCCAGAACAATTTCAGCTACAGTCCACGCATATTTATTACATTTGGTATTTTCATGACTGTAGCAATTTCTTGCAATTTTCCCAATAAACATCCTTATACAATTTTACATGAGGGTTTGATATTTTTACTGGATTTACCTTGGCCTTAGCAGTCATCAAGGTGACCTGAACTTCGCCTTCATCGTCAACAACCAGCACATACCTTGCCACTGCGTATGTTATATTTGGACGCATCACCTAATTTACGCAAGTCAACCTGTTTGTTCCCATGACTTATTCCCAACCACCGAACAACTAATTTCATCAAGTACCACCCATACCGATGCCCCAGTTTATTCTCATTATTAATTTTAGTTCTGATTTCACTCCTCCAAACCTTTTCAAAACCTCTTGTTTATCTGCTGTATCCATAACGGAAATGTTTAACTCTACTTCTATCATTCCTGAAATAATCCATCTCAGCGTGGTATATTCATAAACCATTGAACCACCTGGCACCAATTCATTAACACCTTGTAACACCTGTGTGTATATATCCGTTCTCAATTTCACGTTATTAATTTCAACTACTATACTAGATTCCAAATGGTAACCTCCTCTTGGCCCCAATGGTAATCCCTTCACACCTATTTTCTCCAGACTCAAATTTTGTTCCGTTGCCTCAGTGACAAATGATGCCTGAGAGCCTTGACCCCAACAAGCACTCAAGATGAACCCAAACTCGTTGTTCAAAACAGCATCACCGCAGCTGTAGTTATCCCTCTCCTGTAAGATTCACTCTTCGAACAACCAGTGACATCATTAGTCTCACTCTGAGACCCAATATTTTTATCACGTTTAGTCGAACGCCGATCGCTCGACTGCCCAACATCGATATCATTTCCCCAATTTCCCTGCACTACAATAGAATGTAACAAATCGTGATGGTTTGCTTTACAAATTCGGCAATTGGGTTTAATAACGCAAAACTTTGTAAAATGAGTGCCCAAACAGTAGAAGCATAAGTTTTCGTCACAAGCAAACTTACGCCGAGTAGCCACATCTTTCTTCGCAAAGTGAGGACATTCCACTACTTTATGACTCCCCTTACAATATACACAACATACATCATTAATGATAGGCGAAATGAAATTAAAACACAAATCTCTCCCCTTGACATCGCTTAATCCCTGCGTTACATCATTTTGTTGAGACAATATATGTTTGATGTCTCCTTTAATTTCAATACATAATTCACATGTTTCGTCATACAAATCTTTCGATACATACCAAGATGCCCTTAACTCATCATAGTCGCACTCATCATACATGTATCGATCGTTGTCATGAAATTTAAACCACAAATTCTCAATTTTATACAATCTCGTTTGCAAATTACTTGTGACTAACATATCTTTAGGTAAACTTTCCAAATCAAATTTTTCTTTACATAAGTTTTCATATAAATTGAATTGTAAATTTTCCATTATTTTTAAAGAAGCCATTTTTACCCACCCTATCGTCTAAGTATTTTGCAAACAATGTAAATTAAATTTTCCAAAAAAAAATACAAGACCAAATTCCAAAAAAAATCACAAGTGTTTAAGCTATACAAATTTTACCCAAAAAATATTCTAAGTTTAGTTTCAAAAAATATTATAAGTTCAAAATTTCTAAAAAATGTTTCTAAGTTAAAATTCGGAAGAAAACACACTAAATCAAAAATCACTTATCTTGACTTAAACCTTTAAAACTTTAAGAGTACTCACTTGCACTCCAATATACTTTTATCACTCACAACTGTGGCCGTAGCCCCCTTAGCTGGCCACGCTCCCGATGCACCACCAGCTGTGCTGCCTTCGAAGATCTTCCTCCTCCTGAGCTGCAGGGCCCCGCTTTCACTGCAGAGCTCCGCCTTCGCCGCGGCGATCCGCCCTTACAACATCCGCCTGAGTTGTAGGGCTTCGCCTTCGCTTTGGTGATCCCCGCCCTTACAACGTCCGCCTGAGTTGTAGGGCTCCACTGGATCAGCCTCTGCTTGAGCACCGGGGACTCCTCGGATCTTCTGTATCACACTTTGCACACACACAGCTGACTTCCCTATCCGGCTCGAAGGACCATGTTTAACCCTGGAACACTAGGGGTGGTCGCTTCCACATAAAAATAAAACCCGGTACTAGCACTTTCACTATACTTTATTTCACACCACTTAATACTATTACACATCACTGTTAAATTCTCCACTAATGTTCAATTTTAGTACCTTGAACCACGGCCTTTATATAAACTCCAAATAACATTCGTTACCGTGATTCAGCTTTTTATTATAAATTTTATACCGCCCTCTATAGTCTATAAACTAAATTATATTGTAAATATGCCAACAACATACACGTCAATCAATTAAAATACCTTTTATCTAATACATAAAATAGTTCTTGGCTGCAGCTAATAGATGGCGCAAATTCACCCTGCTAAGGCAGTTCTGGGTCGAACAACCTACTTAAACGCTTATATTAGTAGGTACTTACTTCGCTACTTACATTATAGATAATCAAGTGAAAAGACAGTGAGAGTGATCAATGTTAGTGAGGAGACTTGCGCCTGGGGGCGAATTTGCGTAACCTTAGATTCGTACCTACTTACGAGTAGTACGAACTCGTATAATTTTCCCCACATGCCTCACCTCATCAGCGTTTTTTTATCGTCAGCCCATTGCGACTTGCGACACCAACGTGTAAGCCTGGGATAACTCATTGCTTTTGTCGTAGGCGTCACAAAGTCCTTCGCCTTGCGTTGTGAGCAAATTTAAACGCTGAACAGCGACTGACTGCGACTGGCCACTCGTTATCCCATCGTTAGGCAACGTGACTTGCCCTTTCACGTTGTCGTCATTACAGCGCCTGAGTGCCTCCTGTCTCGGGCCTTAATTTGTTTTTAAATAAACCCTTGACCGTCGACATCTCGCTCATCGTAGTCATCGTATAGCCACAACATTTCAACTTATTTTAATCGTCGATGCGGTTCATAACCTGATGCAACCTGATACGTATCTTATAGCCTTTGTTAGATAGGCATTATACTTCAGTTTCATCGTATCAGCTTTGATCAAATCATTGCTAGACATATCTAGGCCTCTTATGAAAAGTCACCTATGTCAGTTCTAACGATCACATCGAACCTCAGTCCATTGAAGTAGAGGTTTATAGCAGTGGTTTGGTGGTTTTGTGTTATTCAGAACTGAGGAGGCCTAGAGTAGGTATACCCCATCAACCTGCTCCAATCCGAATTGGTGGAGATGTAGAGAACTCTACCACTCGACTCTACGTCACTACTGACCGTTTATAAACATATTGGAGAACATTACAGAATAAGATAATAATCTAAAATTTTAACAAAACAAACTGACTTCAAATGAAGTACATCCTTTCCAATAACAACAAAAAAAGAATCATCGAAATCGGCTGACGTGATATTGAGTTATTCGTCCATTTGTCGCGCACATAATTACTTAATGCAAATTTAAGACTTTATGGTTTTCTCATGGATACACTCGTCAGATCTCGCTCAAATTTAAGTGGGACCACATGACAATCACTAGCTTTCAGTTAAAAAATAATCATCCAAATCGGTTAACCCAGTCATAAGTTCTGAGGTAACAAGAATAAAAAAACCTCCTTTTTCGGTTAAAAATGACTTTTCTCTTGACCAGCAACGCAACAGTTTCTATTTTACTATATTAATAATGTCGAAAATAAAACATAGGTATTCAGATTTACAGCTGCAATGAGTGAGGAGTATGAAAGTGTTCTTATTTGGCGCGCGGGCGGGTGCAGCTCGCAGCTTCATTATGCCGGATGGAAATTGACTTCGTTAGCGCTGCAGAACTGCACTGAATGTGCAAACTATGTTTACGTGTACCACTCACCAACGTCACGTACCTACATACCTAGCTTGCTATCAAAATTTTGTGAAATTATCGTGGGGAGAACCGTGTACCTTAATTGTTATTTTAAAAATTCAATTCAAAATCATTTTATTCATGGACGTATCACTGATACACATGCACGTAATCAGCACTAAGCACGGAAAACTGCTGTGTCATGGAGGATGAGAAACGCCTCACACGTCTTTTAAAATAAAACAAAGGTACCTATTACAAAATAGTATTCTAAGCATTAAGAAAATAAAGGCGTATTTAAAAGTTAAATTTAATATTCAAAAATTAAAATTCGGTTTGATCGGTTTCATCTAATCATATGTACCTACTGTACCTACCTACTATTGATACACATATTTTTTTAATCTCCCACCATTTTAATACAAAAATAATTCTGAGCTCATTAAACGTTATAGTCACTGACCCTATTGGAATGGAACTGCTATCTACATAGGTATTGTAACTGTAACAATCGTTCATACTAAACTCAATGGGTACTCCAATATAGTTAACTCAATAATTCGAGTCAATAACGGTTATGAAATACGAACGGCACCAACGCACCCCAGCAATAAGATCAAGATGGCGTCATGTTATGTCAACCACAGTTTATGACAGTTTTTTCATGAGGCAAAGGAATAAAGTTGAAAGTCCAGCGCTTTCCCGCCAAATTAGTAACAATGTATTGCACATTGAATTTAAAATAAAAAAGACCTCATGTGAAATATTATTTAAAATCAATCTGCGTTGGGGATTGTAGCGCCTGTTGCGAGCTCTCAGCACCCTACGAAAGAAATCAAAACGATTAGTTTGGGTACATGAGTGTATTGGACACTAGACCTCAAAAAATTGTGCTTATTGGAAATATATTTATATTAAATTATTAACAGAACACTTCCCTAGGTAGGGTTGCCAGATGGTCGGGATTCATCTGAATTGTCCCGACATTTCACATGATGTCCAGAGTCCCGACAAAATACGAAATGTCCCAACAATTCACTTGATTCAATAGAACCCCGCCGCTTTTCGTCGTCAGCTCGTATGCTGCCTATTTCAAATAATCGCAATCAACAAAGATTAATAGTTACTATTATCAACATTAAACTATTTATTTATTATAGTTATTAGGTACTTAGCTAGGTATCAAGTTGATACTACCAACGGAGTTCTATTTGGGGGGAGTCCACATAGTTAGACAAACATCCTCGATTGGCTTTGAATTACACAGATTAAACATCACAGATTACCAAACCAAAACCCACAAAAGTTTTAGATAATAAAAGCTGTAAATGACATTAATTTGTTAATGCCTGAGGGTTTTAAAGTTTTCTTTTGTTCCTTTTAACTGTTTCTTATCCTACTTATCTTACCTATTTCTAGTGCTTGTCTTGTTAGTTGTTACTTAAATAGGAATAGTCAAACAAAATAAATGAATGTCCGCAACATGCTATAGCAAGCACCGCAGGGAACAAATAAAGTTACCTCAAGTACGGCTGTGAACAGCGAGTGACTTGCGTTGTATTCTTTTATTACCATGTAGGTAGGTACATAAGTAACAGAGCTGCTATGGACTCTATCCGGGGTTGAGGGGCCGTGGGCTGCAGTGACCACTTATAACCAGGTGCAACGCATGTCTGTTTGCTATATCCATACCAATATATAAGTAGATACCTTCGTTAAGTACTTGGGTAGGCAGTACCTACTTACTATACTTATATTTCCGTTAGCTTCTTTTCGTAGGGAAACTCTTCAGGAAAAAGCATTCAGCATTTTTTTAAATCCCAAGTTTTAGTATGCTCCAGAATTTTAGTTTTTTTTTTTATTGCAATGGTCCATTAGGTACATATAAATTAATAATTATAATTCTATAATCATCAAGATAAAAGATCATAATGTTTTTTTATATTGATAGTCTTCTAAGTACCCTACTAACTAATCCACCCGTCAACCCTAAGCTTAGGCCTAATTGACAACTTTAAGCTGGCCATACATGATCAAGTGTACTTGTCAAGTTTGCAGTTTGACTGGATGCGGCCAGCGGCATCCAATCTGCATGAGATAGTTATATGGCCAAATAGCCACACCGTGACCATACACCGTCAAGTTTACTGGATGCCGCGTCAAGTCCGCAGCAAACTTGACAAGTATACTTGATCGTGTATGGCCAGCATTAGTTACGAAAAAGTGATAACGTGGTTACAGGACACTGCCAGAGCAGAGCAGTGTTAATACAGAGAAAACGTAAAAAATGAAAATGCAGCTTTCCCGCGCTCATTTCATGTGCAACTTGTTTTTTTATTCTGTGTCGTAGAACGTGTGGAGAGCGCTGATTTGAAAGCGGAATTGACAGCGTTAGCCAGTTAGGCAGAATAAGCTGTGAAATGGCGGGAGACTTCGTTACTTTTGTAGTCTTCTGTAGTCTGATTGACGTCCTAGCAACGAATTTAACGCTTGGTTTTAAAAGAGCACTTTGTTAATTTTGCCCTGAAAATTGTTCCGATAAATAAGCCTTTTTAAGGGCAGCACTTCGAGCCACTGTTAGTCTACCTCGGTAAAAATAGGCAAACGGATGTCACTAAGTTAGGTGGATTCCCTTTTTGATGTGTACATTTGTTTATTAATGTGTACCTATAGTCCGAAAAGATACTAAAATCTCTATCATTTAAAGGTACAGCCCGCTATTCGTTTTCTGCTAACATCAAGGCCTCCGGTTTCATAACCAATAAACGTTGACTTAACCACAGAGTACTTTGTTATATAAGTACTGAAACTTTGGACTTTACAGGTATTTTGAACCCTAAGGAACCGCTAAGGAAGTTAGATACGTTGTTACGTTTATGATTTAAACTGGTAGGTAGACAATTTTACTTAATTTAGTTCACCTAAATACATCACTCTATGTGGGTACATAGACTTAAATATAATATATTATAGGTCTATGCTTAAACAAGAACTTCTGGACACAGATAATTAATTATAAAATATATCACTAACTTATTAGTTATTAAAGACAGTCATTATAAAAAATCGCTAAACGAGTTTGGTGTTGCAACGCGACACCGCATGCTACCTGGGGCTTGGTTTGTGGCGGGGCCTGGGGCGTTATGCCCCATAATTTGATAAGTATCCCCGTCCTTTGGGATCACAGCTATTATTTGATTAACGAATGCTTTTAAATATAATTTTGGGTGTGAAATTGGAAAGGCGAGGGCTTTGTAAGAACTGAGTTTGCGGTTAGTGTGTCGCGACTCAAATTTCCTTCCATTGTGGCAGAAAAATTCTCTTGTTATTACGATCCTTTGCAAGTTGTGATACATGTGATACACGAAAAGCTAAATTGTGTTAGGGATTAAGTTATATATGCAAGTTTATACCTAATAAAGCGTACTAACTTAGTAAAAGCTTCTCTACCAATGATGTTTAAATAAATATAGATACGTTATGCCCTTACAAATTACAAATCAACCGAAAAATCTGTTCCGATGTCCGTAAGGCACGCTTTATCGCTTTATCGCACGTCTTTGTAGCTCTCGCGTCAAAACTACATCGCTATCTCTTTCTTCACCTGAATATGAGTTCCTCCTGGGAACTTTTTGAGTCATCACATCATCATATCTGCCTCTTTTTAATATATAATATCATTGTTATCTCCTCTTGAATTGAAGACACCCACATTATAAACAGACGACAACACCCATGCGGGCAATTTATTCCAGTCCTTCGCGGTACGCAATTCAACTGTACTCCGATGTCAAACTCCTAAACACTGATTAACACAAATAGCTTTTGGAACGAAGTTCCTTATCGCGCGTTGTGAAAGGGGGCTAGACGGAAAATTACGACACTTTTTGATTTTACGAATGACGACACTTTTTTTGTAGTGATTCAGTAAGTTTTACAGAGATGGCGCTGTAGAAACTGCGTAACTATATAAGGTAAATGAAACTAAGTATCCAACCAGAGCGAATAAAAATTTTTTTTTTTTTTTGTTTCCCCTCACGGGAGGGAGGCAGTGAATGCATTTACGCATACGCAGCACAGCCGGTCTGTGCTGGTTATGTGTGGCTCAATCCCGAGTGGATAATACACACTAAACACTGCCTGAAATGGCTTTAGTCATACGACCTTTAAGCCTTCATCGGAAGCGACCCCGCTTGGAGAGGCGGGGCGCTAGCGGCGCTCCCTAGGGGGCGTCCGCTGGGTGACTACACTGAGTGTTGTCGAAGGAAGATTACTTGCGCCATCATTAGGATGTGCGCTATCTGGGTAAAAAAAAAAAATTAATAGTTTCCTTGAACTTACGTATGTTACAAGTATAAGTTGATAGCGTGATTCAGAATTAATTTACTAACGCCATCTATCCGCAACTAACCAAACTAAATATCTTAAGTCTGAACAGGCGCTGTACAACAATACTTAAATCGAAAGGAAATTCGTTCCATCCGGGTGTCCCTTGACACCTCTCATGTTTTTTTAATGCTTAGAGCAGGCAAACGAGCAGACGGGTCACCTGATGGTAAGTGATCACCGCCGCCCATGGACATTAGCAACACCAGGGGCGTCACCAACGCGTCGCCGGCTAAAAAGATGACGATAGACCCGCTATATCTTAGAGGAAACACCGATGCAGGTAGTTTGTTCCACAGATACTTGTGGCACAGAGCTTGTGGCTTAAGGTCGTAGCTCATCTAAACGACACCGCTCCCACCCAATTAAAGTATGAGAATTCAAATATAAACTTTAAATCGTGCTCTGTAGATGCAACTATTGAGTGGCAAGGTTGCGGTAAGCTTACTTCCCGCGCGCGGGCTGCTAATTTTTGTTGTTACTGTAAAGTGCACCTACAGAGCACGATTTTAAGTCTATATTTGAATTCTCATACTTTGGTTGGGTGGGAGCGGTGTCGTGTAGATGAGCTACGACCTTTATCCAGAAGCGAGCTTGGATTTCCAGTAGGTACATCAACCCAGTACCTACATAAAAGCAGTCTCAGTGATTAATAGTCTTGTCACGGCCGCGGCGTTATCGTCCGCGACGCCTCTCCGTGTCGCCCCCGACGATATTTACATGACAATAGTCCCCCAGGGTATGTACGTACTCACAATAGGTACTACCGAGATAAGTGCGTCATTTCGGATCCTGCTTGAAGTGCCAGTTATTTTATAACGATGAAAATCTTGTCACACTCGCACTCATAGAAAGATTTGGAGGTTTAAAGGTAACGTTTAGATTTTTCCAGCGCGTTACTAGGTTTACATGAGGGCTGAGTCACATCAAATGCTTATAGGAGAAATATTGGTCACTTAAGTATTTGTCCCGGCCGATATTCAAACCAGTTCCAGGTTTCGAACGCTTCTCAGGCAGTTCTAAGATGAAGGGTTGTTAGTCAAAGTTTTAATTAGGTACACTAACTGTAGGTGCCATTTAGTCTCTGTTTATATTTATTATAATATTTTTATCTCGTTTCATTATAGTATATTTTAATTTAAAATTTACCATTTACATACAAAATTAATTCGCACCCACACTAACTATGTTTTCTCTTCAGAAATCTTTTCTTAAACTCAACAGTTACAGCAGGTAGGTAGGATGACCAGAAACCGACAAGTCGTTTTTAGCCGTATTGGGGCGGCTTAGAATACTAACCCCAATTCCACGCCGGATGGGTGTCGTAAGAGGCGACTAAATCCGGCCCGCTGGTGGTAGAGCCCCGCGGAGGGATTATAGAGGTCAATATCAAGGTAATATTGATTTTAATTGTTAATTAATTACAATTATTACTATTATTATTTCTCCATGGGGTTCGCCTGGATAGCTACCACCCTTGAGCATGAGTCAGCCGCTAAACAACTCGTCGCATTCCGACTGGGGGCTTAAGAGTGCTCTCTCTTTCGTTTTCTTCTCTTTTTCTTGGCCGGGAACGCAACAGTGATGCCGTTGGTGTTGCTGATGTCCATGGGCGACGATAGCCACTTACCATCAGGTGGATCGTCAGCTCGTTTGCCGGCTATTTATATAAAAAAGTACATTTCATGTAAAATAGTTTGCCAACGCTTTCAAGCTCCTCAAGGCCATTGCAGTTTGTTAAAATGTTATCAGATCTCATGAAACGCCAAGCTCTTAACTCTACAAGGCTTCTTACTTATCACCACTACATTAATTCTCGCTGTGGCACATTGACAGCTCTCTCCCCTCTTGTGTACGTGACTCTATATACAATACGTAAAAGAATAACGGGGGCGAGATATATCTACCTAAAAGATTATTCATAGAGGGAGAACATGGGACCCTTCGACAGATTGAGAGCCTGATACATGCAAGGAAAATTTCAGCAGAAGTAGGATGTAGTAAGTTAGTAACAGTAATACCCACATAATGCTGTGCTTTAGTGCCACAGGAAATTCACCGAAATTCAAATTTCGCTCACTCGTCTCTGGGAATCGAATCCAGGACTTCGAACGGCGCCTCGGTGCGGTTATCCAGTATGGTGATCATGGACCACACCGCGGCAGTAGGTACTCGTACGTACTTATGTAGGCACCTGAGAATACTTAAATCGTCATATTTTAAATTAAAGCTCCAAAAACCACCAGTACTCTATAAAACAAAGGTAATTCGACCACATCTCTTCCTATCGTCGCCAGCTTAAATGGCTTCCAATTCGTGAGCGCAGACAGATTAGATCACTTAATACTCTTTATTCTGTTTTATTTGACACCACTTCCCCAATATATCTGAAACAAAAGTTTCAATATCTTTGTGATGATCATGAGCGTCAACTTCGATCTTCTGATTCTCTTGCATTGTCAATTCCACTTCATCGATCCGGTTTTCTTTCCAACTCTTTCGCTATATATACAGCTCGGCTTTGGAATGCCCTCCCGGACGACATAAGAAGGGTTACTACCAAGCAGACCTTCAAAATGAAAGTCACAATTCATTACCTGAAGCAATGGGGGCTTAGTTTTTTGTAAGTTACCTCGCTGATTTAATCTATCGTCAATACAATATTTTAGTTTCTCTGTTCTATACTTATTCTGATATTCTCTTTCTATATGTATATATATCTTTCTATTTACTTTTATACGACCTACAATATAAATATTATATTTAGTTATTATTTATACTTTATCTATCATCTCTTTACTATATACCGCCTTAGATGTATCTGTTTTCCCAAAGGTCGGCTGGCAGAGAATGCTTCTAGCATTAAGCCCACCTTTTGTACCATTTTGATTAAGGGTCAAGTTATAAATAATAATAAATAATAATAATAATATTAATAATAATATTAATAATAATAAAGTTATAAATAAATAAATAAATAAACTCCGGTATAAATGATGCAGATAGCATGTTTAGTTATCAGCCGCCACGCCGCCGCCAGGTGTCAGCAGTTGTCACGTTGCGAGACAGTGAGACAGTGTCCCGCCCTCCTGTACGTGTCTGTCTGTAGGTACTCTGTAGTGTCTCTCGCCAGTCGCCAGACACAGGGGTGCGATACGTGATTACATAGCAAGCGCTTTTCTATATTATTTATTCTTAATTGCAGATTGCAGGGTACCGTATCGGTGTCTGATGAAAAATTAGACGCATGATTGAGGTTCCGTTACGTTTTTTGTTTCCTGCTCTGGTTCATGATGATTGATGACCTGGTGAAGGATTTGTTTTTATTTAGTTTTTTACACTTTATTGCGCCATACAAAATGTCTTAGCAAAACAGGCGGATTCTTCTGGGCGTAATGAAGGTGGTTGCAATGAAAACCTCTAAAAATGCTGAATGAAGCAGGGAGAATGTAGCTACAGATATCTACCTACTTTCTTAATTTAGATTTAAGAATGGGCCAAATTTTATATAAGTATACATGAAACTTTAACCGGAGTATTCTATATTTAAAAGAGTAAAACCCAGCGTACCTACCTACCAACAGAGGGGGCTAGTGCTACTACCCACTTTTTAAATTTCGATTTAAAAACAGGCCAAGAAAATTAACGTAATTTTATTCTTAAAACGAAACGTTCACCACAGCGATCTATATTTAAAAGTGTAAAGTACAGTGTAGCTACCATCAGAGGGTGCTAGAGGTGACTGGCAGGTGCCACTCTGGGGAGTGGCTTCGTTTCTCGAGAGCGCGTCTGCTCTGAGGGGCCAGTACTTAACATTGTGGCGTTCCGTTAAAAATTCAAGGAATACCTATATTTTTAACACAAAAATTCTTATATAATGCAATCCTTATAGCCCCATCTTGTTGACTACATGAAATAATGTAAATATGATTTACATATACATGATAATTTATTTTCATTCAGACTACCATGAGATGGACGAACCGCACCAGACCAGACCAGATACCTATGTATGTCGTTAAATATACAGCCAAATGTTTAAATATGTATACCTATAGTGTTCCCGAAATTGTTGTAAGTGTTGTAATGTATGTTGTAGTTTTTGCTGTTTTAATTCTCGAAGGCCTGACCTCAGGATTAAACACCTTATCAATTGAATACAAAATTATAGATAACATTTTAAATTAAAACTTAGCAGTAAAATGACTTTACTAATAAAATACATGTAATACATAATTCTAACGCCAATCTTATTTCTCACTTGAAAGTTGAAATACGAATCACGATATCGCCATAGACGACTGCTTAGGTATCGCGTCTGCAAAATTCATCACGTATAAGGAGAGGAAGTGGCTAATTTAAATAAGATAGTAGGTACATTATTATTTTGTAGTTTATTATGGCCACTTATCATTATTATTTATTGCACGGCCTTCCTGTCGCGCAGTGAGTTATGGGGCTAGTGGGGGCCCCACTGTGGGGCTAGAATGGACAACGTTGGTGGCTTGCATACGTAATGATAGGGTATCTGTTATGTAAATTAGCTCATTTGTTTTTAAATGCACGGGCTTTTTGACAAATTTTCTAAATACTCATTGCAAATAAAAATTGATGCATTATTTTTTTAAGTGTAGATTTTCTGAGGGAAATAGGAACGATTTATTGGCAATCGGGCCTAACTAATTTTACATATTTGTAGATTTTCTGTTTTAAATGGTGTATTCCGTAACCAGCCTGGAAGAATACCTAGGTATATTGTCCGTCACAAAACATTCAAATCATAGATTTAAATAAGAATTCTTATTTTGTTTGATCCTGACAGCTGACCAAGCGGCGACACCGATACTAGGTCACTCACTCGAGACCAAGTGGTCATCTATTGTCTGTGGTCACGTACACTATATTATCTGTGGACGGGATGATTGTCAAAATACGCGGGAATCGGGATGCTGTGTTATTCCAACTGGACTGTCCTTTTTAAAAAGAACACGATTCTGAATTTAAATTGGGGACATTGGGGTCCTTGAGATTTGTTTTGTTTGTTAATACAATAAACCGGACGAAATGTTTAGATTGTGATGGAATAATAAACAAAGAGCTAAAGTACGTACTTTCCAGATTTTGTTATGCTAATTGCGTAATAGCTGGTACGGGCACAAGTTAATCCATAAATTCCTTACTTTGCATTAAAATAATAATTACCCATTAATTACCCAGATGTGATATGAATTTGATATGTAGGTAACATACCTAACTTCATAGGTAGGTATAGTTTCATTCTATAACTGTATCTGCATTAATTTATTGAAGTAAGTTAAAAATAATAAGCATTGATAATCTGGCATTTTGTTTTTATTCCAATTTAGGTATCCATGTCATGCATCTAAATTTAGGTAGACTGGGGTAATTTTAACAGTAGGTATATTTATTTCTACTTATTTCTTAAATGTCAAATGTAGTCGTAGATACTTATACCTATTTACGATGTATCTACACTAACAATAAGTAGAGCCATAATGTGAAAACAAATGTGACATGTGACAATCGGTCGATAAAGAAGCCATCCATTTAAACACTAGTACCTAACAGGCGTTTAATTTAAATTACCATCAATTGTAAATGTAATATCTCACATTGAAATGGCACCAACACACTTTAAACAGCGTCACTTGTATGCAAATGCAAGACCCAATCATCCGATATACAGCGCTTCGCGTGTAACGCCTGGATACTTAAATTAATCCATTTATTTGAATGAACTAAGTATTTTAAATCAGTATTAGATAGGACTTATTTTAACTGCTCTACATAATTACATTATTAAATTTGATCAATAATATCAATTGACTGCTTACTTATCTAGGCCATACATTTTAATAAGGTATTTCTGATGACTTAAATAATTTCCATAAACTTATTACTATAACCAGCTTTATAGAAAATACACAGTCATTAATATTAGATAGATATATGTAAGAAGGTAGCTACTTCTGTTTTCATCATTATTTATTTATTTAATTTTTATAATACCTAAAACAGATGGTATAAAAGGCGAGTTTAATACTAAGAGCATTCTCTACCAGCCAGCCAACCTTTGGGCAAATCAAAAAACAGCAAAACTCAACAGAAATCATTCGTTCATTCCAAATTCAAAATTAGCTTCAACTGTCATTCCTTCAAAAGATCCGGACTCAATCCCAGCGGAGCACTAAACTCTAGAGTGCCGTGACACCGTGACGTTACGTAACGGTACATTGTAGTGAGTACAATGTACCGATGCCTATAACACTTGACAGCGTGGGAGGCCTTTAGGTACGGTGTAATATACACGGCCCTACTGGGCGGGGTCCGTGCCAGCCAATCCTGTAACTGATACCTTACTTCTTCTAAACTTACTACACGCCACTTCCACCTCTAATGGTGTGGGTTAAAGACGAAACTCCCGCGACGCAAACGCTAAGCTTTGTAAGCGATACCCTAGTTCGTCTATTGTACTGCAAGCTATTTTCACATTTGTTGTCACGTGATAAGGACTGTATTGCTGCAGCGTTGAACTGTAATTGATATGCTGCGTCCAAATTGGTGCTATTTGACGTGATTTGTATGTATTTATTGTTAGGTACTATGTACGAATTAGGTAGGTACAATATCTATGTACAATATCAAGAATAAAGACACTGAGAAAATTAAATGTAAATAATTATCATTGACATACCTAATTGAAAACATTTTACATTTTGAACACAATTCTGTAATTTATCACTAATTCATTGGTGAGGTTTTTATTATTAGTTCTATCTATTGTGATAAATTATCCTAAATTATTGGTTTAAACATAATTGCTGGTAATAATTAAGGTAACCATATTAAATTATATGTATTATTAGAATATATAGTTAACGTTGACATTACGAATAATATCACTGCGGAATTATTTAGGTATGCATTTAATTTATGAGGATACAAAATTATAGCATAGTAGGTACATTATCAGACCATTAGGTATTATAATAATAACCTACCTAAGGTATCTACTACCTAAGTACATAAAATAAGGGTTTTGGGTAACAATGTCCCACTGGATTCATGTCAGCTTTCTCGATGAGTTGGGTTAGGGTCATAGAGTTCTCCAATTTTCAATATTTCAGTGAATTATTACTCGTAACTTTCCATCTTATATAACCCTGTTTTTCTGTAAGTAACAGAAGATCGATGTTCAAATCCCTACCCATTTATTTGTAATTTAAAAAGGTTATATTGATATTCAAAATCAATCAAATTATTCATTATTTATCAGAATTACTGCTTCTATTCTACTACGGAATAAGTTCCACCCATCGCAGAATTGATTGTGTCACTATTATTTCCATGGACACTATTACCTCTAAAGATCCCTTATCGATGATATATCATTATCATCATTATAGTGACGTCTACTCTAGGAACTCAACATTAAATAACCAGGTTAGGTCTCAGACATATCTCAGTAAAATAAGATAGTGTCACAAGCACCCAAAATATTTACCAAAATGTATTTAACATTGTAACGTTAAACAAAACAAAAAACGGGAAATGGAGGCAGCGCACCTGACGCCGGAAGTCATTAGTAAATAGATGGACACAACTCCGATAACACCCCACTCTACCCGAAATTGCTTCAAACAAATTTAAATTTTCTGTCGTTTTCATTCTGTAAACCTTAACACAGCGACCTAAGGTCGACTTTCGAATCATCTTAGTCGGTGAGATGCCAATGTAAGCTTGTGTAGCAGTATTAAAAAGGTCTGCGAACACCCCTATTCACTCGGTATCTATTGTAACGATCACCAAAGACGTCTATTGAGGATTTTCAAAATGTCTCCGCGATGAGTTTTTTGCTTTCCCGAGGGCGTGAGTAATTTCCTGTCTGAAGTTAGTAATCTTAATCTATCTAAAACCCTTGTCCGTTTTATCCTATCAACTATGTAGAGAATTAATTTCCAAAAATGGCTCTGCAATTTTTTCAGTTTGTTTTGTTTTGTAACATCGACAACAATTTATGTACGGTATTGATTACAAGGTTTCATTTAACTTGTTTTGTTCGAGTTTGTTAGCACTTAGGTATGGGTCAAATCTAAATTAGACCTGCGAATTTGCGTACTACTTGCGTTCTGATGATAATTAATGTTTATGCTATTAGTGACCTGATTCTATGAGTGCTAAGGGATGGCTTCATACCAGAAACCTCCACAGCGGCTAAAAGTTCAAATAAAAAAGTTTAAAAGATAAAATTGTTTTTAAAAATATTTTTGGAATGTGATTTTTTATGTTTTTTATATGTAACTAATTAACGATTCTAATAGAGGATAGGTGGTGAAGCAGTACCGCTTTCCTTATTTAAAATTAGATTTATTTTCTGACAAAGATACATCGAGAATACTGGTCCGCTCATTAGAGTGCTTCCTACGCCGCTAGATGGTGTTAGGAGTCCTAATTTGAATGTAAAATTTTAAAAGCCGCGCGCGGCGCTGCGATCGCGCCGATTGAGACGACAGTCTGAATTTGACGTCCGCCATAACTTTTTATGACACACGAGTACGTGCTGCAAAATTAACTTATGTTTTGGTAATTAACAAGTTTGCCTAAAAAATATAGTGAAGATTCGTGACTATAGGGTGCACCCTTCAATCTGATATAAAATAAAGTGCGGGATTTGGTGTAGTGAAACAAGTAGCGACGGATTCCCTTCATCACGCCGGCCGGCTTCATCGTCATCTCATCGATAGAATATTGTCGACTGCGTGGGCGTTCCAGGACGTAGCAGGGTGAGTGGATCCAGTTGTTATCTTTGCCCATAACTGTAACTTTGTACGCAAGTACACCGGCTATAGCTATTTACACGCTATATGCCACACCAATTATAGGATAAACAACATTTCTATATATAGATATTTTAAGTACCTATAATCGCAACTAATAACATTAGGTAACTAGGTACAGTCACGAGCATAAATATATTACTATTGACACGTCAGCAATAATATCTGCCCAAGAATGCGTTCAATAATATCTGCTGCACGGACGCAACAAAAATATCTGATATTCATAGACAGCATATTAAAGTGACGACAAAATTATCTGATAAAAAAGTACATCAAATAATTGTGACAACCACCCAAAACAAAAATATGTGACGACATTAGTCACAAAATAATGTGATCACCCTCGGAGTGCAAATATATGTTTGCCGTCTAATTCTACGTTTCTGTAAGCATTTACATTGATTCCTCAATCATAATTATGCATAAATATATGACGTTCAATAGTTGGCAAAAATATCTGACGTAAATCTTTTATTTTTATGCTTTTTACCCGACTGCGCGATGCAAAGCAGGGCAATGTGTTTATCAGTCTATGTATGTTCCTATGTGGCGTCGCGTTATAGAGACCAAACGGGTTGACCAATTTTGATGATTCTTACATCAATCGATTCGCCTTAACCTTGCGAGTGTCACTAAAGTCATGACAATAAACAGGGACAACCAGACACCATAATTATCTAAATGAAAAAAAAAAAACAAAATTTCACGAACTACGTCAAGTGGGGTATCGTTAAATAGGTAATCAAAAATGATTTTTAGGTTCATTCATCATTTTTGATTTTAAGTGACAGTTTAGGATATACAGGGTGAATTTTTCAAGTGTGCAAGCATGGTCAAATCCGAAACTATAAGGAATATCGAAAAATGCTTAAAGGAGTCTAAGACCGATTTTGATTAAAACTAAAACTACATCATTACATTTTTGAAAAATAAATAATCCTAGCCAGGAATCGAACCCATTGATTTTGAAAAAAACACATCCTGTATTATTACACCATTCGATAGTGTCATTGAAAAGGATAAAATTCTGGGAAGTAATGACATACGGCAAATTTAAGGAAAACGTTTAATTTCATTAAAATTCACATTTTTAGTACCTTATCCGTGGACCCGCGGTAATCCGGACCCTTTCTAATCCGGTGCATCGGATAAAAGATAAAATACCCATTAAGATTGTAAGCATTTGCATTGATTCCTCAATCATAATTATTAGGCATAAATATATATGACGTTCAATAATTGGTAAAAATATCTTAGTGGGTAGTTTCTTTTTTATCCACTCGCCGCGGTGTTACATTTGAGATTTTTGCTTGTGAATGTTTGGTGAACTGTTTTGACTACATTTATGAAGTTATTTATCATGGCTCGAGTGATTTGATTGAAATAATTACTTTTTAACAAAAAAATTAAACCAACGAAAATAACTCAGAAGCGAAAAATCAAATAAACCATTTCGTATTATAAATTATGATCCTAAATAAACAGTAAATAAATAATTTTGAGACCATGCCAAACAGACAACATTAATTACATGGAGCGTAAAATAACGGCAACGGCATGCGATGCACGCGGCAGCAGCAGCGCGGCGCACATCTTTTCACAATTTTGTTTTTTCATCAAAATTATTTATTTACTATTAATTTAGGATCTTAATTTATAATACTAAATGGTTTATTTTAGTCAATTTTTTCGCTGGGTATATTTTTGTTAAAAAGTAATATTTTTTTTTAATTTTTAGTTGTTATAAAAAATTTTAATCTGTATACATATATAAATCAATTGCTGTTCGTTTGTCTCGCTAAAACTCCGAAATGACTTGACTGATTTGGCTAATTTTGATCTTGAAATATTTGTAGAACTTCAGGGAATGTTTAAACGGTGAGAAACATAAATAATAAGTAATAGAATTACTAATAACGACAATTTAATTTTCCAATACAAAATGTTCCTAGCTGTGAAACATTTGATGCGTTTTGTCAAATTGTCATTTGGTCGTCAAATATTTATAGGTGCGTTCAGAAATTTGTCTGTTTCATAGCTGAAGTATAAGGTTCGATCTTTTTGAAAACTTAGGACCATAATTATTATATAACTTTCTAATGTAACCTTAGGAACATATCTTACTTTTTTATTTTATAACTGGCAGTTGAGGGAGAGGGACAGGGGAGGGAGAGGGGGGAGTTATTAGGTGGTCCAAAGTTTGCCGGGTCACCTAGTATTAATTATAAATATTGGGGGTAATTTCCAATATGTATCATGTGTACTGTATACAGTCAGTTACATATAAGTTATTACTTATAAGTAATGGGTGGTAGATTCAGTTACCACGTAAAAAAGTAGTAGATGAAATATCAATCATCCCCTATTGTTATACTTTTAGGGGTAAAATTTTGTTTCCAAATTTTAATGAGAATAACTTCAAGGTATACATACACGTATACCTTGAAGTTATGCGTAGCGTAGTTATGAGTAGCAGTGATAGCCTATTGGTTAGAACGTTGGTCTCCCGAACGCGGGGGCCCGGGTTCAAATCCTGGCACGCACCTCTAATTTTCAAATATTATGTGCGTATTACAAGTTAATTATCACTTGCTTCGGTGAAGGAAAACATCGTGAGGAAACCTGCACACCTGAGAGTTCTCCATAATGTTCTCAAAGGTGTGTGAAGTCTACCAATCCGCACTTGGCCAGCGTGGTAGACTATGGCCTGTACCCCTCACATTGTGAGAGGAGACCCCGAGCCCAGCAGTGGGACAATTATGGGTTGTTGCTTTGCTTTTTTGCTATTATACATACACTACCTATCCAATAAAAAAAGAATCGTCGAAATCGGATCTTCCAGTACAAAATTATTGGGGTAACGGGTAAAAATTCCGTGGGTGAACAATCAATTATCCCCTATTTTCGTACCTTAGGGTAGGAATAAAATTTTTCAAAAAAAAAATAACAGCAACTTCAAGACATATCCTATCCATTAAAAAAAGAATCATCAGAATTGGACCACCCTGTGCCGATTGCTGCGTCATTATACATTAAAAAAATATGCGTGTCAAATTGAGAACCTCCTTCTTTTTTTTCGTTGGTTAATAAAATAATCAAAAACAAACTGTTTTTTAATTACCTAAATAAATAATAGTTTAAAAAAACTAAAAAACACGCTTTTATAGAAAACCCAACTAAAAAAAATAGAAAATAAATTTGAATTAAGAATCGTGTAATTGTAATAAAAGCGTGAGGTGCATGGTCTCAATGAGTAGAAGGATTATCATTTTGATAATATATTAAAAAGCACCCCACGCTTTAATTAAACACCCACGCTTAATTCAAATTTATTGTCTATTTTTTTACTTGGATTTTCTATAAAAGCGTGTTTTTTAGTTTTTTTAAACTATTATTTATTTTTTAATTTTTTTGTTTGATTTCGTGAAATGAAATTTAGGTTTTTTTTCTTTCTTTCTTTTTTTCTTTAAATATTGAATTGTCATCGGTCCTCGATAAGTCTACGAAGTTTGAAAGAAATCTGACCAGTTAAAGCTAATTAAAGCGTGTAATTAGGTTTTCCTTTCTTTCTTTCTTTCTTTTTTTCTTTAAATATTGAATTGTCATCGGTTCTCGATAAGTCTACGAAGTTTGAAGGAATCTGACCGTTTAAAGCTAATCAAAGCGTGTAATTAGGTTTTTCTTTCTTTCTTTCTTTCTTTTTTTCTTTAAGTATTGAATTGTCATCGGTCCTCGATAAGTCTACGAAGTTTGAAAGAAATCTGACCATTCAAAGCTAATTAAAGCATGTAGTTAGGTTTTTCTTTCTTTTTTTTTTTCTTTAAATATTGAACCTTCATCGATCCTCGATAATTCTACGAAGTTTGAAAGAAATTTGACCGTTTGAAGTGGGTCAAAATCAAGTCCAAAGAGAAGTTACAAATAAACAGACCAACAAACATACAGGGGAAGCTAATATAAAGCGTGTAAAATAAAAAGCTATTGTACAGTACCATCTCTGTAAAACTCTGTGAATCACTTCAAAAAAAGTGTTGTCATTCGTAAAATCAAAAAGTGTCGAAATTTTCCGTCTAGCCCCCTTTCACAACGCGCGATAAGGAACTTCGTTCCAAAAGTATAAAAAATAAAAGATCGTCAGATATTTTTGCCAACTATTGAACGTCATATATTTATGCATAATTATGATTGAGGAATCAATGCAAATGCTTACAGAAATGTAGAATTAGTAAACGGCAAACATATATTTGCACTCTAAGAGTGATCACATTATTTTGTGACTATAAATGTTACATATTTTTGCTTTGGGCGGTTGTCACAATTTTTTGATGCACTTTTTTATCAGATAATTTTGTCGTCACTTTAATATGCTGTCTATGAATATCAGATATTTTTGTTGCGTCCGTGCAGACAGATATTATTGAACGCATTTTTGGGCAGATATTATTGCTGACGTGTCCATAGTCATATATTTATGCTCGTGACTGTACATGAACATAAGTGCAAAACCTCTAACAGCGTACACTTACCATGAGCATTGAGTACCGGTATAATACTGACATTTGTATACCATAACCACGGCGTGGCGTTATGGTATATATTATCCTCCCGCGTATTTATGGATGCATGACAGACGCTAAAGAGTTGCTCGTCAAGTTGCCCCTCGCTTATTAACTTACCAAAACCAACAATCGTGATTAAATCGCGCGGCAACTAATAAAATAATAAGACTCGCTCTCTAACGCTTCACGTCATAACTAACTGGCTTACATGCCGGCGTCATGCACTACGGCTGTGACAGAGGGGTCACTGAGGGGTTTCTTACTATAATCTTCTAGTTAGTTGCATACTGTGAGTAGGAAAAAAATAATACCGGGAGTTTCTTGCCGCTTCTTCTCCCGGGACCACTCACGGTAGGGATTTGTTGAAGCGATGGCGTTGAGTGACTTTCGAAAAGTGTTTGTAACAAACCTACTTCGAATAAAACTTATTTCATTTCATTTCATGTCATTTCATTTCATTTCATTTCATTTCATTTCGTTTCGTTTCGTTTCGTTTCATTTCATTTCATTTCATTTCATTTCATTTCATTTCATTTCATTTCATTTCATTTCATTTCATTTCATTTCATTTCATTTCATTTCATTTCATTTCATTTCATTTCATTTCATTTCATTTCATTTCATTTCATTTCATTTCATTTCATTTCATTTCATTTCATTTCATTTCATTTCATTTCATTTCATTTCATTTCATTTCATTTCATTTCATTTCATTTCATTTCATTTCATTTCATTTCATTTCATTTCATTTCATTTCATTTCATTTCATTTCATTTCATTTCATTTCATTTCATTTCATTTCATTTCATTTCATTTCATTTCATTTCATTTCATTTCATTTCATTTCATTTCATTTCATTTCATTTCATTTCATTTCATTTCATTTCATTTCATTTCATTTCATTTCATTTCATTTCATTTCATTTCATTTCATTTCATTTCATTTCATTTCATTTCATTTCATTTCATTTCATTTCATTTCATTTCATTTCATTTCATTTCATTTCATTTCATTTCATTTCATTTCATTTCATTTCATTTCATTTCATTTCATTTCATTTCATTTCATTTCATTTCATTTCATTTCATTTCATTTCATTTCATTTCATTTCATTTCATTTCATTTCATTTCATTTCATTTCATTTCATTTCATTTCATTTCATTTCATTTCATTTCATTTCATTTCATTTCATTTCATTTCATTTCATTTCATTTCATTTCATTTCATTTCATTTCATTTCATTTCATTTCATTTCATTTCATTTCATTTCATTTCATTTCATTTCATTTCATTTCATTTCATTTCATTTCATTTCATTTCATTACATTTCATTTCATTTCAATGCCTTGCTACTGTCAAAAAGCTACTGGACTGTGGTGTTTAGTTGTTATTAATCTACTAATTTATACAGCGATGGGTAGATTAATTATTGAAAACGGTTATAAGAATTTGTTCTACCGTTACTCGACTCCTGTAAGTAAGAGTTAGTCTTTTGTATCGTAGCGTATCGACTATGAGTTGACGCGTTGTTAAGATTTTTTGAGGTTTCTTCTAGTTAGACTCCATTATCTTGTTTATCATGTCACCACCACCAACACCATTAGCCTTCAATGGCTTTCTCTCAATAAACTTTATGTTCAAATTTTTGAAAGGAACTCTTTCTCTTCGCATTTTACACCCTTAAGTAGGTACCTACTTAATTCAGATAAATATTTTTTATTCAACTTTTTATTAATGTCGGCGCTACGAATTCAGAATGTAGTGGGAGTTCTGCCGCTACGTTTTCCATGAGTGTAGCGGCATGAAGGGAGACTTAACGGGTTGATGAATAATAATGAGATTTGTGTTCACTCTGTGCAGATACTAGGTTAGTGCTCTGTGTTATTAAAAGGGGACCTAAGCCACAATGGAGGATATACGAGAGATAGATTAACTGTATTTTAATGTAGCTTGGTTATTCGGTGTACCTTATAGGGGCCATGTTTTAAGTTTATTCATATTGAATAATTACGTATACTAGTAAGTAACCACCCCCGATTTCCTTCGGTTTTCGTATACTTACATCCTTAAAATTTTTCCTTTAGAGGTGTATTGCTAGTCATAGGCCTCTCCTAATATGCGTCTTCTGAATCTAACGAATGCCCGCGGTTTCCCTAGGTCGTCAGTAGGCCTAGTCAGGGGGCGTCCAATACTCCTTTTTCATATAGGTAGGTAAATATACCTAGTAGTAGGTACCTACTAAATGTTACTAACTACTCAAGACAATCAGAACCGCTTCAATAGTAGATAATTGCATAACTAATCAATTCATCACCCACGTGTTAAACTTAGATGTTTGTCATTTAAAGCAGACAGTTTTATGTTTTTAAAAATTCAATCAACGTGAAGCTACACACTAAAGCTTTTCATTTCATAAAATCATTAGCAC
The DNA here is from genome assembly GCA_963932265.1 of Thymelicus lineola. Taxonomy (NCBI): domain Eukaryota; kingdom Metazoa; phylum Arthropoda; class Insecta; order Lepidoptera; family Hesperiidae; genus Thymelicus; species Thymelicus lineola. The sequence goes on along the minus strand of OZ010693.1, from coordinate 16,210,108 downwards.
CCCGGCGGCATCGCGGTATCTGCATCCAGCCCACATTACGCTAATGTTACAATGCAATTGCAGTGACATTTGAAGATGATTACGCCACAATTACGGCGGCATGTGAACCCGCGCGGTCGACGAGCGCGGGCGGGAGCGGGGAGCGACGCGGCGGGGGGAGGGGGCATAAATTTCATTACAATTAGCCGTCGCAGAGATGAATAATTCAGGAGTCGGGCCCGCAAACATCGAAGGGTTGCCAGATGACCAGTTAACGTTGGAACTGTTTGCTGGAATTACTCGGCCGGCGATTTGACGCGCCGTTTCATTACAGTTTAGATTTTGCACAATTTGAATGATGAACCCTAATCCCGATTGCGAAGTTAAGTTCGCTGTTTATTTGAACTGTTTAATTACCTTGCTCGCTATAATGTTGTTCAAACTGCACTCGATTGGTGTTTGCCAACTACTAAACGTATAATTTTGTTGATATTTCTCTTGTAATTTAGTTAACATAAACCAACACAATAATCGTCTCCAAGACCAAAAATAATATAATATTATATTAAATTCGATTAAAGTATTTCCTGTCCTTTACCTTACCCGTTCAAGAATAGTGTAGGGTGCACACCAATTAGAGCAATCGATCGACTGTCCATCAATACGATCGTTCGACGATAGAATGGATCAGTCAATGTCGATCATTCCGCCCCATTCTGATCGATCCATCATCGAATGACGTTTTATCAAAACGTATCCATCCAACATTATAAGCCACCACACCAATCAATTGATTTTATGTCTGTTGTTGGAGTATATTAGGGACTCTATACCTGATTTTTGGTCTTCCTAGTTTACAATGGACATTACAAAGAGATTTGATCCCTCTTGTTCTCCAATAGAGGCTCTGATCCAATCCAACATTTTAATCAGTAACCATACATGCATGGCACTATTATAACGATTGTTTATTTAGCTGACTGGCTCTAATCCTTCTTCTAGTTTAGTACAGAAGAAATGTAGTAAAATGTTTAAAAGTTTCGGTAATGCGTGAGTGATACCTTTAGAGAGTAAAGGAAATTTATTTGCGACACTAAAAACTTAGTGTTCTATTGGTCCATTGTCACACATTCGTAGAATGTACAGTGTTATCTATACTATAATAAAACTCAAAGTGTCTGTTTGTCTGTCCTATCATAAAAACCCTTGAATGGATTTCGATGAAAATTGGTAAAGTTGTTACTGATACCCTGGGTCGTATTTTAGACAACTTTTCATCCCGGAAGATTAAAAGGTTTCCCGAGAAAACAGGATAAAAGTTTGAATAAGTTAAAACATAATTTCATTAATTTCCGTATGCAAAGCTGCGGGCAACATCTAGTTTCCAAATATATTTATTAATAATGTTTTAAGTTATCTGAAATTTACCTCATCCTGTCTACCCTTCCCAATCTACCCCAATCGTAGAACCACTTCAGCAAGGTAGAGGTCAACAGTCAACATCCAAGACGAGGAACACGCCGATTCTCTGTAAAACGAACTCTGGCTGCATCCTGCACCAATCTATCATTTCGGCGGATAGCATTACCTTACTTGATGTTCCTGAATCTATATTTGAATCGCAGCTGCTAGAATATCTTAAATCTCCAACCGAAGTAAGCAGTTTTGGACCTAACCACGACAGGATAGAGTTTGAATTCAAATGTCTGAAGATGAGAGTCGTGTGCGAGATGTGTGCTGTAAGGTGTTGACACTGTATTTAGCAGTTCATTTCAGTGGTTGTCACGAGTGATTTTAGTTATGCGATCACCTTCTAACCTCGCTTATCGGGTTTCAGGTGTTTGGCCCATGTTACAGGCTCAGATTTCTTTAATCTGAGGTTACAGGATGTTAGTCAGTTATTACATTATTATTATTATATTATTCATGATTGGTGCTTTGAGGGAATGTACAGGGTCGTCGTGGTCGTCGAATAATAATGTTATAAATTATAATAGTCGATTAGTTTTAGTTGATAAATTATAATGTTCGCAGATCGTTGCAGCCAATATTATTATCTATCAATCAGCGCATTAGGGCGTTACAAATGAATAAATTGACTTTCGGATGTACATATGTTTCTAATATTATGATACAATTTGGTTTCCTTTCTTTCCTTCTTCTGTTTTGTTTCTTTGCCGGTAAAGCATCTGCTTCCTATGGTGTTTCTTATGCCCTTGTGCTACTTACCGTGGCTTGTCTGCTCTTTTTGGGGATAATTATATAAAAAAACCTACTTTTGGTTTTATGATACCTGCTTGTATAAATTAAGAATTGTTTTTCATTCTTATCTCTATTTCAATGTTTCTTCCTCCTTCCTTCTTCTCCGTTCTAAAGTAAGTGTATGAGAGTAATTATTTCTTCCCAACCCTCTAGCTGCAGTGACTTGGCCACGGCTGGGCAGATCGTGACGAGCGCCATCTGTACGACGCCGGCGCCAGCGCATCCGTCAGCTCTATCGCCTGTAACACAATACATACTGCTTTATACTTCAACTCGCCTTCGACTTATACTAGCTGTAGCTACTGCGTGTATGGTAAACACGTCATGTATTTTTAAATGTTGTTCGTACCCTTTTTAGCGTTATTAATTGACTTTACTTGGAGATGGTTTTTCTTTATTTATGTATCGGCTATTCGTAATATCAAAGATTACTATGTTCCTGCATTAAATCTTGCTAAAGTTTTAGGTTCAAAAACATCGTTCGTATTCTTTACTTATTACTAATCCATTGCTGACGTTCCTTAACTTTCCGTAGTCCGTAGGTAGGTACCTAGTTATTTTGACCAAAACTTAATTTAATTTTCTAAAAATAGGTACCTACTTAGGTAATTATTAAGTACTTCACCATTCTATAGGTACTCGTATTAAGTTGAAAATAGCATTGTTAATTTGTTGCTGATTAGCATATAAATGTTCCATTGAATATAACAAGCGATTTATTATAATTAATGTGTATTTATTTAGAACCTATTCCGTTGTCGATTGTTAAATAATGGCATACGACCGTTTCATTTGAATAATAATTAGCGTTTTAATTGATGCTAAGTTAGTCTAGGCTGTGGAAGGCGTTGACGTTTGCAGAGGAGGTAATTACAATATGATTATATTAGCGTAATAGTAAATTAGTCATCGGTCTTACACAATGAAAGGAGAATGCCCATAGCCAGTACTCTTAAAAAAATAATTGTGTCACAATGATTTTTGGACAAAAAATTTAATTAAAATATTTCAAGTATTTTACCCTATTTCCTAAAAAATCCTTATTGGGAATAATTTTCTGAAATTAATAAGTAACTTTACTTCCGTTTTACAACCAATCAGGAATCTTTTAGAGATCCTTCGGGCTTTCGGGAATTTGAAAAAGATCGATATTACATACGCAATCGACTTTAATACTCATACATAGAGTCCATATTACTGTGAGTTTACTATAACCTAAATACAAATTAATTTTGTTTAAAATCTCTTATTTCCTAATATTATCATTGACTAAAGTTAGTATGTGTAATTTATTAAGATAACATAATCAAATAAAGGTATTTTTATCAAGACACAAAAATGTTAGTCAGGACATTTCTCCATACTAAATGGGCATTCTCCTTTAATTAATTTTTTTTTTGCTTACGTGCTGCTTAATGAGACATTGGTAATACGCAATGCAACTGCTATCCACTGACATATTTGTCCGTCTATGTGGACAGTAGACCTAAATCGCTTAACTGAAGCAACAAGTGATTCTAGTTTGTCCCAGGCGAGCTCTATAGCCTACAAGTTCCAAAGCTCCAATCTATTACCTCTCGACACGAACCTACCACCACTTAAGGTCAGACGGTAAACCACTCCGCTAATAATGTTGAAAGCTACACAAAAGTACAATAACACTGTCAAACTTGTTTGCAATAAAAACACTCGCTATCCTAAAATATTTGCGACGGAGACTAAATATTATTCCCCATTACACCGGGTAGGGTAACCAGCTCTTACATTACTGTGGCAGGATACCGAGCTTTATTTAATGTCTTGGAATAAAAAATATCCTGAAATATATTATACTTTGATTGAAGAATTTTCAAGAAATAGTTAGTCTGTAAGGTCTCATACATTCATTTCTCTTCGATCTACATGGGAGTTTAATAAATAGATAATATTTTGCAAGAAAATTAAAGAAATAGACATACAATGTGCTCGATGTACTGGATATACCTAGTTAGTACTTACCTAAGTCAAAGTCAAAATATTTTATTCATATAGGTAGGTATCACTGATACACTTATGCATGTTATTTTTTGGCTTTTCGGAAGGTGCTTTACACACATTTTACCACATTAATAGAGTAAGCATATAATTTAGATTATAACGTAAACAAAAACGAAAAAAGGTTTCTTTGCTCCAATCGGTTTTATTGGTAAAAATCAAAATTAGGCTATTAATACAACCACGCCGAAATGAAGTACAAGTCCCGAATAATCCAAAACAATGGCCGCCCTAACACGCCTAAACAAACACTTTGATACGCTTCCTCTATTGTGCTATAAAAACTTTTACTTTTCGCAAAAACCTCTAAGTCTACGTATTACGTTACAATGGTATCTGTGCTTTTCTAAATTTAAAATTCATATTTCCTCTGGCGCCAACTTTTTCTGCCGGTTCAATAGCGTGAATGACATACAATAATATGCGACTGGTTTTTACACGCGGGTTTGTTTACGGCTCGCTAGTTTGTACATTTAACATGTAACGTACACCCGCCTTACATTGTACGGCAATCAATGTTTTCTCAGACGGAGACATTTATCAAGTTTGTTATTAGTTTTTAGGTGCTAGTCTTAACATCTCAGTGTTATTTTGCTGTAAAACCTGATATTTAATCGCTTCTACATAGAGGTTCTGAGTTTTGTTATCTATAAGTGTAGCATTGGATATATGCAGTTGGTTTTCTTTTATTAGTTCTAGGTATAAATTAAGTAGACATAATATATATAGGTAATTAAAATTTTGCGGGTAATTGCCTTCTTATTCGGTAACGCGTTGATTATGCATTTGCTATAAATGATGTCTATGGGCATTAGCACATTTGTTTGTATGTCATAAGGGACTTAAAAAACATTAAAATAAAAAAAAATGGTTACCGTGTACTAATAAATACACAGTTTTTATAGTTTGCCAAAAGATGTCGCTCTATGTGTGTATATCGCATGACACAAATAAGTTGTATGGGGTGGCTCAAAAGTAATCACCCGATGTTCTTGGACTGTAATTTTTTTAATAAATGAAAATCTTTAGATTTGCTATTGGATTGTGTTTATTTGATATCTTAATTTTTTTTCATAACAAATAAAATTAACCACAGAACAGACAGATAAAATTATTTAAGCCAAAAATATTTTCATTTTACTATTATTTATTATTCACACTAATATTTCAATAAAAAGTAGTGCCAAGATTTGTTTAGAAAACGGATTTTACTTACTTCATTTGTGTACAAATGAAGTAAGTAAAGTATCAATTTTTGTTGTTTGATTTTTTCTATCTGTCACAGAATTCTTTGTTGTAAACTTCTTGAATTTACGTAATTTAATGAATTAACTTTGATCTTGGTATGATAGTACCTGGCACCTTAGTAACGAGAGAGTGAATCCTAGCTTCCCACAACACAGGGAATCCTACTGTGGAAGCTAGTGGCATTGAGACTATTGTAATGATGGTTGCTGAATAAATCTTTTTTTTTTTCATTTCATTTTCATTTAACATTTGGACATACAATCATTGTGCGCCGATACGGTATGTTTGATACAGTTTAGTGTAATTAGCGTTCTGTTTAGATCATTAGTGCTAACTGCTAATGTGACTGCTAATCATCGTTTGTACGATCAACTAATTTAAATAATCAACGCTTACCTGTGTTTAGGAACGAACAGATCTATCTATATAATGCTATAGTTCAAAGTTTTGTCTGGCTCTAGTTCCTTCTCGGTTCATCCTCTATTTCTGCAGCCATCTTTTTGAATTGACTTCAATCCATTAATGGTCTACTTACTGAGCAAGGGTCTCCTCACGAAGAGGCCTAGAGCATATTTCACCATGCTGCTTCAGTGTGGATTGTAGGGGGGGTTAGTGGCCAACCCGAGTGTCTAATGTCATGCCACCCGAGGGCCTCCTACATGGTTTAACGACTGTTATCTTATGATAACAACCGGGACCGACGGCTTTACGTGCCCTCCGAATTCATCCAACTACCAACCGCGCCTGCTGTTGCTTAACTCGGCCGATCTCTTGTGATCGACACAAACTGCCAGCGTTTCGATCCACTGATGGATACGTATTTCCTTTAAATCGTTCGTCAAACAATATAATATGATCTGAGGCCTTAGTGCGAGTTTTACGTGACATAACGGGCTCGCAACGTAAATGCGAGTTGGCTATGTATGGAACCGAAGCTTTCTTTAGACTGCCGCTAGATGGCTCTGCTTCGAACCATACAAATTGTAGCCAACTCGCATTTACTTTGCGAGCCCGTTATGTCAAGTAAAACTCGCACTAAGTCGCTGGTCGGGAGTGGGAGTGCGGAACAGGTGCTCGTGCCTCATACACTCAGCTTGTCGTTAAATTCCATCTTTTAATTTACCAATCCCAACGGTACTGCCTGTCACACTGTCTGTTGATGGACGACAAGCGAATATGGTCAAACCACGAACGTGAAAATAACGGACGTCACCTTGTCTTAACGAGAGTAAAGGCGCTTACCATGTGTGCGTAATTTTTAATGTGCATTTTTAGTGCGTTCCGACGCGGTAATGGCGGCCGATTAGAACAGCATAGTGTCAATGTGTGCGTGTGATACTTGTACGAATAGAGAGTTGGTACTACTATGGGTGCCTCACTGAGTTTGTTGCTGAGAATCCGTCTGTCTTTTTTTTAAGTCTATGGGCCAAACATTTTGAACAAAAATTATAAGCGATAAACAGCGATTAGGTATCGTCGGAAAGGAAATTTAAATGTTAAAAAGAATACAAATTTGAACGTACGAATGAAGCGTTTCAGTGGGCAAATACAGGAGCCATCATGTGAGAAGTATAGTTGAGTATTGCACTATATATTTATGGTAAAAAAAAGCTTTTAAGTGAAAGAAACAGCTATCGGTACGTATGGAATTATAATTAAAGAAACTTGTAGCTATTGTTGTAATTATAAGATTTTTAAAGCTTTGATTGGTGGAGCAATATCCCGCATTCATTCCTTATGAACTCTCGAAGATCTTCCAAGCAAAACATTTTGTATTAAAACATGCTTGTTGAAACAATTTTAAACAACTGAAGACTATTCTGTATTGCAGAGTTCTCATTTTAAATACTTTTTCAAGCGATGTACCGTTGTAGATGTACCTCGCTAATCGCTAACCGCCGCCGTGGAAGCTAATCTCTCTCATTGAGTGGCTGACTCATTACCCGCCCCGACCGAACGCGTAATTATCGAAGATGACTTCATTTCATCGAGCTTCCTTTTAATTAAACATGTATCAAGTTTTTTGCCAACCAAATATATTTGTGGGTGTCTTGATGATGAGGGGGAGGGCTGATGACTCTTTTTTCAGAACCTGTTAGTGAAGACAATCGCTGTTATAACGATTTAGATGTAGATAATAAAAGAGTACAGTGATAAGCACTTATATTAATTGTTGTTTGATTATTATTATATTGAAAGGGATTCTTTATGAAATAATCGACTTGAGGAGTATTTACGTACGTAAACGTAGAAAACAATAGGGACCTAAAATTTTTTACAGCCTAGTATAGGAGTACCTAGGGTTGGGACGTATTATCGCTACAAGTATATATTATTTAGGTACTAGATTTTGCCGCTTTGTGCCCCTCATAATAATGTTGCTGATTTTACCAGTTACTGCCAAATATATTTTCTAATTTCTATTCAAATAAAATGTCCTCTTTCTTAATTAAAGAATGATTCTTCGGCGGCATCATCATAAAGACCACTTGATCTAAATAAATACTCCCGCATTACCGGCTAATGGTCGAATGCAGTGCACAAGACAAGTGCAATCCTTACTTTTAATGCGGCCCTATAAGGAATCCAGATCATTTATTCATGTGCACACAACTACAATTATTATTTAACAAAGTTACAGTCAAAGAGTAAAGAGTGGTATAAATAAAGGAATGACACTTTACGACTGCTGTTAATTTATTAGAAAAACGTGTTTCAATAGGGATGTTGACTAATTTTAGGATTCAATTTTATTTCATAGATAGAACCTCAATATTCATGAAAAAAATATTATAAAAATAATAATCTTCAATTTAAAAACAAAAATTGTTAAATAAAAATCATTATCAAATTTCCCATCAAAAACGTCACGTGACGTCATTAAACGATATTCAATACTACCTGTATACTAAGTTTTTTGAATTTCCATATAAAATTGTTCCAATGACGTCATATTCTCAAAATGGCGTTTGAGGTCACGTGACAGTGAGTACAATTTTTAACATTTTAAATTAATGATATTTAATTTATTATGATTGATTTCAATAAAATAATCATATTTAAGGCCTTTAAATGTTACCACTAATATTTTAGACATAAATTTATATTAATTTGTAATTAGTGTCAACATCCCTATTGTATGGCTACCTAAAAAGAGGTTTAATACAACACACTACACAGCATTGTAAAAGTTATATGACGGAGTACTATTTTAATGGTTTTATAATATTTTTTTGGATATTAAAAGTTTTGATATACACTCCTGGATACTCTTTGACATTGTTTGATTAACATCAATATTAACACGTTAGTGTATTAGTTCATTGCTTTTAACAGTTTAATAATGTTATTGCCCCCTGATTTGTTTGGTGGTCTAGTAACATTATATTAATTATAATATTACATTAATTTTTCTTGGTGTAGGTAATAAACATCAAAGAGCAAGATCCCAGTCTGTCCATTTCATAATCTTTGCTCGTATTATCATTACACAGGTTATCTGTCTATTGTTTAACAGAGGTTTTATTTATCGCTGTACATTTGATTATAAATTATTAGTAAATGAGTGCAAGGGGTGCAACCGTCGCATCGGTGCCAGCGAACTGCGCTATAACGTTAAAAGATAACGTTTTAAAATGTATCTAGTTTGTTATTAACTAATACATTCATTTTGCATTAAATGCTATGTTAAATTAAGTATGAATTATGTTTTACTTTGACTTAAATTAATTACAAAGATATTGTAAGTTTAGATTGGCTTTATTATTATGTAACAGCTGATAATTGCAGGAAGAGCTAATCTATATATATAAAATTGAAAAGAGACACACCACTGATTAAACAAAAAATCTCAGAAACTACCGAACCGATTATGATGAAATTTGGCAGGGAGATAGATTATGCTAAGGAGACGTCAGCTAAGAACGGATTTTTGGAAATTCATCCCCTAACTAGCAAAAATAGGGGTCCGAAGTCATTTTCATACAAACCAACTTCGCCAGTTTTAGAGTTATAAGTATGAATTTTTTTATGTAAGTTTATAGTAATAAACAAAAATTAAGTTTAGCACATTTTTTTGGAAAATCATCCCTTAAAGGGTTAATTTAGAGGACAACAGTCAGTACTCAACTTCGTCATTTTTGAAGTTAAAAACATGAAAATTTACATATTAGCTCAAAATTAGAAACAAAATTTTGAAGTATTACGTTTTTTTGGAAAATCATCCCCTAAAGTGTTAATTAAGGCGGCGCAAGTTGGTATGGGAACTTTGTCAGTTTTGAAGTAAGAAGGGTGAAAATTTGTATTTAAGCTTATATTTAGACACAAAAAATAACTGCATCACGGTTTTCTCGAAATTCATCCCCTAAAAATAGGGGTTGGTAGTCAATTACACACAAATCAACCTCACCAGTTTTCGAGGTATAAATATGAAATTTTTTATATAAGTTTATAGTAATAAACAAAAATTAAGTTTAACACATGTTTTTGGAAAATCATCCCTTAAAGGGTTAATTTAGAGGACAACAGTCAGTACTCAACTTCGTCATTTTTGAAGTTAAAAAAACATGAAAATTTACATATTAGCTCTAAAATAGAAACTAAATTTTGAAGTATTACGTTTTTTGGAAAGTCATCCCCTAAAGGGTTAATTAAGGCGGCGCATGTTAGTATGGGAACTTCGTCAGTTTTGAAGTAAGAAGGGTGAAAATTTGTATTTAAGCCTATAGTTAGACACAAAAAATAACTGTATCACGTTTTTCTCGAAATTCATCCCCTAAAAATAGGGGTTGGTAGTCAACTACATACAAATCAAGCTTACCAGTTTTCGAGGTATAAATATGAAATTTTTTATGTAAGTTTATATTAATAAACAAAAATTAACTTTTTAACACAGTTTTTTGGAAAATCATCCCTTAAAGGGTTAATTTAGAGGATGGAACTCAGTACGCACGTCATTTTTGAAGTTAACAACATGAAAATTTATATATTAATTTTGGAGTGGGAGGGGAGAGGGAAAGGAAGCAGAAAAGAGACCAAGACCGGAAGTGGGAGAGGGACAAGAAGCGGGAGAGAGACCGGGAGTGCGAGAGGGACAGGGAGCGGGAGAGGAACAGGAAGCGGGAGAGGGACCGGGAGCGGGAGAGGGAGAGGGTGAGGGACAGGGAGCGGTAGATGGACCGGGAACGGGACAGGCATCAGGAAAGGGAGAGGGATAGAGAGATGGAGAGGGAGAGGGGCAGGAAGCTGGAGAGGGAGTGGGACAGTAAGCGGGCGAGAGACCAGGTGTAGGAGAGGGAGAGGGAAAGGGAACGGAAGAGGGACCGGGAATGGGACAGGCAGCGGAAAAGGGAGCGGGAGAGGGAGAGGGACAGGAAGCTGGAGCGGGTCTATGAGTGGAAGAGGGAGAGAGAGAAAAAGAGGGAGAGTGATTAATATTGAAATTTTTAACCAATAACTTCAGTAACATGTTAGCGCACCAAAAATTTGTTTTTAAAATTATTGTTTGTCTGTCTGTTTGTCTGTCCAGGCATCACATCAAAACCCTTGAACTGATTTTGACGGAAATTAGTTAAGTTGTTTCTTATACTTTTGGTCATATTTTAGAAAACTTTTCACCCAGAAAAATTAAAAGGTTTCCCTGGAAACAAGATGAAAGTTTGTATGGATTATTTTTAAAATATCAACAATTTGTTTTAAATTTGCTTCAAACGTTTCTCCTTTAATTGATGGAATACATGTTCTCGAATTTTTCAAATTTTTCATGAAAAAGAAAAAAAACAAATTAATGTGAATATTGTTTATTTTTCAAAACCCGCAGCCGGAGGAATGATTTGTGATTGTATCGTAGGTTTCACTTTATAAAGTCCTAAATTCTATACAAATTAACCTGTTATTATATTTTCTTCTGTGAGGGGTACAAATATAATTTCTTAATAAGCATAATTTCCGCGTGCGAAGCTGCGGGCAACAGCTAGTAATATTATAAAAATGATTAGCGCTTTGCCTGCGGTTTTGCCCATGTTTTTCTGGCCTGGAGGGTATTGCATATTTTGGAATTAAAAAACAAAACCTCGTCTGCCCTGGCTGAGAATCGAACCTGCACTGCAGTCGTCAAGCATGGACTTTGAGCCAAAATTAATTCCCACCTTTTTATCGATTCGGTTACAGTTTCAGGTGGATTTTTATTTCGGTTAACAGATAGTTTAAATTACAGTGCTCCATAACATATCCCTGGTCATTGTGTTGAAGCAAGTTGCTTCAAGCTTATATTGTATCTATTTCAATGATTCAAGTGATGGCAAAAGGCACTTAAAGGTAGTTGGTGTAAGTGTTTCCAAGTTAGCCACTTTTTGGCTAGATCTGGCTACATATTTAGCCACAATTTTAGCAACTCATGACTTGACAAGCTAATAACAAGTAATTGTTAGCTAATAAAAAGTAATTATTAGGTTGTCAAGTCATGAGTTGCTAAAATTGTGGCTAAATATGTAGCCAGATCTAGCCAAAAAGTGGCTAACTTGGCAACATCACTTGGTGCATTCCCAATCTTCAAAACAATAGGTAAGGATGCAGTTTGTGTGTGTGTGTGTGTGTGTGTCCGTGGGAAGAAACCGGCTTGTGTCCGACGTGTTTGTGTCTGTGTTTGCTGTCGCGCGCCACGAGATGTTTTTAAACAACCACTTCGTATGCCTCCGTGTGTTTACATCGGTTAGGGCTGCCTCTATTGTTGTTTCTTTAATACGCAATGAAACTAAACTTAAGCGTTTGAATACAGTATTAAGTAGATACGCAATAATTTTAAAAGTGTAATATCTACCTAAGTTTATAGTATTTTTAATTTTACTATTAATTTAATAAAATTTTATAGGTATTATTTTAGGATTTAATAATGATACATTAACCATTATTGTACTTAATAAGTGTTTAGTAATAGATTGAAGACACTTTTATATAAATAGAAGATTAACGAGTAGAGTCATTAGATAGTAAGTTGCCACCCACTCTTGGACATCAGTAATGAAAAAGGCATCACCGATCTAGCAGCTGACTCAAGCAAAAATGATAGCTAGTTAGGCACGCTTCAGCAATGATATTTAAAAACTATAGATACATCATGCCCTTACAAATCAACCAAAAAATCTGTTCCGAAAAGAGCTACAACACACACACGTTTATCTTTTGTTTCACTACACCAATCACACACAATAATACACGAAAGAATTTTAACGTTGTATGCCAAATCTCAAGCACTTCTGACAACAACAAAACTGCCTATTGTTTTGTAATAACAAAGCGACTATGAGCAGACAGATGTCAATAATTGTCCGCTCTTACGATCTTCATCTTCGGCACGCTAGTGACATATCTACCTCTTTTTTACTTATAATATCATTGGGCTTCAGGGAAAGATATACCTAGCACCAGTAATAATATAAATGAGTAGTCAACAATACGACTGATAATTTAATCCATGAGTAGGGTCGCTACAAATAATTTGAATTATAAAAACGCGTTGTAGGCAGCCCTAACCGTCAGAAGAGTCAGCACAGATCCTGGCGATGGTATCGGCCGCAACTCGCTGGTGTTTAAAACTAAACAAATATGTCGCAGCTCGGGTTTCCGATCGATTTTAAAACAATATTCGTCTTCCGTTTCGCCAGGCGCCATCGCGCCACACTAGCGCGCCGTTCGCAAACATTCACTGTAGGACAATACCCACTCGTAGCAAAAAAACCAATACACTATGGAATGTAGCAAACCCAGGGAAAAGCTTACTACCATGCGAGTACCGTCTTGATTAAGCTGGGTGGTATGCCCAAAGACCGATGAAGTTCTGGAAGAGATTAGGGCCCACAGTTCCGGCGGTTGTTTAACTAATTGAATCATGTATTGGGGCGGCTTGGAATACTAACCCCTATCCCACGCCGGATGGGCGTCGTAAGAGGCGACTAATCCGGCCCGCTGGTGGTAAGACCCCTCGGAGGGATTGTATTGGTAATATTGATTTTAATTATTAATTAATACCATTATTGCTTTTATTATTTCTCCATGGGGTTCGCCTGGATAGCTACCACCCTTGAGCATGAGTCAGCCGCCAAACGACTCATCGTGTTCCGGCTGGGGGCTTGAGAGCCAGATCTTTCTTTCTTTTTCTTCTCTTTCTTGGCCGGCAACGCATCAGTGATGCCTTTGGTGTCGCTGATGTCCATGGGCGACGATATCCACTTACCATCAGGTGGATCGTCAGCAGCGTTTTGGTCATATTCATATAATATATAATATCTTTGATACTACCTAAAATATCTATCATTTAACATTCTGCGAGTCTTTTTTCGTATGGACTGTTGCTGTTGACCTAAGCGGCCCTTACAGCTCCGCACAGACGGATCCCGTCCATACAGTCTAGTCTAGATCATTAACGGCCTAACCTCTAACATAATATCGTAATGTTTACACGTACCGTTCCAATAAGTATCATTGCGTTATCGGCACACCTCGTAAATAAGCCTCGATGGCGCTGTTAGCAGCGGTGGCGGTGCTGGAGTCTGGCGGTGGCAAAAACAGCGATCGCTGGAAAAACAATCAAAAGGCGCCGCGTCGCGAGAGATCTGACGAGCCGCTCACGACAATTACAGCCCTGATCGGATGGTCGCACTGCGAGTGGTTAAGCGATTGGAGATGGCCAGCGATACAATACCGCCATCGATGTTTGTTTTACTTCTCGAAGGATGACTGACGGAAAATGCCGCTTCCTGTCCCGCGAAGGTTAGAATACTATTTTGTAATATATACCTCTGTCTTATTTTAAAAGATCGAAGTTTTATTTCTAGTACGAGGAGCGAGGAATAGGTGATAGTTTTTCACAGTAAATATTTGGAAAGCAAAATGAAGAAGAATATTTAATTAATTTAAAGCGCAGGTAATCAACACACAGGGCATAATTATACAATTGTTCCCTTACCACAAAAGTAGAGTACCTACTGTTGTATGTAATGTTCGCTTGGAGATTGTTTTTCCGTCGCCAACGGAGGAATGATGTTTTTGAATAACTTCGTAGGTCGCTTGTAGTTATTCGAACGTGGTGCGACCGCGCTTCGACTGCGCAAGGAAACTCATTTTCCAAACACGACGCAACCCCGCCGCTTATTACTGCGAAACAAACTTACTTTTACACTTAACAAACCCTACATAAACTTTTAATCCCTGGACATAGGGTGCAAAATCTTTTGGATCTTATTTCTTAGAGAATGCTTCAAAAATGTACCACAGCGGAGTGACAAAAATGTTTCTGCTGTTGTTTGACCGTTGACAAACGTATCTGTATCCTTTTGGAGCGAGGAATAAAAGTGATTGTCGATTGAATATTGGGAATTGGAAGGTAAAATGATGTTGGTATAGTAATGTTCGCAGCGAATCGCGCGTCAATCATCCCGCGATACGACTTGACAAAGGAAAAATCCTTGCGTAGGCGCGAACAGCTCGCGAGTGATCAAAGCGCGCGGTGACGACACCTGGAACGAGCTCCTGTTGAGTTAATTTGTGAGGCGACGTAGCTTCTTGTAGAATTTTCAATTATTACAATTTGATTGTTTCTTTGCGATCAAAGAGCAAGGGGTCCGATTTTTGTCGGCTATAAATTTATATCTCATAATACATATTTATATTTCTAGGTCCGTGATACTTAGGTAGGTACGTAGAATTGGTAATAGGTAAGGACCTGAATGGTAAAAGGATATTTAAACAGCAATGTTTTAGATTGTTAATTAGCAATACTTCGTTCGTCTCTTGACTGTCGAAATTTTGTTTAACACAGCATTGAAACCATTTCTTGTTTTCCATAGTCTACTAGGTACCTACATGTTTTTCTACATTCTGGGATTTTCCCCATAGCCCAGTTCATAGTGACCACAATAATAGTCCTACCCAGCCAAATAATTATGAGTGTGTTACATACCAACTAACTCATACACCATTCATATACCTACCTAAGTATAAAAATGGTAAATTAAATAGTAAATGCCACATTATACCGTCCGCGAGCCGGCACTCGACAAAACCAACACCAGCGGCATTGTCCCACTAACGGCTAATTGATGTCGTTCTGCGCTCCGGATATACCAAGTGTCACCGACTGCTCCTGAATAAACCCCAAATGAGCATATAATAGGCGCGGTGATTCCTACAAAATACTCAATAAAATAAAAGGCTCATTGTGCGGAGGAAACGGAGCAAACGCCGTATTGTAAGCCCTCAAAGACCACCGCTTTGTATGAACCGCGCTCTGCGAAAGATGATCTGCAAATTGGAAGGTGAAATTAGTAGGAATGCGTCTCAGGTCGCGGTTCTGGACTATACAGTGTACAGAAGGTCAATAGTGATGTAGTATTTGTAATGCCTGGCCCATTATTGGGATTTAACACGGGTAGAGAGTGACCTATGCGGAGAGCCTCATAATTAAGGAGGCCTAGAAGTGCTAGAACAAAGGATAAGACGCTGATCCAGTGCGGTTAGGAGGGAGGATTTATAATATCTACGTCCTGCGTTGCTTATGACGCTTCTGATAAGTGAATCATGTTAAAGCAATGTATATTATGTACTCTCATATTGATGATAATGGTTTTGGAAACCGATGGACGTTTGTGGAGGAATCAAATAAAAACTGCACAGGAAATAAGAAGAATATAATAAACTACTTGTTACACAAAAGATTCTTGCATTTCTTTTGGAAACTTTTTCCATATAAGTATTCATAATTTTAAATACGTAGACACCCGAATTTTTCTTTTCTAAAAACTTAAAAAAATACGTGTGGTTTTTTCACAGATTATTGATCACGACAGATATTTTGCTTACAAAACAAAAATGGCAATTCAGTTTGTACATATCTGACCTTCTGTCCTATTGGTTCTGTGGTTCAACTGTAGGTTATCGCGTTTCGTCTGTGTTTTGTGCGAGAAAGTAAAGGCGACCTTTTTAGTTGAGTCGAGCGGTGTACTTTTACTGCGCGGTGTGGTTAGATGGAAGGGTTGTGATTTGAGTGAGATTGTGTGCTTTGTCTTTGATATAAAATTATTATATCTTTTGCGTTTGGATGTTAGCGGAATTAGAAGTTCACTTTCTTAGACGTTTATCGACTGTTAAATGTTTTATGCGTGTTTTGTCGCAATGTCGGTGATCTGGTAATAATGCAAGTTCTCTGCTTAAAGCAAGTGGGCCTAATTCGCGTCCTCATTTGTCGAATAGTTAATTTGAAAGGTTTTAATTTGTTATTTGATAGTGAAATAACTTCGGTAAATTATGGACTAGGGCATAGGGGTCTTATGAAAGTTTTGGTAACCGGTACTTGATCCGTCTATTACGGTATCACTCCCTAGATTACCGTTAACTCAATAACCGGGGATTTGGCGGCACGTGGCTTGTCATCAGACGCCTTTGTATTGGGCCACGGAGCCCATGCAAGGCCAGGCACGGTCGCCGGTCGACTGAGTGGCGAATTCGATAGGCGGTTATCGATAATTTGGCGATATTGTTTGTTAAGTTTTTTTTTAACGTGATAACGTTTATAAAGACGATGAGCCTGAGAGGCATTCACGAAAACCGAGTAACGTCACGGAAGCGCGCGCAGCATTAGAGAGAGAGGCACGCTAGACCGGCCGTCTCTCTCCCACTCAAGCGTAATCGGTCCGCTTGGAAAGCATTTTTCATTTCATTTTTATTTTATTTTACAATCTTTTGAAAAGAAATGATTTCTCGTAGCTCGTACGTATTATTATTTTATGAAAACGAAAATCTACAATAGCGTCATCTCTGTTTATAGGTATGAACTACTTGAAAGAACTTTACACAGTAGGTACATCGACTCGGACTTTAGTTGTAGTCAAGAAAATCACAGATGTCGCGCAGCTCCTGATATTTAAAACGATTTAAACCAAATTTTCAACTCAAATATGTTTAAAATCGTATAGTTAGTATGAAATTTAATATTATAATCTAGCTAGATACGCGGGTCGCGGTGGCGCGTCAAGCCATGTTCAAGCTGACACAACTGGCGAGTAGCACCGCGGCTCCGTGCGTAGGGCTTCCATTACGTTCTTACTTACATTACATTATTTATATCATAAATTATTCTTCTACGAAATAGACGTTATCACGTAAAACCATTGTCCGTAAACCGACTTTACAGACAACCAATTTTTTGGAAAAGGTTTTTGTCGTACAAGCTTCTTGCTTTCCTGTTGTGTATCTTCTTGTGTTTCTTTTTGTGCAACTGCACCTAGAATAATGAATTATGTGTATACTTAACTTAACTTCAGGAATCAAAACAAGTGCGCGGATAAGTGTACCTTATAGTATACCTACGTGTGAAGTAAAACTTTGACAACATTGTCGTTTTTTAATATTTTTTTTGTATGGAAAATACAACCTGAACTAATATGAATAGATTATAGCTAATTATAACGGAACTTATAGCTAAGTACCTATAGTAATAAAATACCCCGCAAAGACGTACAAAACAAACATTTACATGACACTAACTATCGCATTTGGCATCTTTTTCCTCTTTCAAAATCAAACAAGATTTAATAAAACTTCCTCAATATTAGCATACGAATATTGACTGCAGTTGAAGTAAATCGCTCTCATTTCGCCACCGAGCCGGCATGGCAGGCAGCACCCGGCCGCCCCCGGCGCCCCCTGGCCGCGGCGCCCCCGCGCGGTGTAATTGTCAAATTAGCGAGTCGTTGAGATCAAAGGATGCGGCGATTTGTAGCTTTTTGATAATGTGATAAGTTTCGCGCACGATTACATGGTGAGGTGGGGCGCTAGTGGGAACGGGGAGCGAGATATAAAATGGCGTTTTAAAAATTAGCGTTTTCTTTGTTAAAACAATTTCTGAAATAGGCTAACAATTTTGTTTTGTGCATTTAGTTAGCATGCAATTCCTTGGAGCTGTGAAAAAATAGATTTTCTTAGTTAACGGAATCAAATTTTGACACTCGCAAGGGAATCAAAAAATATATGATTTTAGGGGACCGTTTACCTAGAATCATGACATTAGGCAAGAAGTACCTAATGTCTTAAAGCACTTTTAAGAAAAATGGAAAATCTTAGAACATTATTATTGTAGTTAATAAAAAAATATTTGAATGGAGCCCTTGCGCGAGTCCGACTTGTAAGTATTTGGCCATTTTTTTGTTTAATAAAACGTCAGTATACGTGACTCTTATTTATTAAAATGTGCATATCTACCTGATAAAAATTATTGTTATTAATTTATATCTAGTAGACTTCATAGATGAAGAAAAAAAAATTAAACTGCATAGCTTCTAAAAAGTCTGTGATGAAAACCTTGAGAGAACCTCCTGAGATTGTTTGAAATTAAACTAGCACTCAACCCGCGGGTTTGCCCTTGTTAAGTAAGTAGGTACCCTATATCTTATTCTAGATTCTAGATTATAGTCTAAGTCCGTAATAAGAAAATCCCTTCAGTAATTTTTGCGTGAAAGAGTTACAATCATCCATAGAGTAACTGTCGCGTCGTTCAAAACGCTAGTAATAGGCCCACGTCTCAAACTGTGTCGAGTTTCACCCCACGGTCCCCACGAGGGGTCGCGCGCCGTAGAAAGTATTCCAAGGGGTAATTTGTTTTGTGATGTCCTGATGGGATAACGGATTGAAGAAATTCAACCTATTACGGAACGACTGGATTGATGACTATTTGGATTGAAAAATGAGCGTAATTCGGTTTATGAGTTTACCAGCATATTGTAGTCCATACGGTATTAGACCCGCTGATTTGAGACGTTTGTTATAACTGCTATTTGGTCTTCATAGCTACGCTCTAAACTCAATGACAATAAAATAAAATTACTTATACCAAAACAGGCAGTGTCATTTTTGTATATTTTAAGCATGATAAACTTTTTCCTAGAGAAGTTTCTTTTTCAGGCTTAACTTGAATCACGAAATTATGACATCTGTAATTCAAAACGTATATTCCCTTAAACGTATAAAAACATAGCTTAGCTAAATCCGTTTCCATCAGTGCTATAATATGGCAGACCAATGAATATGATTGGTGAATATCAAACGCATCCATGGCAACGTAACATAGCACGTCTCTGGTGGAAAAGCACCCTAAGGCTGCTTTTCCACCAGAGACGTGCGACGACGTTCATTGGTGCACAAAGCTTAGCACTGGTGAAAACGGATTCAACTAAGATATGTTTTTTATATGGAAGGATGCGTGCTATGGATGTGTGATATGGATGGGTGCTATGGATGCCTGCTATGGGCCGTCGCGAGCGGATCTCCCCTCACCGCGCCGACCTCGCCGCTTCCCTACTATCGATACATAGCATAGCTCGAGCATCGCATCTTTCCTTGCACAGCTACATAGCTTAGTATTGGTGGAAACGGTCACATATTTTCGTAGCGTAGATTTCACATCATCGCAGCATAGCTGCATAGCACATCTCTGGTGGAAAAGCACCCTAAGGGCGTCATCATACAATAAGGACACAATTTGTTTGTTTTAAATTCAAACGGCCGAGCCCCGAGCTGATATCTTCACACGCCACCGACGCGCGTCGGCCCCGACAGGACAACGTCTCCAGACGGCTGCCGTTCGAATAACAACTGACAATAATTACTTTCCAGTCAAAATTGATGTTTATTTGATTAACGAAAACCGTTTCTCACCGTCCGTTGACAATTAGGCGTAGAACGATCCGGTACAACAATGGGGTAAATAAACGTGGCAAACGGAAGCCTCTTGGATTGTTTTGTATAAACATTCGGGTCGTTAGTGGTCGGGGCCCTGACGCGAGGACAAAGGCCTCTGACGGGCCACTGCCACTGCCACTGCCTTGGATATAATAAGGATGATTTTCATTTGTTCGGTTGGTAACATGTTGTGTTAAGGCTCTGCGTATACGAGAGACGAGTGCGCTGTGTCGGTGTGTTGTATCGGACACTAGTACCTGACCGTCTTTATAGGTACTAGTACTTATGTAAATTTGCCCACGTTTATTATCATTCATCTTCATCTTAAGACATTTATAAAGGATGTCCCATTTCAGTTCTACCAAGACAGAAGTATGTATTTGACTAAAGATTAATGGATGGATACACGATGGATATGAATGGATGGATAATGGATGGATAGGGTACAGTAGCTTTTAGGAGTGTCGTATGCCTGTTTTGTAGTAGGTACTACTACTTCTGTATAAAAATATCAGTAATACTGCAGCGCCATTGCGGTTACTAGAAATTCAACAAATTCAGCATGTAGGTATTTTTTATTGAACACAAAAATCTTGCGATAAAAGTCAGAGTGAGTATGTATCGCGACCGGGGTGTGTCCAAATCACTATGGTCCAACGTATACGCAGCGCCTTAACTTAGGTAGATGATATTTTAAGAGAAATATAAGTTTAAATTAATGAATGAATGTTCAGTTACTTTCAAAGACAATACACAAAGAGAGACAAAGAACTCTAATGGCTTTGCTGTGCTACTGCAAACAGTTAAGTAAAACAAAAATACTTAAAATAAAAAGGGACTTAAAAGTATCATAATTTAGCACGCTATAAGGTAAACGGCCCAATATCCGTGAAATTTTGATATTCGCTGACTTTGCAGGTCTGTTATTTAAAAACTAATAATCTTATTAAAACGAGATATACATGACTTGGTAGGTAATTTATTCTAGTTCTCAGATTATTGTATCGTTTTATATTAAAACAAAGATTTATGCACAATAATTTCAAAAAAACTAAAAATAGGTCATTTGTCCCAGTATCCGTTAGATTTGTACTAGTATTCGGTAAATTGTCCTGGAATCCGGTAAATTTTACCGTAAACTCTATTGCTTGACATTAAAGTTCACAGAAATATTGCATTTTTGTCTTAAAACAGGTTTTATACCAATGAATACACGTTAATTTTAATAAAATATACAAAATATATTTAAGACAAATTATACATATATATGAATCACATTATTTTAAGTACTACTTACTGCAATTATTTGTGAAATTGTAAGTATTAGGTCTTTACCTATAAAATTGGAGATTTATATGAATTTATATAAATATAATTTTGCCATTTTGGTGGCAGTTTGTTTATCCTTTTACTGTAGAAGTCTGCCGGACGGGACGCGATGAAGTCCGCGAAAGCGTTTTGAACTACCTCTCGGGTGTTGAACTTTTTCCCACTTAAAAAATTGTCCAAATTTTGAAAAAAGTAGAAATCTGTTTTGGCAAGGTTCGGTGAGTACGGCAGGTGACGGAGAGCAAGAGCAGCTGTAACTCTTGTAGCTTTGCGATGGTCCGTTGTGAAGTGTGAGCTCGCGGTTTGTCGTGGAAAAGCAATGGTGAAGAACGATTGGCCAGTCTTGGTTCTTGAATTGCGAGATTCTCCATCTTTGTTTACAATTCGTGGCAATAGACATCTAACGTTACTATTGTGCCATTCGGTAAGAAGCTGTGATGTACAAGTCCGGCACTGGTCCACCAGACAGTTACCATCACCTTCCTAGGAGTAATGTTTTTTAGCGCACTGATTAGGTGCTGTACCCGGGTCCACCCACTGAGACGAAGACTTAGGGTTGTCGTACAAGATCCACTTTTCATCGCAGGTAACAGTTCCATTTAGAATTCCCTCGTTTCTATGATGATTTAATAGTGCTATGCATGCTTCGACGCGCAAGTCTCGCTGTTGGTCGCTTAATGCGTGTGGCACCCACTTATCTAGCTTATTTATCTTTCCGATTTGACGTAAGTGCTTCAATATTGTTTGAAACTAACTCCAAAGCTCGCAGCAAGCTCAGCCATGGATTGAGTTAGATCCACTATCGCCTTCAATTCGTCGTTGTCGACAATGGTTACAAGTCGACCGTGAGGCTCGTTCTTCAACTTAAAATTTCCAGATTTAAAACGATTGAATCAATAATGGACCATGTTTATGCAAGCAGTGTTAGGGACGGCATGTACGGGACATGTCATTAATGTTTCGTGTTGTTTGTGCAGCGGTACTTCCACGTAAGAACTCATATTCGAAAATTGTACGAATCTTCAATTTATCCATGGCGCCAAAAACTACCACAATTTCACAAAAAAAATCACTATCTAAAAACCAGATGACTGAATTTGAAATTAAAATAACACGGCTTTGAAATAAAATTTATTTGAATTTCGAATTGCTCACCAATACACAGATAAGTAAATCTGAAAATGCTGGTTATAAAATGTCCAATTTCATAGGTAAAAAAGACCTGTTTTATCATAACTTTGGTAACAAATATCTATCTAACAGGCTCTTAAAGTCCACTGCTGGACATAGGCCTTTGCTAATTAACGCCACACCAACTGGTCCTGGGTCTTCTAAATCTAGCGGCTTCCCGCTGTCTTCTTTAGGTCATCTGGTCGACGTTTAGGTTGTCTGGACGACCAGTGATTTACCGAGACGTGGCTACAATTTGAGGACTTTGTGACCCCATCGGTTATCTGTCCTTCGAACGATGTGGCCTGCCAATTGCCACTTCAGTCGGCTAACACTGTGAGCTACGTCGGTAACTTTTGTTTGCCTACGGACTTCATCGTTACGAATCTTATCTCGTAGTGAAATACCTAACGTAGCTCGTTTCATAGCGGGCTGCGTGACTTAGAGCCTTTGAATGAGACCAACGCCAAAAGACCACGTCTTGGGTCCATAAGTTTACACTGGCAACATACATTGCTCAAACACTTTCGACTTCAGGCACTGAGGAATTTTGGATGAAAATATATGTCGTAATTTCCCGAACGCTGCCTAGCCGAGTTGGATACTTCGAGTTAGTCGTTCGTTCGAGTTGTTCGAATTCGATGTTGGACTTACCCATCTGGATCATTTGTCCCAGGTAAATGTACTCGTCGACAACTACGTGAGCAGTGCCGTCAACAACTATCGGTACGGGTGTGACATGGACATTAGACATGATTTTTGTCTTGTCTATGTTCATTTTAAGACTCACCCGTTGTGAGGTACTGTGAGGTCCCCTAGCATAGTCCTAACATAGGATTACTGTATCGTCAGCAAATCGAAGATGTGTGAGGTGTCCACCATTGATCTTAATGCGGAGCCCTTTACACTCCATTAGCATGAAAATGTCTTCCAAAGCAGCGGTGAACAGTTTCCGGGAAATAACGTCCCCTTGCCTGACACCCCTCTGCAATTGGATGGGGTTCGTGATTCTATTGTGTAATCGGACTGACATGGTGGCTGATTTGTATAAATATACATTTCAACACCTCGATATATCGATGTCTGGCACCGCTGAAGAGACTCCAGCACCCTCCAGCTTTTAACAGCTCAGTTATGATTCCGTCATCGCCCGGTGGCTTGTTGTTCTTAAGCTGCTTCAGGGCCCTTCCAATTTCATACAGACTGACGTCCGGGGTATCTTCGGTATAGTGTCGGGTCAACCTAGCTCGCTTGTCGTTAGCCTATCCTGCGATCCTGCGAGATCTGCTTACTGAAGCACCTGTACTCTGCCATAGAGGCTGGAGACTGCACACACAGTTCTCGTCTATCCCTCATAAGACCGAGTGTATGTTCTGAGAGAATCCGAGAACTACCACGGAGGCGGGTTTTATAGAACTTTAACCCTGCCTCGTGGACTGTTGCTACCATCCTGTTATTGTACTAGTCAACTGTATCACAATAATATAAGCACGCGAATCGATTCTGCAACTCCAACTGAAAGTTCTCGGAGCCTTGGATTTGGACAGCTGTTGGGCGGAGAGTTCATTTCATTAGGTGAGACCGCTTGAGCTTGACGTTGATATTTAATGTGCCTCTTACCATTTGGTGATCTCTCCCGGTTTTAAACCTACTAATCACTGAGATCATCATTAAATATGTGCCGTTTGTCGGCTGACAAAGATAGTTTTCATTCTGGCTAGAATGAAATCTATTTCACTCTTTGTGGAACCACCAGGGCTAATCCAAGTCCACTTGCGCTGAGGCTTCTTCTTGAAGAAGGAGTTCATCATATAGAGGTTTTCTTTTTCCAGAAAGTTAGCCAGCAAGTGGCCTCGTTGGTTCCGACATCCAATGCCAAAAGGCCTCACCTTTTTTTCGTCGCCATTTCGCATGCCTATTCGAGCGTTGAAGTCCTCCATCACAACTGTGAAATGAGATTTAGAGGTATTCATGGCTCTACTATAATAATATCCTCACTTAACCAGTAACCTCCACCTCAGCGTCAGAATAATAATAATAATAATAATAATAATAATAATAATAATAAATCTTTATTTCAGGCATCGAGGCCCATAACATAAATACCTTACAGACTAACATACATACAAAAATATAGACTTAAAAACTAATTCACTTCTTCGCGAAGTGAGACGCGCTTTCGGTGACACCCGGTGGTCGTCGTCGTCCACGGAACTTTCGGAAGACGACCCCCTTTGGCCACAGCTCCTCCTTCAGGAAATCCGACAGGAGTTCGGTTGGAACACGCACAACAAACGAGTTAAAGTTGACTGCGTTGCGCGATTCCAACTTCTCAACCAGCGCCCGGCACTTTGTCTTCTTCTCCAAATACTCCACGACATCGGAGACCTTCGTGGTGTAATGGAGACGGGAGACGTAAATGTAGGTCACTGGAACGGCGGGACGCAGGAGATGATTATGTCCTGTCGGTGCAGTACCGCATTGGTTACGACAAAGAGGCTTCCTCTTCTTCTTCTTCTCCACTTTGATGAAGCCATCTTTGTCCGGCTGGCCAGTGGGCACCGTACTAGGAGGGGGTTCGTTGCGGGAGACTCCGCTATCCCTCTCTGCCCTCTTCTGTACCCGAATTTCGGGTTGCTGACAGGTTACAGCTGCGGCATAGTTACGTTGAGGCGTAGACGTAACCATGCAAGGCGACACCTTCCGGGGTGGAGGTGTGGGACGGGTAACGCGCACGTCACTGCTTACTCGTGCGGGGACAGTGGCCGGCGATAAGTCAAGTTTCGCTGACTCGAAACTCGCTGACGAGGCTATATGTGCCCCGCGACGCGTGTTGATGTTATCGGCCTCTGGCCTCGTAGTACGACCTTCAATGAATACCGTTTGGATATTGTGAGTGTAATACGCTACCCTGGTCGACACGCTCCGAACTTGTATTACGTTGTTGATGAGGGACTTGTGGATAAGAAACCCGACACCACCTTGGGACAGTTGTTCGCCCTCCCGGTGATAGAAAGGTTGCCGGATTTGAGTATTATCATGTCCTCCCCCTGTCTTCGGACTTCGGATAATACCAATATGCTCCAGTTCAACCTTTTCATCTTAGCTTCCAGCTCGTAGGTATATCTTATCATCGGTCTTCATTGTCCTGGTATTGAATGTTGCCAAGTGCAGAGGTCGTTGTTGCTTGTGGTGGTAACCCAATCTCTTCTGGCGAATCTTCGCATCCCCTGCCCCACCGTTACCGTGACCGCTACCGTAGTCAGGAATAGTGGGACTGCCGGGGACTGGGGGCCGTGGTTTTTCCGTGTATGCCATCGGTGATGACCGCAGGTAATATGACCGGTATTTGTTCATCTATTGGATTTTAATCCTATTAGTCGCCTTTTACAACATCCCAGGAAAAACGGGAGTGGTGCTATTCTACAAAGTGAACCCGGACACCACTTGGGTCATTAGTAACAAATATGTATACCACTAACCTTACATGAATCAGTATATCAGATAGAAAACGCTTAAATACCCGTACAAAATAGAAGAAATTGAACTTGGTATCTATCTAGTATTCAAAATAAGGTAACTATGCTTTAACTTATGGCTTCATATCAACTTATGGCTTCATTTTAACAAACTCTACATTTGAATACAATCAGGTTTACTGAAGAACTAGATATAAACAACGTTGAACGTGGGATACCGTACTGCCTGGTAGCAGCTGAAATTAAGGCCCCTTTTTCGACTGCCTCCATGGCCTTTAATATGGCCTTCTGCTTCTCAGTAATGATTGGCTGGAATTTAAAAATTAAACATCTCTTGCAAGTTATGCCACATGCCTTAATATCCATCTTAATCTTCTAGCAATAATATAGAATTACTACAAAAAAACGAAAAAGCAACCAAAATAAACTTGGTTGGTACATATTATTAATTCCAAGGAATGTGAGACTTTAACTCAAGGCAATAAGAAGGACCATGACAGGTTTAGGGGCAAGTGTTAATGCACGTACCAGTATCCGGCAGAAAAGTGTACAGTTTCAAGCTAAAATGAGACTTATGTGAAGGCAATAAGGTTCAATAACGATACTTTAACGGGTTGTGGTACAAGTTTGATGCGCGAACCAATATCCGACAGAAAATGTACGATTTTGCCGGGTACTAGGTCCAGTAGGGATTTATGAGTACCAATAGATGTGAAACGTTAAAATATTAACATTCCAATTAAATTCATTTAAAGTTGCAGGTTATATCGCTAGATAATTTATTCAAATATTTAAATAATGTAATCCTCCTATCGTATTGTTATTCGCAGCAGCATGGAAAGCTCAACAGTATGACGCGGTGACGTCCTAGTTCAGTGACAGAACTTAGCACTTTTGTAATAAATTCCTTTATGCCACTTTTAATGTTAAACAGTTTCGAGACCATTGCACTTTTTAGTCATTGTTGCATTAGCATTTGTGCAAAATATTACCAAGAATATGTTGCCAATAACAAACTTTAAGGTAATATTGGTAGAATGGTGTAATGATAGAAAAACTGACTAGTTACCGGTTACTCGGACCTTACCGGGAATACGTACTTCTACCCTAATGACTGTTACTATGAAGGATTAAGACGGACGCTTCTAATATTCTTTTGCCTTAACTGTAAAAAGTATACCAAGTCCAATAACAGATCAATTTAGGCAGTACCAAACGCCTATTTCTTGGATCGCTTAATCGTTGAGTCACCGAATTACCGATCAATTCTATCTGGCAACCAAACTACAGTCAGTCAGCTAATAAAGATTGACAGCCCCAAGCCCCTCCCTGGACGTCCGCAATGATCGCCAATCACACGATCAGTGCATCCTCATTGCGCGCAGGATGGGAGCAATCTCCAGCATTGGCCAGCACCGCCGGTACAATGAGCGATGAATGACAACTATCGTCTGTATCCACGGTATGGCTATGGACACAATAACGTTGGGGAGAATATTAAAGAAGATGGAGACTTTTATTTGAGTGCCTACTAGCGCTTTGCCCGCGGTTTTGCCCGCATTTTCCGGGATAATTTATTTATTTATTTATTACGATACAAGTAAACTTTACAGAATTTGTATTCCAGCACGTTTACCTAATCTACAAAATCCAGCGACTGGACGTATCTCGCATGCGCTGAGCGAAATACAGCGGGCGTTGTGTAGAACAAGTCTATCTCCAAATCATTGGCCACCTCAGGAGACCATTGATTAGGGTCAGTGCTCGAACAAGAGATGATTCAGCAACTAATACTAATACCCTATATTCTATTCTAAATTCTAATTTCAAATTATGCTCTATCTGTAAATTTCATGAAAATCCATTCGGTAGTTTTGCTTTGCGTGAAAGAGTACCAAACATCCTCACAAACTTTCACATTTCAACGGTCCCTACGTACTGCAATGCAACCTTAATATAATTAACCCAATCTTCATAATTATATCAAACCTCATCATAACAAATTACTTGATATAACCATGATGTACGATTTTTTTCTAATCCCCTTTAGGTTCGTTGTACGAGTATAAAGGTTGCACTGTATAAAAATATGTCAAAAATGGTAATTTTTTTATTACATACATGGCCTTAGATTGACAATACGCTCATACATAAGTTAAGATTTTTATTTGAGTAGGAGTCGTAAATGCGGACATGTACCTAATAGGTACATACATATCGCTTTGTACGGTGTTTAAAAATGGGATCCATGAGAGATAGAAGGAACTCCTTAAATATTATAGGCATAATTGGTGATTTTGAATTGATTTTGATGGTTAGCTATAGTTTCAGTGGACGTTTTTCGAAGAATTTTTTTAAAGTCACTATTTTTTTGTCGTATAAATCAGAACATAAATTAGGTATACTAAACAGACTAACGCCCCAACTCAGAGTCACTTAATGGTCATTAAAATTGCTCCTTAGTACAGAATCACAATTAGTCACTCCCAGAGTCAGTTAATCGACCGTTATAGGCCCTTAATGGCAATTAAAGTTAATTATACAAATACCATTACTTAAACTCTACTTAGGATTGATTTTGACGTTCAGTTGACATTAGGTTTACTATTTGAGTGATTTCACAAGCAAAATGCATGTTTTCGCGGATTTCGCCGATTTTATTGAATTTGTTGATTACGCTAGAATAATATGACGCTGGTCGCTGATGATATATCTAATAGACATAATTATGACGCCAAGGCGATATTTGCGAGATTTCTCTGATCCGTTTAGAACATACTCGGTCCAAGAATTTTATGCACGATAAAGCAGAATGTGTAAAAACGGTTATATTGCCCATACTGGTGCCAGGCCTAAAGCGCGTCACATACGGCGAAGATACGATAATATTTTATGTTAAGATGCCTTGCTATAAAATATTATAGTATCTTAAGGTATCGCACACGGCTAAGATACGATAATACATATTTATATCCGCTCGAATAGCTCTGAGTCACACTGGAGTTATTTCCCCGCAATCTATATACAGGATAGTCTAATATTAATAATACGGCCTTACTATTAGATTTATTGGATAGCTCATCGGATGATGATTCTGACTTCGAATATGACTTAAAAATTTCTGCCGCACGTTGCCATTACCGAACAATTTGGGTAGAAATTAATCATATAAAGTTTAGGAAAGACCACGGTGAGTTTAATCTTTACGAAGACCTTTCATCGAAAATGTTTCAAATATATTTTAAAAAGTCAAAGGAAAGTTTATAGTTTCCAATAGTTTCCAATATTTTGCGTACTAATAATAAAAACAAAAACATGAGAGGTGTCAAGGGACACCTGGATGGAACGAAGTTCCTTTCGATTTAAGTATTGTATTGTTGTACAGCGCCTGTTCAGACTTAAGATATTTAGTTTGGTTAGTTGCGGATAGATGGCGTTAGTAAATTAATTCTGAATCACGCTATCAACTTATACTTGTAACATACGTAAGTTCAAGGAAACTATTAATTTTTTTGAATTCGCTATGGATACTTAGTTTCATTTACCTTATATAGTTACGCAGTTTGTACAGCGCTATCTCTGTAAAACTAACTGAATCACTTCAAAAAAAGTGTCGTCATTCGCAAAATCAAAAAGTGTCGAAATTTTCCGTCTGGCCCCCTTTCACAACGCGCGATAAGGAACTTCGTTCCAACATCAAAAACAGAGAGAATAGGTTTTTTTATGGAAATATCCGGCAAACGAGCTGACGATCCACCTGATGGTAAGTGGCTATCGTCGCCCATGGGCATCAGCAACACCAAAGGCATCACTGATGCGTTGCCGGCCAGGAAAGAAAGAAGAAAAAGAAAGAAAGAACTGGCTCTCAAGCCCCCAGCCGAAACACGACGAGTCGTTTGGCGGCTGACTCATGCTGGTGGTAGCTATCCAGGCGAACCCCTGGAGAAATTATAATAGTAATAATGATATTAATAAACAATTAAAATCAATACTACCAATATAATCCCTCCGAGGGCCCTACCACCAGCGGGCCGGATTAAGTCGCCTCTTACGACACCCATCCGGCGCGGGATTGGGGTCAGTATTCTAAGCCGCCAACACCAACACGGCTAAGAAGAAGTAAAATTAATATATTTCATTCCATTTTGCATCGAATATTGTGCACACTCTGTGTAAGGAGCTTACGATATATTTTGGATCTTAACATGGCATGTTACGATATATTAAGCATCTTAACATAAAATGCCCATATCGCTCGATATCTTAACATGCGTAATATGAAAATATTATCGTATCTTAGCCGTGTGTGATGGTTCATACAAAATGTATAGTGAGCGATATTTTATGTTAAGCTAAAATGTTATAGTATCTTCGCCATGTGTGACGCGCTTAACGAGACCAACAAAGGGGTTGACTTTTAATGGGGGCTACTTGAATGTTACTTGATATAAGTGTGTTTGCTTACCCAGAGGTACCTATAAGGTATGTTGATGCAATTTTCGCGCGCGGAGACACAATTTTTGCGCGCCCAAAAAAACCGAAATTTATTAAATCCCTTTTTTAAAATCACATATAAGCATTATGCAAACATGAAATATCACTATTTTGTCACTGTTATAACTATCACTATGAATGTGGGGTTACCCAGCCTGGACCAACGACACCCATGTAAGCACCTTAATGCGCAATTTTTGGTGCGGGAGACGCCAAAATATTTAAAATAAACTATGAAGTACTTTTCTTTTCACACAGCACCATATAAACATTCATACCGCCATTTCGATAATGTCATAACTGTCACAGACTATATAAACATTTCTAGACCTATGTATTCGATTATACCAATCACAATCGAATCGATGATCAAATCTTAATGTCACTAATATGGAAAATCGATTACGATTAGTTAGTATTTTGATTTTTACACTCGATTAACGTCTACGCGACCAACAATATTACAAATTAAAAATTAATAATGAAAAAAAATAAAAAAAATAAAAAAATTATTTATGTTTTGGTAAAGAAATAATAAGTATTAAGTTCTACATGTTATAATTATGGTTATTTACTATATTTTGCTTCAAGTGTCACATACAGACGACAAATTAAACGGTGGATGGGGAGGATGAAGTCCCCCCACCAATACATAGTTAGGTTAGGTTAGTTAGGTTCCTGTTTTTATTCACAAAAAAGGGACCCCGCGAAGCAGGGTTCCGTCAACATCTGTGACAGAGTCGAATTATTATGAGATCAAAAAAGCGGGCGGAAGAGGATCTATAGGGGGCTTGGAGGGCGAAGCCTCCTCCGCTAAACAAAACTATACAGATCTCAAATGGAAAAAATTATAGGTTAGGTTATGGTTCTATGATTTTATTTACGAGAAAAAAGGGACCCCGCGAAGCGGGGTTCCGTCGACATCTGTGACAGAATCGTATTATTATGAGATTACAAAAGCGGGGGGGAAGAGGATCTATAGGAGGCTTGGAGGGGGTAGCCCACCGCTAAACAAAAAGTCTACAGAACTCAAATGGAAAGAAGGATAGGTTAGGTTATGGTTCTATGATTTTATTCAAGAGAAAAAAGGGACCCCGCGAAGCGGGGTCCCGTCGACAGCTATAACGCAGTCATATTATTATGATTTTAGTTGTGTCAACTTATTACTCCGCCCAACCATTTAATTTAATCGATTGAGTTATATCGATTAATAAAATCGAATACGACGTAAAAATAGAAATAGCATTTGTAATAACGTTGTCGGCTGTCAATGTCAGTATGCCAATTATGCCTGTTGGGTGTTGTTTGTTTTAGTATTTTGAGGTTAAGACTTAGGATAGTTATTTTACAAATTTCATGAAATTACGTGCGTAGCGGAAGATTGAGAGTGGTATCACAGCATTCGGGGACGAATTCTTAACAAACTCCTTCCTTTTTCTTACATTACCGACGTTTGGCTTTCGTGATTTAGACGGTTCAGTGGTATCAAAGATAGAATTTCAAACTTCAATAAAAACAAAACTACGCATCTCCGGCAGGAAAAAATTTATGGGGAGGGTTCCCTGCATCTCCCCGCACCCGTCCATCACATTCGCCACTCCAAATTCGTGCAGCTTTTCTACAAAGTTTTACCCAACAAAGAGAGGTTTACCATTTGCAACTCTTTTTCGCGGTATTTTACACTCCATATCCTTTAAAAAACGATACAGCTGTTTTGATTACAATTCACAACCTTGGTGCCCCTTATTTATTAACATAAGTTATTATCATATTCGCTAATTTGAAAGTGTAAGTACTTTACATGTACATGATAATATTATATAATAAATAGGTTGGCGATATTAAACAAAATGAAATTTTTCAATTCAATTCAGATTGAATTGAAATCAAACCAACAATATAATATATCAACATTGAATTAACTGACAATTGACATTTACTGTACAGTGTACTGCCACAGATACTAAAGTACTACTAGGTATAGTATTGCCGTTACATAAAATTGCGAGTTTTTTTTTTATTTTAAAGAAAAAAGCTACTTTGCAATGTTCTTAAGTAAGAAAACACAGTAAACGAATTTCTTGTTACTATATTAGTATAAATCATCGTTCTAAAATCACTAAAATAAGTATTATTTTTTATGTGTTCTCAAGGTATTTTACAAGTGGCTACACTAATACTCTATCGATATGATAATCGGTAAGGTTATTACACGTTGTTCCGCACTAGGGTTACTTAAAGTTAATAAAATGACTCTGAGAGGAATCGATACTTAACATATTTAAAGTCAATTAGTTATGGACTCCTTACAGCTAAATAAAGGAACCTTTCTGAGTTGGGGCGTAAATCACGAGAAAAGTGAACAAAACCATAAAGTTATAAAAACGCCTCTTGTTCACATAAGTATCACAAAAGAATCCGGTTACATTCGTATCTCAACGACTGTATCAAAGTAACCCTTCCGCTGTGCACACAGCCCCACAGCCCCGCAGCCCCACAGCCCCACAGCCCCGCAGCCCCACAGCCCCGTAGCCTGGTGGAGCTACTGTTTGCTCCGGCCTCATTCCCGCGGGCAATTAGCCGCGGTGACAGCCGATCAATATTTGCCGAGTTGCCGAGTTGCCGACACCTGAACTGGCTTGAGGTCGAGAGGGTCGTGTAAGTCGTGTTATTGGCCAGCGGTTGTAATGCTACACTGGCTATGAAGTTTTATACACTTGAACATATACGTTGTACGTGGTTGTACGTTGATTGTAATGATACGGTCATTGTGTTGGTGCCGGTAGAACCACCGGTAGACACGGTAAGTATTCACCCAGGTATTAGGACAGTATTAATAAACCGATGTTAAGAACTTTGCGATCTAGAGATTTGGTTTGAAATGCTGGTAGGTGTATATCAAATCGTGTAATACAAAAATGACATTTTGTAACATCAACCCCCGTACCCCGTACCCCCGTACCGGTCACACCCGTACCGGTTGTTGTTGATGGCGCTGCTCTCGAAGTTGTAGACGAATACAATTACCTGGGACAAGTGATCCAGATGGGTAAGTCCAACTTCGAGAAAGAAGTCACTCGTAGAATCCAACTCGGATGGGCTGCGTTCGGGAAACTGCGTCATATCTTGTCGTCCAAAACACTACCTCAGTGCCTGAAGTCGAAGGTGTTCGAGCAGTGTGTGTTGCCAGTGATGACATACGGATCCGAGACGTGGTGCTTCACTATTGGCCTAATCCACAAGCTCAGGGTAGCACAGCGGGCTATGGAGAGGGCTATGCTCGGTATTTCTCTACGTGATCGTATCAGAAACGAGGAGATCCGTAGACGAACAAGGGTGACCGACATAGCTCAAAGAATTAGCCGGCTGAAGTGGCAATGGGCTGGCCACATAGTGCGAAGGACCGATAACCGTTGGGGAAGAAAGGTCCTTCGAATGGCGCCCGCGTCTCGGAAAGCGAAGTACAGGACGCCCCCCGACAAGATGGACCGACGACCTGAAGAAGACAGCGGGCATCCGCTGGATTCAGAAGGCTCAGGACCGGTCAGAGTGGCGCAAGTTAGGGGAGGCCTATGTCCAGCAGTGGACCTCCAAGGGCTGATGGATAGATGGATGGATGGAACATCAACCGCGCTCTTTAGCCGAGAACGTATGACATTTGTAACATCTGAGACCGCGCTCTTTAGCCGAGAATGGTTTCTAGTGGTTCAAGTTCGATTATTTAAAATATGCATATTAGAAATTGATTATCTCTTACAAGGAAAAAGACGTAACTGTTGCGTAGGTACTGGTGCTTTTAAATCAAATCTATTCAGACTCGCTTATAAAGCTTTAACCGTTTAAAAGTTGCCAGTCTCGTCAAGAGCCCATTTTTCTGGAACGTCTGACTTTACAAGCTTTAACTCTATTTAGGCACATCTTGGGTAAATTGTATGGTTGGCCGTTTATATTTCTGATCCAAGTACGTACATACTTATTTTCTATATAATTTTGTGCCAAAGATACAAATTAGATATAAATCGTTGCATTGATCGTTCCTTTTTAAATTAAAAATGTCTCTCCCAGGGTCAGCAATAGCAAAATTTTTAACAAACAAGTTCAATGTTTGAGTAGGTACCTACCTACAAATATTCAAATAGGGCATCGTGACGTGATCAGGAAACGAGGCAAATTATTTTAAAGAAAGAAAAACAATTTAAGCTGACAGAAGCTCATTGAACAGCGAAACGTATTCAAATATCTGAAATTGTTGACAAATTAAGTTCCCTACCCGGACTTGAACTCCCTACCACTTGAGAGCTCAAGTCTCCGAAATTGTATGCTCGCCCATCTTAAAATTGTTTCTCGTAAAATATACTACGTACTTATGTCGTAGTTAAAAGATTCAGTTTTGCTTGGCAACTACATTTTCTACGGTAACCGCAAGATTGTCTCAAAAGCGAAGGGACAGAGATGTTCGTTTTACTAGTTACTCAATTAGGCCCTTTGTATTTGTTTATCTAAGTTGGTATAACGATAAAACGAGATAGATATACATCCTTTGACATGTTAGAGCGGGATGGGCGTCCCGAAGTAATTTGAGACAGTTCTTTTCACGGGCGGTAATACGTTCCTATTTTGAATAGCAACATGAACTGGCGGGAAATGCATTTAGATTTTTTTTTCTAATTCGTGTAATGGCTGCCGTGGATTTTCTTTGATACGTACAGAAAGTAAATGCGGTTAATGGTTTTCGGTAACGTTTTGCCGTGTTTACTAAGCGACTTATGTTAAAACACGTTTTCATTTATTTAATGCAAATGGCAACGACGAGGTTTGTTTCATCTTTGATTTTATTTTTAATGACTTTAACAGTTGATTCCGTCTTCTTTTAAAACTGAGTCGTCTTCAACACATTAGCACAATGCCACGGGTTTCTAATCTTAATGAAGTCTAGAGCATTTTCCACCACACTAGTCCAGTGCGAATAGCTGAAAAGGGTTGTTGCTCAAAAGTATTAAAAATTATTACTCTGTTCAAACATGGTTAACACAATGATGTTTAAATAAATATAGATACTTTATGCCCTGACAAATCAACCAAAAAATCTGTTCCGATGTCCGCAAGGCACGCTTTATTGCTTTATCGCACGTCTTTAACGCTCTTGCGTCAAAACTACATCGCTATCTCTTTCTTCACCTGAATAAGAGTTCCCAATGGGAAACTTTTTGAGTCACACAACGCGCGCGCTTATGACATATCTGCCTCTTTTTAATATATAATATCATTGGGTTAACAATAGACATAAATAACGACAGAGTTTAATGTTCTTTTCAAAGCACGAAAATGATCAGGAATATTTTGAAGTGAAAATTTCTTTAGGCGCGTTGAGGCATTTTTGAGGTGGGCCGTGGGATAAAACCAATCAGCTCGCGATATTGTCAGATTTTAATCGACACCTACCTGTGGCGTCATCTCTGAGAGAAGTAGAGAACTATAGTTACTCAATTTAAAGCTTCAAAGTCAAAGTCAAAATATTTTATTCATATAGGTATCACTGATACACTTATGCACGTCATTTTTTTGGCTTTTCGGAAGGTAGTATTAATATCAAGATAAATATATTATACTTTACGAGGCGTTGGCAGCCATTCACTAAAAATGTAATGAATAAAAATCACTTTATTTTAAATTATTTCCTGTACAATAAAATATATTTCTTGACGTTTCAAAAAATACACACGTAATTGTTCAAGTTTTCAGTTCGAACGGCGCTCCCGGAGTGCCTTTTTCTTTTCTTTGTCAGTAGTATGACAACCACCGCAAGCTAATCACTTTAAGAGACTATGAGCTAAACTGATATGTGTGCAAAATTGATAGGTGAAAAGTAAAAAACCTTGTAAACACCTTTGACACAAGGTGTTCCAATGAAACCTACAAATCGGTACCTGTATACAACAACCGGTACAAAGAAGGGCGTTATTTGATATGTTATGTTGTCAATCTGTCACAGACAATAAACCGTCTTGATCAATCGAGCACGACGCAGTAAAGCTATTACATTCGTTTGTATTCGAGTCGTATGGCGAAGTTCTGCCCCGTGATTGAGCAAATATAGATCCGACTTTGCGATCGCAGCGACCGATGGTGCATAAAACATTCAGAGAAATCAAACAGAACGGGATCATTGCATACAGAACGGAACTAAGGTTATATTACGGAACAACGAAATATAATATAACAACTGAAAATACCAAGGTACAATCATAGACTATGCGTACAGATATGAGTACAGGATTAATTATTGATTCCGAATTTTCGAATATTATACTTGAAGGCTTGGCTTGAAGGGTTAAAAAGAAGCAATTATCATGATGATAAAATGCGATTTACAAAAAATTTATTGATTGGGAAAAAAATAAAACAGTATTATATTAACTAGTAGGTATTTTGCTTGTACAATTATTTTCCAAAAAATTTGAATGATCGCATGTATTTTAGTATGGTTTTTAATAATTAAAAGCAGTTTTTAGAGGTATCTTCGTGATTTCTCAATATCTAACTACCATAATTATATCCTGAAGGATATCATATATTTTTCTGATTTGGTTTACTGCAGTGAATTAAGCATTATAAAACTCGCGTTTAGCTCCTGTAATCCCCTTAAAAATTAATAATTTTATTGGTAGAGTTCTTTTAAAATAATACGAGTACGAGTAAGTTAAGCAAGTGTATGTGGCTAGCCAAGATGTAAAGTGAATTTATAATTGAAGTTTTGACCTAATTGAAGATTTGACCTCAACCGTGAGAATAACTTCAAACTACTTACCTACTGACATTTCGACGAAGAAACGGTGCCAAATATTCGAGCTCAATTCTTAAGTCATTTTTTAAGGAGGTAAAAAGATGTTGAAGCATTGTTACATAATCTTTTCTGCCGTAACCCGCCCTTACAGAGGGCGCTAATGAGCCCTTTTTATAATGTGGACGGTTTATCGCCCCGCTCAAATCCCTTTACACCGTTGAGTATAAATTATATACCGATGTGAAATATTTGAATTTACTTATGATGTTGGTTCTGTTTTTCCTAGAAAAAGACTTATGTATACTTAATCGCATACCTGAAATATATAATATACCCATAGATAATAAAGTAAAGTCCACAGTTATTCTAGAGCAGTATGGAATTGTAACGCACAAAAAACATAAAGATTATAACAGGCCGTAACGACAAGTTTCAAAAAAGACTATGTTTTCTGTACCTAAGGTAAATAATTATTTAGGTAGACGTACAAAGACAGTGGGTCACTCCAACCTTTTGTAATGAGGTAGCAGACATCTATGATGAAAAAAAATCAAAGAATGAACTTAAAAATATTCTGCGAAAGCACTATTTGTCAGTATGCCCGTGACGAAGTGTGAAGTCCATTGATATGACTATATTAATGTTGTAAAGAAATGAGAACTGCTTTGTGTACTGCCGACAAACTGGCCAACAGTTTGGCAGAAATTTAAGTATTGTGAATGTATTTTCTTCTTATAATAAATAAATAAAAAAAAGGTACTGTTATTGACCTGTAAATGGCATGTACCTACTTTAATATTGGTCGTTCCGCAGATAATATTTATTCTATAGAGAATGCTTTACGTCCGCCCAGTGCATCGTTTGTGAATTCAACAAAGATAAAACGAATACGTAAAATAATAATAATTAAAGCTTTGTTTTACCACAAGCAAAAACAAAGGCAAAATGTATTCCTGGGATCCTGAAATGAGATTAAACTTGATTTTAAAATTTTTTACGGAATATAATATTTTCCTGATTTTATGGCTATCAGCCATACTTAATTTTCATAACGAGACAAATAAAATTATCAACT